>JZKD02S1672742.1:863580-891916 GCA_000966675.3 Picea glauca
GTGTAGGGTAAAATAAAGAGATTTAATAAATTAATTCAATTAGGGGGTTGTAAATTTGAAAAGAGGAAATTAATTAGTTAACTAAAGGGAGTTTAAAAGAAAATATATATATTATAAATTTAAAATAATAATAATAATAATAATAATATGAAAAGATGCTTAGGCGTAATTACCTTTTGAGTTTTCAAAAGAGGAAATAAAAAGAAATAAATAAATAAATAAAAGGGGGGGAAAAACCTAAAAGAAAGGGGATTTAGGGTTTTTGGGGAAAACCTAATGGGATTAGGTCAAAAAAAATAGGAGAAAAGAAAGAGATGGGAGAAAAGAAGGGGGATCTGCTATGAAGTGTTGTTATGCTGCCAAAATGACAACGAGATTGATTGCTTATGGGAGTTGGGGATTTCCTCAGCTGGATTAGAGTGGTAGCTCAACCTTGGAGGCGAGCAGGGAAAAGCTAGGTTACTGTCTGGACTGTGTGTGGCCCCTTTGCAGCTCGGGGGGCTAAGGGGGAAGTAGAGTACCCCTAGAATTTGGCTGGGAGGTACCGGTGAGTCCTCTACGGTTGGCAAGCACGAGCAGCATGGAAGGCGGGAGCGGCACGTAGGACGGGCATCCTTTGAAGCAGACTAGAAGGCAACGGTATGTTTTTCTCTTTGAGAATAGAATGTAGTAGGCTGTAGGTTTGTATCTGACTATTGCTGCAATCCTTTTGGTACTTCTTCATCTCAGCGTCTTTTTTTAATTATTTGTTGAAATGAATTAGTTTAGGGTGTGTAAATTGACCTTTTTATTTTTCCTTAAGCACGCCTGGGATTTGATCCTTGGGTTGGCAGCAGAAACCCTAGCAAATGTAATTCCAGCGATTTCTTATTTATTTTGGGGATTATATCTTATTTACCTGAAGAGTACGGTCATAGTTTTCTTCTCGATTGCCTCTTGTTGCTTGCAATGATTTTACCTTATAACAGGCGAGGGAAGTCCTAATTTATGCCCTTGGATCGACTGCCTACCCGCCATTAACTTATCGCTGCCTGATTACAAAGTCTTGAAAATTATGTTTGGTCTCTAGCGTCATCACGGGCACCTTATTTCTTCACTCCTAGGTTGGCAGCGTAGGTTTGGTGCTTTCAGAAAGGTCAGTCTAATTTGGGCAAAAATGGTTTTTCTTTCATGTAAAGTACTTATTACTTTTCTGGCATTCCCGTTCATGAACGTTTACGGAGAAATCACAGCTGGAAGGTTGCTGAGAGGTGGTTACTGAAGTTTAGGTATCGGCCCTTTGTCTTTTCCTTTTCTCGACTGCTGGGTTCACCCTCCCTATTACCTTCGATTTTTGTTGAATCTTTACTTGTTTACCAGGGGCGATGCCTACCTGGGCACCTCGTGGGATTAATGCCCATTCGGACTAGTTCCCACGACTCTCCCCTTCGCGTGCTTCCTATCTCGTGATTACTTCTCCACTGGAGTGTTTTCCTTGAAGAACGGGAGCGAGGAAACTCGCCTGAATCTTTAGCACGAACCCTGCACATCCAAATTAAACCCTCTGCGAAGTGGGTGCCTAGCAGCAGCTTGCTTGGGGACGTGAGCCAGCGTTGTCTGCAGACAACCTCCCGACAGATTCAGCCTTAATGTTGTTTTACCTTGACACTGCATAGGCTTCGACCCTATCACTTATTTTGTCCTCACATTCCTTACTTATTATCACTACAACCAGGATGTGCATGACTTTGTTTCTGAGAAGGTTAAGACTGTCTAATTTTATTTGGATAAAAATGCATGGTTGGAATGCGTGCATCTTGGAGTTGGTAAATGGAATTTTAGCCAAGCTATATATCACCTTCTGTTTTTTTTTACCTTTTTACTAATTACCCTCCTATAGAGCACTGACGTTCTGGTTACCACCGATTTACTTCTGACCTTTAATGCCAGCACTGTCCTCCTTAATTCAAGAATTCAGTCGGGTTGACAATCATAAAAGCACTTGTTTTATCCAGTTGTAATGAGAAGATTGAGATTTCAGTAAAAGAATTATTTTACCGTAGATTAATCCACTCCTGGGCAGCGTGCTCCAGGGCAGTGTGCGACCCTCCTTTTCTACCAAAACTATTGTTGTTTAATTACCAGCTCCTTCAGAAGTCTAACCTTCAACAAACCTGATAGAATCATTTGCGTTGGACAGCGTGTTGTGTTTTTCAATTTCCTGGCCTGCGTTTTACTGCCATGTTTTACCCTCACGATTTCACTTGCCAGCGACTCTCTACTGAGTATGTTTTTGGATTTGTGTACAGTAGATAGACACGAATCTCACCTGGTTATGGCTGTCACACAACCATTACATCCTTTTCGATAAGCATTAACAACAACGTTCTGCTTCACGGCATTCAAGGAAAACCATTATTTTAAATCTTAATTAGATAATTCATATTGAATTTAAAGTTTTATAAAATTTATTATTTAAAACTTTAACTTAGATCATTCGTATCCTATGCCATTGAGGTTCAATATTTGTCCTCATTTCTATGCAATGAAATGTGAATTTTACGAGAATTTAAATATTTTACTCAGACATGCATTGGCCCCGAAATGTTACCTGTATATATATATATTTCAATGACTAGTTCGAACATTGGTTTGCTTAGTTAGTTTTTGCTATATAAAGCATTGATAGTTCTAAAATAGTGGTAACCCTTTTGTGTCTGTTATACTTGGTTAGATTGCAATGAATTAGAATGACAACATTAATATGATTATTAATTCATAATAATAAAGTGACTTGTGTATAATAAGTAACAATCGAACAACAAGTGTCCCTAATTTAATGATATATTGTTATAAATTATTATAATGATTATGAGTTTGTAATGTTGAATTAATTCAGGGAGATTTAAATGTTAAGTGGATGATCCTTTAGGCAATAAGTTGGAAGGATTAATTAGACTGATAGCATTACTATGATTATTAAATTATCATCATAAAGTTCCTTGTGTATAATAATAAACAATTATTCTTGTTATGATTGTGAATCTAGAACCATAAGGATTGCCATGTTTATATTCTTAGTGATGTCAGTATAATTTTAATAGGAATTTTGTTAGTGAATTTGCAAGGTCATCATATTGTAAGTATAACATTAAAATTTTATTATGAAATTAGTTGGCAAAATTGCAAAGTCTTGATATTATGAATGTGATAAAGGCTAGCGCTATGGTGTGTCATTATACTTTTATTATGAAATTAGTTAGCAAATTGGCAAGTCTTTATAGTACAATGTGTAATGCTAGCCTAGATGGCGATGTCAATGTAGGCGATTGTCATGGTAAATTATCATTGAATCTTGAAAATGCAATATCCTCGCTTATGGAAAAATGCTATATAGCCTTGAGATCATCAGAAGGTAAGGACACTGATGATTGTTTACAATATTGTTGTAGAATAAAATTAATGGTAAGACTGCACATTTTAAGACATTTCAATTTTCAAACTAAGGGGTGTAAGGTCCTTAAACCAAGAGAAAAGAAAAATCTTTAGGTGTTAGATTTAGAAATTAATCATGCATACTCATTTTTATAGTTGGGTCGGTGACTTATCGATTAACGACTTTAATGAAGTAATGATCTATACTTGTGGCCAGTTGAGTCGTAGGTTATGCTGAGTCGTAACTAATGGTCGGTTTTGATAGTGTCCTTGGACTTGCATCTCTCGTAGAGGTCTTGATTGTCCCTGATTTAGAGTACTTGGGGGTAGTGCACTGCGTGGTCTGCTTGTTTTGGGAGGGATGTAGACACCTTCAGTAGCCTTAGTATATTGTCTGTGCGTGTTTTTTGCGTCAAGAATCTAGTGCCGTATCAAGAGTCTCGGGCCCTTTAAAGGCAGGGTTTCCACTCTTGCAACACGCTTGAGGGGATTACTAGTTTCTGCCTGAGCAGTCGGCCAGGAGCCTATCTGACCTTCTCTCTCTCCGGAGCAGAGAACTAAGATTAAATGCCCTGTTTTCCTGTGCAGAAATAGTAAGACCTATTACTACAGATTCTTCCTTTTGTTCTCATACGGTACCTAACCCAGTATGTCGTATATTATTGAAGATATGGTGGGGCGCCCTTGTCTTGAGCAGTATTTGCATGCAGATACCTGTTGTGCGCAATGCGTCTTCTTGTTGTGATCCTCGTGGTTGCGTCTTGTTAGTCGTCGGGCGGTGACGTAGAGTCATGTGTGTCTGTTTCCCCTCCTACACACGCGCACACACTGTTTAAACAAAAAAAAAAAATTGCACCTGTTATCAGAGTTGTTGTCATAACGAGGAGGGTTGCTACATATCCACTTCTAGTTGCAACTAAATTATTATTTAATTCATTTATTTTGCAACCACTTCAACTTGTCCATAAATATTAAACTCACTACTTATTGTTGTAGCCACTTTATTATTTAAATAATTTCTCTTTACTCACAACTTCTTGTTGCAACTAACTTTTCTATAATTAGTCAATTCATAACTTCCTGTTGCAACCACTTTATCATTTAATTTATTTCCTGATGCAACAACTATACCCACGATTAACTCCTAGTTTCACCCACTTGACTATTCAACTTCTTCTAGGAGATTCTAGAATTAATATGACTTCTTTGATCTTCTAGATAACTCATGACGGTTCTCTACTTCACCAAGCCATAACTCTATAACCGTGAGGAGTTATGTGATGTTCTGCATATCACCGAAAATGGCATGACATGCACTATCCATATAGAATAGTATTACCATCAAATATATTAAACTTGATACCATTATAAATCAATCAAATTGAATTCCCTTAATCATATTGTTGGGCTATCCAAATTTGTATTGGACTTGCTTCAAGGGTTGACATCAATGAAAACCAACCCAGTTAATCAAAAAATGCATGGCACAAGTTGGTACTTGGTTGACACACATATCTTGTGATGGTATGTGGTGACCTTGGTACATTCTTGCTAGAGGAATGTAGTGGTGATGTTAGGCATATGGTTTGAGATATGTTCTTGGTGATCTTGGCATGAATTTCATGAGGTTGATATACAATTTAGATTTTTTGATGAGACAATGATAGTGGAAGTGATAGTGACAGGTTGGATATAGTGATAGGTTGAGATTGTGGTAGTAGTAGTGATTGTGGAACTTATATTTTAGGGTGACAGGGAGGGGCAAGGATAGGTGGTTGTAGCCACCTTCCAGTTGGTTCTGAAGAACTCAAGGGGTTGTAGCCTCCTTTTGGTTTGAGCTAAGGAATTCAGGGAGTTGTAGATTCCTTCATGTTGGAGCCTAAGAAACTAGGGGGTTGTAGCCTCCTTCCAGTTGTAGATGGAAAAAAAGGATGTTGTTGCTTCCTATGAATGTATTTATCTTGACATATAATAAAATCATTTAGTGGTTTTCTCCTGCATTGGGTTTCTATTTAAAATACTAGTGTATTGTTTACTTGTGTGGTTTCTTATTGTTCACTGTTTATTTATACTTCTCATGATGTTTTCAATTCTTTTGATGAATTGCTCATAAATTCAAATAATATAGATTGTGGTCAAAAGTAATAAAAGTGTTCATACTAATTCACCTGCCCCTCTGAGTATTCCAACAATTGGTATCAAAGTGAGATTCATTCAAATAAATAGTTTAATCACTAGAAGGTAGATCATGGAGTGTAGTGTGAATGGAGAACCAATGTTTGATGGTTAGAATGGTCTAGATTATGAAATGTCGAATGGAAGGAGGAAAGTATTTTTAAAGGCATAGGGATATGATATTTGGAAATCAGTTGTTACAAGATACAATGCTTCAAAGAAACCAAAGACAACAGCCATGAAGGAATCGAAAAGGAACAAAAAAATTTCATTGGATTTTGTCTTAGAAGGATTACCTGATTCAGTAAAGCACAAAGTGGGACCTTGTTCATAAACTAAATAAATTTGGGATAAGTTACATAATATCTAATTTGAGGAATATCCCATCACAAATACAGATTCTGATAAAGAAAGTACAAGTACATAGCAAGAACAAAGATGCTCATCATGTCACACAAATTCATAAGAACAAGATTATGTAGAAGAAAGAGTAGACTTTCAAACATAATTAAACAAGGATTTAGAAGAATTGATGAATGAAAGGAACAAAAATATGTCTCTTGAGGAATAATTAGTCAAGAATAATTATCAATAAAGTTCCTAAGAATCCCAACATGTCATCGTGAAACTAAAAGCTCAACTAGAAGAAGCCATAGAGATTTAAGAAACATCCAAAATCCATATGGAACTAAAGCAGTTTCTAGAAGCCAAAATAACAACACTAAGACATGAAGCAATGAAAGAGAAGCAATGTTTGGGAACCAAAAGGAAGGAATCATATAAGAGAGATAAGATTTGATAAAAACATATTAAGGAAAGAATGGAAAACTTAAATCAACTTGAAGCCAAATTTGGTCAATAAGAGAGAATAATTGAAAAATAAATAATCTCCTTCAAGATCCAACTTGAAGAAGAAAAGTGAACAAAATAAGTCATGAAGATTTAGATGATGAATAAAGAAGAAGAGGTTGAGAATCTTGAATAAGAAGTTGTCACGTTGAGAGTTAAAATCGTCAAGCTCAGAAAGAAAATTTAAGAGACACAAACATCCACCTCATCAGTAGACAATGTTGAAGAGAAGCCCTCCAGGTTGCTAGAAAGGAAGAATGAAGAAAAGAGTAAGAGTTATGAAAAAGTAATCAAAGGAAGGAATCTTGGTCAATAAGATTCAAAGAAGAATGAGTATAATAGAGATATATCTTCAACAATACCTACCACATTTAGGAAACAAATAAGCTTCAACCATATTGAAACGATCCATAGAAGAGAAGAGCATGATTAACCAAGGAAGGAATTAAAAAATACTACACCACAAAGAAGATCATTTACTCCCAGGTATGTAAATTTATTTTATGGTCATTGTTTTTATTGTACTAACTTTGGACATAATGTTGAAAATTCCAGGGCTTATGGAAGAAATGTTCAAGAAATAAATGATTATGTGTCACACATGACATTGAATGTTACACATTACATAACTTTGGACACATAGCTTGTGATTATAAAATCAGGATAGATACGTCTATAAAAAATATAACCGAATTCAGATATAAGAAAGTTTGAAAAATAAAACAAGAACAAGTAAAGGAAGATCAAATGAATGGAGGACACCCATAAGTTGTATTTTCAAGATTGTAAATAGTATCATATGAAGAAAAATCTACAGAGAAAAAGGAAGATGTCAGATACATGAAGGTTTAGAGAAGAAATTAAAAACAAGAAGAACATGTCGATAAAGAATAGGTCTCAGAGATCACAGGATTTGCAGTAGCATGAGAAAGAAAAGAAGATCAAGTGAATAAAGAATAGTCTCAAGATATTGTACTTTTAGGAATTGTAGTGCAACATCAATCCATAAGAAAAAAGAAAGAAGTCATAGTTCAAAGAGATTATGATTCTACAGATGAAGGGAAATATTACTCCGCATCAAAGTGGGTATTTTTCTGAGCCACCCTGCTTGGAGACTCATAGTGAATATGAATGTTAAACAAGGGGAGTCAATGAAATAAATACTACAAATCAGAGAACCATCCTTCAAGAAGTTTCAAGTATTTGCAAAGACAAATTCAAAGCAGGTAGATATCATAAGTACATAATTGATTATGGAAGCAGTGTTCCCACGCAGGTGTCAATGGAAAATTTCACTAGCAACAGTTTATGATCGTATTTAGGAATATATAACGTCAATACAAGTTTTTCTAGACATGCAGAGTTTGATTTGAAGTGGAAACATTTTATATTTGATTATCTTTTGCAGCCATATAGTACAATCACATATGGGTCAATAATGTGGAAAGTTCCATAGAAGAGTTATGGATAGTTTGTGACATATGGATAGAGATGGATTCATGATATGTTTAGAAGGTACATAAGTCATGGGTCAAATAATGTATAGAAATATATTTACAATTGGGTTGAGTGGAATCAATTTCTCATAGAAAGGAAAGTAGTGAGATACATAGAATAAGAGGTGAAGAGAAATCGTCAGTGGAAGCTATATCATCAGTGGGACATTGTTGAATAGTATGGTCAAGTAAACATGACAAGTAAATGAAGAAATCAAATTTTGAATTATTTTTATATATGTCAAAGAATTACAAGAGGAAGCACTAATGGAAAATTAGTATCATTAGAAAAGAGGAAAAGAAACTTGCATTAGAATTCCTACATTGATAAACACGACATTCTACAGAGAATTCAAGGGAAGATAACCATTGGAGAAAGAGATCCAAAAAGGAAGATCAATGGAATGCAGAAAGGGAGAGACATATCGACAGGGGGAGTTAGACTTTTTCAAAGAAGGAGAGAAAAGAACAAAGTCATGGAAACAAAGAGAAAGAGAAAATGCATAAAGACATGGGGAGCATACCCAAGGTTAGTCACTCTTTTCTAGAGAGAATAGGAATGTGGAAAGATGTGAAGAGAAAAATAAAGGCATGAATACAGGGGGAGCATCCCCAAGGAAATATATTTTTTTCCATTGATGTCAAAGGAGGAGAGAGAAAAACATTGATGAGGAGCGATGGTCACGGGAGGAGAATGAGCATTAGAGTATGAGTGTTCCCATCAATGTTGGTGTTTCGATCAATATAAAATGAGCAGATTGTTGGACAATTGGTTTGTATAGTTGGTTTCATTTATTTCAACCCTTAGAGATTGATCTCAACCCTTAGATATTGATGTTAACCGCTCGAGATTGATTTCAACCCCTGGAGAGGTCAAGTGATATGTGTGATATTGTTGGATAGTTGATTGGAATTTGTATGATCAAGATTAATTGTGAGTTAGTTGAGGTGTGGTCATGAGACCCAAAGTTGATCAAGGAATATAGAAAATAAGGACAATGTAATTACAGGGAATACTATCATAGATGGTTAATACATTTTCTACCATTTATGGTGATATTGGTACATCATGTGGTTCCTCACGATTGAGGAAATATGGATTTGTGAAGTTGGAGGGCCCTCAATAATATTATAGAAACCCCTAAAAGTTCAACAATAATTCAATTATTATAGAATCTCCTAGTGTCAATGTTTCATTGAAACACGGACAGGAGATCTAGCTAAAGAAATTACAAACAAAGCTTATCAAGAAAGAAAAAGAGATTCAATATGGAAAAATGAAAAAATATATTCACACTACTCTAATGAGTTTATGATTGATACATAGATGATGATCAATATGATCAATATGATACAATGAATGATTGGAATACACTAATATATAGAGAAGAAAAAATCATAATTAAGAAAAACAATCAAGTAGTTAGATTTCCTTAGGAATGCATACATGCATAATAGTGATGGTCTAAAATAAAAAGTGTAAAATAGAACTAGTTAGTTAACTCCCACTAAACTAGTGTGTCGAAAATAGGTTTTTCTCCAACACCCCCACCGAACATCACTATGGAGTAAAAAACGAGTCTCAACTACTAGGCCATATTAGGTACTCATGTAGAATGCAACCGATGAACACTGAATAAAAATGAGGAAAGAGAGAAAACCGCGTGGGAACAAAACCCCCCTTCAAAAGACAATGCGTCAAAAGAAGAAAATGTAGTTTCTAGGCAATTGTGTTATTCACTGCAAGATCATCCTGCAAAGTCTGAAACTTCTTCTCATTGAAAGTTTTCGTGAAGATGTATAAATATTTATGGATCTGATGAAGTACTTTGGCAACCTGTTGTGCCTTGTACCTCTTGATCATGTGGACCCATCTGCACCTGAAAATATTCCTTTCTGGTGGAAGTGGAACCATATGCCAAGTCTGATTCTTTAGGAGTGAGTCATACTCCTTCTGCATGGTTTCTTTCCATAATGGATTTCCCATAGCCTCACTGTAAAGCTGTGGATCAGAATATTGAACCACACAACAATGCATGGGAATCATAGGTTCATAAGTTGAAAGTACATGAGATGGATCCTCATGCTGAGATTGAGTCCTCCTCAAATCCAATGGATTCCTTACAAAGTTTCATGTTGCCTGAAGTGTGGATTGTTCCCACTTGGGCATCTTCTAAATCTTCGACGTTGGCTCCTCATCTCGCTTTACTACCTGCTCAACTCCATGTTCAGAATCCTTTGAATATGAGTCTGAATTTGATTCTGAATCTGAGTGTATGGAATCATCATCTATGATGTCTACAATCGATGGAAGGAAAAGAGTTTATGCATGTTGCACTTGAGGTGCATCCAAATTACTCTCCTTATGTGTAAGTATAAAAGAGGATTCATCATCATAAAACATAGTGGATTTATACAACCTTGACTTGTGATCCACCTCACCAATTGAAATGATGGAATTTTCATGCATGTCAATTACTAAAACTGAATTTGATGTAAATTCAACATTTTACCTTTATAAGTGATCTGATAAACTAAGATAATATTCATAGAAAGAATTGGAACATGTAAAACATTCTCAAAACTACCATTATGGAGTTACACTCTTCCCTCTCCTACTACTGCTACTGGAGTATCATCCCCCATGAGAATAAGGGGTCTTGAGCATGGACTCAAAGAAGTAAAAACTTCCCTTTGCACTTCCATATGATGTGATGTGCCAGAATATATTATCCATGAATCAGATGAAGAATTAACTGCAACAAGAGAATTATGATTGCCTTTTCTAGGAGAAAGATCTTCTTCTGTCTTCTTCTTGACTTCCTCTAGAATGATGTTTTTGAGATTGTTATGTTGAAGTTCTTGTGCCATAAGATCAATTTGTTTCTTCATTATTGTGTATTATTCATGATCCGGTTTATTGCAGTAAGTGCATTTCTTTCCCTTCTTCTTCTTCTTGGAATTTGAAGAGTCTTTGGAACCTGAAGAATCATTGAAGTGTTCCAAATATCCATCTTTCTTGTTATATTTATCCTTCTCATTTTGTTTGTATGATCCTTTTCTATCATGCATGGTCAGTGCATGTGATTTGGGATCCTTGATTAGGCCCATATGAATTTTTTTTTTCTTCTCATGTGTGAGAGAATCAATGAATTGATCCATTGTATGAATCTTTCGATTTTTCCCATAATATACATGCCAGAATGGAAAGTGGAAACATAGATAGCATATGGTGGTCCTAGCTTGGCCAAGATTGTTAGAATAAGTTGGTCCACTTGTTTAGACTTATCAATACAAAAATATGCTAATATCAATATCAAATATTTAATCTTAGTAAATAAATCTTTTATATCATCAAAACTTTTAGGATCCAAACTACTAAACTCTAACTCAAGCATATGACCTCTCATATGATCCTTTCCAAACAGAATTTCCAAGGTGGTCTAGATCTCCTTTGGAGTCTTGCATGTGGAAAAATGAAACCATAGATCAGTTGAAATCAATTCAAGAAGAAGTCATTTGGCTTCATCCTTTCGGTTCACCCATCTCATCTTCTCAATTGCTAATGTAGGTTTTGTTTCTGTCCCCATCGTCAAGTTGTGCAGTCCTTTACTTCTGACTCGAAATGTTGCCTTAGAGTTCCAATCAAAATAATTGTATGGTGTGAGGATTACCACAAATTTTTACTGTAGAATAGGTTTCATATCCATATCTCCCTCTATTTTTGAGAACCCCTAAAAAAAAAACTGAGAAATCACTGCAAAAAAGGCACCTTAAGTGGAAATTTTGTATCAATTTCAGTAGGCAATATTCGATCTTCCTTTATGAGAAAAAGCTGAGTAATCTCACAAAACGTTTGAAAACCCACTTGCAGAATGGGTCGATTTACTTCTCCTACAAGTCGTTTCCTCAAAAAGTTAATATTTTGGGAGATATAACTGCAACAAGAAAGGGGTTTTTAGAGATGATCACACCTTTCCTTAAGAGGCAGAGCTACCAGTCTTTAGTTGGTCTCCCTTTCCAAGTGTATTGGGAGTGACATGGTTTCCCTTTTCTAGTTTCTATGGTGTGACCAACCCAAAATTAGAAAAATTCATAAGTTTGGGTGCAACGATCGCTCCTTTCAATAGGGAGAGGGTGCAACCGTGTCTGTTACATGGATTTTCTCACCGAACTCTGATTTCCTTATTCTTTGGCTTGTTTTCCTTGCTCCAAGTAGTGTAGCTCTGATACCATGTCAATGTTTCATCGAAACTTGCACAGGAGATCTAGCTAAAGCAAGTACAAACAAATCTTATGAAGAAAGGAAGAGAGTTTCAGTATGGAAAAATGAGAAAATATATTCACACTACTCCAATGAGTTGATGATTGATACATAGATGATGATCAATATGATCAATATGATACATTGAATGCATGGAATACACTCATATATAGGGAAGAAAATTCCATAATTAATAAAATCAATCAAGAAGTTAGCTTTCCTTAGGAATGCATGCATGCATAATAGTGATGGTCTAAAATAAAAAGTCTAAAATAGAACTAGTTAATTAACTCCCACTAAACTAGTGTGCCAAAAAGAGTAATTTATCCAACACCTAGAAAGTTATCAAGTAGTTGGCCAGTCAAAGTGGTAGATACTAGAAGTTAATTATGGGTAAAGTTGTTGTAATAAGAAAATAATTAAAAAATAATTAGTTGCAATAAGAATTTATGAGTTTAATAACTATGGGTAAAGTGGTTACAACAAGAAAGTGGGTTAGACCTAGACAAAGGAATGTTGGTAAAACAAGTATAATATGTGCCCTAAAGGAAGGAACTTGGGAAGTATAAATAAGAGATCAAGAGAATCCCATTAGCACCTATTTAACATATTGAATATCTATCTTGTGAAATTTTATTGCTAGGTACTCATTGATATGTTTGAGGTAGTAAAAGTTTGATGCAACGAAGGAAGAGTGATGGAAAAATATCATCACTACATAGAGGAGAGAGGGTTTCATGAAAAACCCTGATGAGGGTCATCCTCGTGGGTCAGACCGTAAATGTCACACAAGGCACCCCCGCGGGTCAGACTGTAAATGTCCCGCAAGGCACCCCTCTGGGTTACCTATAGTCTATCATGTGAGGACCCATGAGACATTCAAATTCATCACACGAGGCACTATCAGATATGAAGGATGAGAGGTTTTTCAGGTTGCGGAAGCTGAGGAAAGGCTACATGAAGTATGACAAGGTTTAGGTACAACAAATTTATCTACAACATCAAAAAGGTATGTTATATGCTTGTTTGAAGTTGGATTTTTAGTAATTGTGTGAGATATGATCATGCATTGCATATGGTTGTTATGGTTCATTGTCAGAGGAGTATATTTGTGATATTGGAATATACTTGAGATACATGCTTGGTATATGATCTTGGCTGATTATGATGTGCTCTTGAGGTTTTTGGTTTATACATTGATGCATATGTTGGTACGCGATTGATGGCTGAGGTATGTGGTATGATACATGATTGATACTTGGTATGGCACATGTTTGGTGCATGATTGATACACTTGTTATGGTACATGGTTGATGGTACATGTTGTGGTACATGTTGATGCATGGTACAAGTTCATACTTGGTTGATACACATATCTTATGATGGTATGTGGTGATATTGGTACATGCTTGGTAGAGGCATCTAGTGGTGATGTTGGGCATATGGTTTGAGATATTCTATTGGTGATATTTGCATGAGTTGCAAACGATTGAGAGTGGATCTAAATTTGTGGATGAGACAATGGCAGTGGTAGTGACAGTGACAAGTTGGATACAATGATAGGTTGAGACAGTGGAAGTAGTAGTGATTATGGCACTTATATTTAAGGGCGACGGGATGGGACAAGGATAGGTGGTTTCAGCCACCTTTTTGTTGGTGCCAGAGAACTCAGGGGGTTGTAGACTCTTTTTGTTTGGATCTAGAGAATTTAGGGTGTTCTAGCTTCCTTCAGGGTTGAGCCTTAAAAACTAGGGGGTTGTATCCTCCTTCCATTTGTAGCTGGAAAACAAAGAAGTTGGTTCTTCCTATGAATGTATTTATTTTGACATATAAGAAAAGTATTATGTGGTTTTCTCTCATATTGAGTTTCCACATAAAATATTGGTATACTATGTACTTTTGTGGTTGCTTATTGTTCATTGTTTATTTATATTGTTCATGATGTTTTGAATGCTATTGATTAATTGTTCATAAAGTTAAATAATGTAGATTGTGGTTAAAAGTAATAAAGTTCTCATATTGATACAATCCCCCTCTCAGTATTCCAACATTAGGAATATTAGGTTTATATAAACATAATAATGTTCAATCAGACCTATGAGGAAGCAATTGTCTCGTAGGAGAAGATGCAAAAATAGATAACTATCAACAATAGAGTTTATCTCCCTTTTAATATGAGTGACATTAAAAGATAATGTATTTTGGATCAATGCCTAAACAACTTGGGTGTATCTCTTCAGTAACTTGTTGGTTGGAGTATAATTTTTTCTAACAATATTAAAAACAAGTTATGAATCACCAAAAATATTAACATGAACGTAGCCAAAATTAAAATAATTTTCAATTCCTGACACTAGGGATTCAAATTTGTTTACATTATTTGTGCAGGGAAATTCGAGTCTATACGAAAAATTATGAATTTTACCTTCAAGTGAATATCAGACAATGTATGCCCCATTACCTTCATTTGAACATGGACATTTGAAATGCATATTCCACATACCATATTCATAATCATAGATTTCTTCATGAGAAATGGCATATTCATCATTAAAAATTGAATAAACACCCATATCTTCCTCAATAAAGTTTGCATTTCACTGAGAAACCTCTCTGATGTATTGTGAGATTCATCCTTCCCTTAACACAATTATATTTTTTCCATTTCTCGAAATAGACAAGAGAGAACCATCAAAACATATGTAACCACCTGTTAAACCCTCCTAGTCTCTACCCAAAATGACTGAATAATTGGTAACTGGAATATTAATGACTTGTATATTTAAAGTGGTCTAGAATTCTGGATGAGTGCAAAGGACTAAAGTTACAACTTTAATCTCACCTATGATAGATTGTTGTTGATTATTATAGAATAACATGCTTCTCGTATTATCATGTGTACAAGAGAGGCCAAGCTCTTCCCTAATAATATTAAAAATTACACTAGGTCCAAACCCACCATATATTAGGAAACAATGAGCTATTCTATCAAAAATATTTACAAAAATATAAAATGGTGGGTTTTTTACAAAATTATTGAAATTATTTACTCCTAATCTATTTACATGTATATCTTCTTCATCAAGATTTTTGGATAAACTGGCTACTGAGGAATTTTTACCTTCCATATAGTTTTTAGGATGTTTTTGTTGCTTGGGGAAAACAACCATGTCCAGAAACGTTACTTATGATTTGATGTTAGTTATTTGTTTCAATATATTGTACTTAGCTGAAGGTAAGGAGATTTAAGTTCTGTGACTTTTTGATATTCTGTAAACCTGAGGATTTGTACTTGAAGTAGAGGAAGAGCTAGGGGAAAAGGTAGTTATTCGATTTCCACCCTTTCCTTTGTCAGTGCAAGATTTACTCTGAGTATTTACTACCATTACATCTTCTTTGGGAATGAAATCTAAGGCAGTGACAATTGTTTCACTACTTTTACTAAAGATTCTTTCATGTGCCTTTTTTTTTACTTCACAAGTTCCCTCTTCATCATTGTCATCACAAAAGTTACACCAAGCCCTTGAGAGAACAACCCTTGGTTTATTTTAAGGTAAATAACTAATAGGATGATTTATCAAAACAACTTGATAATTGGATTAAACAGGGACATAATTATTAGTGATCTCTTTTCTTTCAAAAGAAATCATCAGATTGTGCATATCCTAAACTAGTTGCAATACAATTGACATTTTGGTTTGCTTAGCAAAATATTCCTTAGGAATACATTTTATTTACATTTGATCTTCATATTCTAAAAATTTGGAGTAGAGAACCTAAGCTTGTCAAATTTTTCTCTTCAAACCTATGAAAATAAGAAGAGGGTAAGGCATTATAATACTGAATAAAAGAATCTTGATTATGAGGAAAAATGAGTTATGGTATCTAGTTGTACAATTTGGTGAATCTAAGATTGAAATATTTAATAGTTTCACCATTTGTAAACGCAATATTATTTTAATCTTTTAATAAATATGTTGGATTCTTGGGCTGCCCATATGTTGATTTAAACCAGTAAATTAATTCCTCCCAAGTTGAAAAGACCTTATGAGGCAATTGGAAAAAATCAACAACATCTTTCCCTTCAAGATAATTAATGAATAATCACATACATGTATCATTATCATTCGCTCCTATATTGTGACATGCAATTTTAGATTCACTAAGATGTTCGTTGGTAGAAATAGTGCCATTTCCTTAAAATTTCAGCAAAGAATCTTTGAAATTGGGTAGGGGATTAGAAAATGGAGAAATATGGTGTAGTTGTGGAATCTTCCTTGAACTTGAATAAACCAAACTTATTAATTACCTTGGTAGGATTAGTGGTAGCTTGGATTGGAATTTGATGACTAAATATACTTCCAACCAAAGAAGAGCCAGATGATTGTGAGGAACGAGATTGACCAGTTCCAAAAGAAGAACTGGAAGGCCTCATATTGAAGGTGATAGGAAAGAATGATACTGATGAGATAGAAGAATCCAAAAAGGATATTTGACATTTTCTTTGTAAGTGTTCAAATACAACATTCCTTCTTCCTATTTCATAGACACAATTAATTTTTGGAGATAACCCTATCATTCTTTGAGAAAAATGATAATCGAAGGACATAACATACACTTTTAAGGAGGAGGTTAATTTCCAACCAACCTTTGTTGAGCCTACCATTTCTCCCTAATTATGATATCTTGAGAAATAACTTTCCAAGACCGATCAAGTTCAGCACATGAGCAAGCTATTTCCAAAATCATGTTAAATAAGTTTAAAGAAATGTTGGTTTGATCATATAAACTCTGTCCAATGTTAGGTTGATGCACACTAGGTATGGTCATGAAAATAGAAAATAAATAAGAAAAATAAAGATAGTCAAATACAAATATTATAGTAATTACAATAGTAATACACAAATATCTTCAATTGGATTTATCTCGAGTGGTTTGTGTTGAAGGGTGATTTCCCCCCCACCCAAGAAATTCCATCAAGTGACATGTTGAGATCTTAAATGAGAAATATATTTCCCCCCCACACTAGGTCTAGACCCACCATCTATTAAGAAACAATGAGCTATTCCATCAAAAATATTTACAAAAATATAAAATGGTGGGTTTTTTACAAAATTATTGAAATTATTTACTCCTAATCTATTTACATGTATATCTTCTTCCTCAAGGTTTTTGGATAAACTGTCTACTGAGGAATTTTTACCTTCCATATAGTTTTTAGGATGTTTTTGTTGCTTGGGGACAACAACCATGTACGAAAAAGCTACTTATGATTTTATGTTAGCTAGTTGTTTCAATATATTGTACTTTGATGAAGGTAAAGAGGTTTAAGTTCCATGAATTTGTGTAAACCTGAGGATTTGTACTTGAAGTAGAGGAAGAGCTAGGGGAAAAGGTAGTTATTGTATTTCCACCCTTTCCTTTGTCAGTACAAGATTTACTCTAAGTATTCACTACCATTACATCTTCTTTGGGAATGAAATCTAAGGCAGTGACATTTTTTTCACTTCTTTTACTGATGATTCTTTCTTGTTCCTTTTTTTTGACTTCACAAGTGACCTCTTCATCATTGTCATCGCAAAAGTTACACCAATCCCTTGAGAGAAAAATCCTTGGTTTATTATAAGGAAAATAACTAATAGGATGGTTTCTCAAAACAACTTGAGAAGAGGATTCAACATGGACATAATTATTAATGATCTCTTTTGTTTCAAAATAAATCATCAGATTGCACGTATCCTAAACTAGTTGCAATACAATTGACATTTTTTTTTTCCTAACAAAATCTTCCTTAGGAAAATATTTTCTTTACATTTGATCTTCATATTCTAAAAATCTGGAGTGGAGAACCTAAGATTGTCACATTTTCTCTTCAAACCTATGACAATAAGAAGAGGGTAAGGAATTATAATACCAAATAAAAACATCTTGATTATGAGGAAAAATGAGTTATGGTATATGGTTGTACAATTTGGTGAATCTAATATTGAAATATTTAATAGTTTCACCATTTGTGAACACAATATTATTATAATGTTTCAATAAATATGTTGGATTCTTGGGCTTCCCATATGTTGATTTAAACAAGTAAATTAATTCCTCCCAAGTTGAAAACACCTTAAGAGGCAATTGGAAAAAATCAACAACATTTTTCCCTTCAAGATAATTAATGAATAATCACATACATGTATCATTATCGTTTTCTCCTATATTGTGACATGCATTTTAAAATGCACTAAGATGTTCTCTGGTAGATATAGTGCCATTTCCTGAAAATTCTGGCAAATAATCTTTGAAATTGGGTAGGGGATTAGAAAATGGAGCAAGATATATAGGGGAAGAGACATGCCATGGTGTAGTTGTGGAATCTTCCTTGAACTTGAATAAACAAAACTTCTTAATTACCTTGGAAGGATTAGTGGTAGATTGGATTGGAATTTGATGACTAAATATACTTCCAACCAAAGAAGAGCCAGATGATTGTGAAGAACAAGATTGACTCGTTCCAGAAGAAGAACTGGAAGGTGTCATATTGAAGGTGATAGGAAAGAATGATATTGATGAGATAGAATAATTCAAAAAGGATATTTGATGTTTTCTTTGTAAGTGTTCAAAGACAACTTTCCTTCTTCCCATTTCAGAGACACAATTAATTTATGGAGATAACCATATCATTCTTTGAGAAAAATGATAATCGAAGGACATAAGATAAACTTTTAGCGAGGAGTCTAATTTCTAACCAACCTTTGTTGAGCCTCCCATTGCTCCCTAATTATGATATCTTGAGAAATAACTTTCCAAGACTAATTAAGTTCAGCACATGAGAAGGCTATTTCCAAAATCATGTTAAATAAGGTTAAAGAAATGTTGGTTTGATCATATAAACCCTGTCCAATGTTAGGTGGGTGCACACTAGGTATGGTCATGAAAATAAAAAATAAATAAGAAAAATAAAGATAGTCAAATACATAAAAATTTATAGTAATTACAATAGTAATACACAAATATCTTCAATTGGGTTTGTCTCAAGTGGTTTGTGTTGAAAGGTGATTTCCTCCCCACCCAAGAAATTCTTGCCAGTGAAATTGTAATGTCCTTGACCTCTTGCTGAGGTGGTTTGGGATGACTTAGTGCTCTAGGTATCCCCACTAGGCCATAGTCTCACACTGAGGGGAAAAGTCAACCAAACTGATGTTATATTCTTAAGTTGATTTAATGGAAAGGTAAAAAGAGTTAAAAAGATAACTCAATGAAGAAATAAAATCGTTGGAGGTTGAGTTAGGATTTAACTGTAGGTTTTAACTTAAGTCAACAAGGAAAAAGAAAAAATTATAAAGAGAAGACTAGGGCACACCTCTCAGTCATTCTAGATTTTGGTATTTTCTTGTTGGTGCTCTTGAGCATAGAGTTTTGAGGGTTTTGATATTACAACCCCTAATGAACAACTCTATGGTGAAATATTCCACTCACCTTGTTCCAAGCTTGGTCTCGGGGATGGAATAATCCACCCACAACATTCTACATCCATCATCTACTCAAGAGGACTAGCAGGGTCATACCAGTTGAACCAGTAGGGTTGTACCATCTAGGGTTTTCTTGCAGGGGCACACCATTTGTTAAGGAACAGTTCGATCCATCATATTGAGGGAGATTTGATGGTTTTCAACACTATGGTTTTTTGTGCAAGCCCTTACTCATCATTTTGAGGACTTCTTGGAGGAGTTACCAAATCCCTATAATCTATTTACAAGTTGGCACAATTTCAGGAGGAAGAGGATGCTTTCGTGATTCTATATTTGTTAGATCTAGAAGGCTATATGCTAGATATGACCTTGGAACTTCTATCAAGGGATTTTGTCTACTTGATATATCATCCTTGAGAGTTTCAGGGATTTCAAAGGCCATATTTAGCTAGGTCATACTATTGGCCATATTCAGGGTTTCAGGGAGGGCATACTAGTCTAGGGTTTCTACAATTTGAGGAGGAGGCTTCAGTGTTTGAGCTCCATACTTTAGGAGGAGGCTTCCACTTCCTTGATCTATCATTGGGAGGAGTTTGGCATCATTTGGGGGAATTCGTCTTCAGGAGGGATGAATATTTGGTATTCATTGTCTTTAGCAATCCACACCAGCACTCAACAGGGTTGTACTAGTGCTTAATGGTTGGGCTTAAACCCTAGTTTTGCGGTTGAACATTCATCTTCTATTAAAACATTTGGGAGGATTGATTTGTATCTCTAGATAATTTTGTATTCCGCTCTATTATTGTCTTGAAGCCATATTAATCTATTCCAGATCTGCTTCACTATTTGTATGAGGTGCTTGCTTTATTATAATAAAGTTCATCTATTGCTTGTGGTTCCTATCTTGTGTATTGTTCATGATCTTCATATGATGGAAATAATGTTTGTATAATCTGTTGTTGAATAACTAAATAAACCCTAAGGCCTAAATTTTCATGGCCAACCTACATACATAATACTTAATAATCAAATCAGTGGTTAGCTAGTGATTCCAAGAAAAAAAATTGGCTTGGGATCATTATAGTGGTATAAGATCTCTAATAGTCCAAACCTGTGAGGATTAGCGCATGCAGAGGTACAATGGTATATTTATGAGCAGAAGGAATAAGCAGGCTAGTAAAACAAAATCTGAAATGGAGGGATCAGGAGATGACCGTGAGCCACAAAGCTTGGCTTTATTGGCAGTCGAGTTCAAAAAAATCCATAAAACCCTAAACCTTACAGAAACCAACTTGGTCCACCATTTACAGGAAAGCCAGGAGACAAACCGAAGGGAACAAGATGAAATCACTAAGACCTTGAATAAGGTAGATGGGAATCTGATGAATATTGATGAGAAGTGGATGATGATCACTCAGCTATTGATGTAAATAAATCACCAGGGGAAAGGCCTTAAGAAGTATGGAAGCAAAGATGCTAATGGATCCCATGGTGAAATCCGGTATGATCCAGAAAAGGCTCCCAGGTCTGAGGGAAGCCTTGGAGGGGGCACGTTGTTAATATTATGGTAGCTGCGGGAGGTATTTACCTCCATGTGTGAACCTATCGAGAATAGGAGACTCTGAAAAGCCAAAGAAAACCCTAATGAGTTAGTTAATAACCCTAGAAGTCTTGTCAGCTCAATAAGATAATTTATATTAGGTTATTACCCTCCAAGAGAAGAAGTCGGCCAGAAATAATAATAATATATTGAACAAACACATATCCAGAAGGAGAAGTCGGCCCCAACAAATATGGCAGAACCAATATAAATACAAGGCACTAGTTCTCATTTGACAGCATCTCAGAATTGCAGTTCCAAGTTTGGTGTGCACTGCAGTTCCCAGTTTGGTGAGAACGTGTGGAGGAGAGTTGCAGGTGCAGCTACAGCAACAACAATTTTTCATTATTGGCATGAATATCTCTTGGCTAGGGTTTGGACTATC
The DNA here is from genome assembly GCA_000966675.3 of Picea glauca. NCBI lineage: Eukaryota > Viridiplantae > Streptophyta > Pinopsida > Pinales > Pinaceae > Picea > Picea glauca. Next base: position 885,227 of record JZKD02S1672742.1, read on the forward strand.
TAATCAGATTTTTGTGATGCACTATCCTTGGGGAAAGGTGTGATACCCTTTGTTTGGATATATAGCCTAGGTTTTGCTTCCAAAGGAATTCTCAGTCAAGGTTAAGGTGCTCGAAGAGTGGCTTCAGCCTATGGTTGGGTGACAAGGGTATTGTTAATGGTAAAATGAGCACACCATATTCTATATTCTAACAGGTTATGGGCCCACACCTCCTTCATTCAATCTAAATGCTCGAAGGAAACATAACAACTAGGATATTGAGATCGTTGAGGAACTACCACTAAGGTTACTAGCAGAAGCAGCTTCCAAGACACTGCAGCTAGGGTTACTAGCAGGTGCAGTTACAGAAACCCTAAACCTCTTGTTGAGGAACCTTAAGTGAAGGGATTGACCTAATCTCTAGATATATCAGTGCACCCTAGCCCAGTGCATCTCTGGTACTCTCAGAAAGCCAAGACATGAAGTTTGAATTTCTATTCAAATCTAGGGTTTGACCAAGTCAAGCAGCCATGATGAACTCTATGAAGTCTGAGAACAAGTTAGATGTAGCCTCTAACTTCAGAGTGTGGAAGACAAGTATTGACCACATCCTTGCCAAGGATATCGTGTAAGGAAAGATTGTGAAGCCAGAGTTTGAAGAAGGAAAAGAGAAGGAACCACAAAACATTGGAGCTATGGAGAAGTTCAAATATGTTGACATCAATGCCATGAGTATCATAGTGGATTCTATAAAAGACCACTTGATACCCTACATCTCCCATATTGACTCATCAAAGAATATGTATGATTCCCTAACAAATCTCTTCTCAGTCATAAACATCGGACAAGTTATGAGTGTGAAGAATGAGCTCTGTAACATGAAGATGAATGATGACGATAACATAACATCATACTTTGTAAGAATCTCCCAGTTAAGAGATCAACTACAAGCTATTGAAGAGATCACTTTAGAAAAGGAATTAGTGAACATAGTATTCAATGGTCTTCCCAACACATGGGATGCATTTGCCGCAAGCATGAACACAAGGAAGGAGTATCTGACATTTGAAGAACTTTGGACTTGTTGCGCTCAAGAAGAATCAAGGATCAATGAAAAAGAGAAACCCCAAAAGAAGTATGATGATCAAGCGTTCACAAAAAGATTCAAGAACTTCAAGAACAAAAGGAAGTTTGGTTCAGGGAGGAAGCCAAATCAAGAGAAAGACATTTCAAAAGTATAATGCTTCAATTGTCAAAAGTACGGTCACTACAAGAATCAGTGTCCTAAGCTAAATAAAAGGAAAGAGAAACACAAAGCATCGATTTCTGAAGAAAAGGAACCTACAAAGAAGACTAAGAAGGATGGAAGAGACTTCTTCTTCTAAAAAGGTAACAACACTCTTCTTATTTCTTATACACATCTTGTTTGCATCGTCCCTGTATATATCTTGTTTGCATCCTCCCTATACATATCTTGTATATCTATCTGTTGGAAGATAATGTGTTTTAAGAAGAACTATACCTATGGAATAACAAACAAGATGGAAATGGATATCATTAGATATTACACATGAAAAGATGAGATACAAATCATGTGGAAACTATTAAATCTATCATGAATAAACTCAGTAGAAGAAAAGAAATAAAGAAGTCAACAATCGAGAGGAAGTTGGAGAAAGACTTATGACGTTCTATAGAAGACAACAAGATGGAAGCATGGACTCTATTAGACAAGAAATCCAATTATATATTGCAGAAGACAATAAGGATGCAGATGGAAGTATGGACTATGTCATACGGAGGGAGCCAATTATATGCCCTCTTACATGAAGCAAGGGTTGGGAGGGAGATAATCCTATGATCCATTGAAGATGATGAAATATATATCCATCGTAGTAGCCATGAAAATATAGTACGTGTTCAGTTCAACTGCAGAAGAAGACTTCTTCGAAGAGAAGCCTTAAAGTATTCCTGGTTGTCCATCAAGATTCATGATCCTATGATGAAAGGGAGAAATGGAATCTCTAGGGCATGGAATATATAAGAAACTCCATGGACCCGAGAGCTAAAGAAAAACATGAAGAAGAACATAAGGATTCCAAGAAATAAAGAGGAATAAGAATAACCAGTCATTACATCAATAATCACAAGATTACCAGCCTGATATGAACTCACTAAAAGCAATCAAGAAGAAGAATTGAAAGTTGTGATGAAGAACAGTGTATGGAAGACTTATGAATGAAAGCATTGTGAGATCTTGAAATAGAGGTTCTCCCATATGGAGGGAGAATACTATGATGATTACTTGTTCCAGTACACCAGACATATCACTACATGAGTTATTATATCATCTGCAACATCCATGAGTTGGAGTTCTACTTCAGATGAATGCAAAGAATATTCTCCAAAGAAATTGAATAAAGAACATATGAAGAGAAATCTCAAGACCTTGAGGCATACCAAAAAGAGACTTATGTACATAGACAGAAGAATATAACTTGGTGGAGAACCTCCAGTGCATAGCCGAAGCATGGTGTAGATTTCCTATAACATAAAGATGACTACTCAGTAGATTAGACCACATGATGACAAAAGAAGTGCCACATAGATATGTTCCAACTTTCCAACTATGATATACTCTATTGTTCAGATCTACATGAAGCCTTCAAAGTGTTCTAGACTAAAGTAAATTTGAAATCAAGAATGACATTATCCATGATGATGTTCAGAAAGGAGAAAAATATTCTCCCATACATATCTCCATAGATGAGCAGATAAGTAGATATTTTGGTAAAACTTCTATCCAAGATGAAAGAGTTTGCATACTCAAGATGGATCTCATGGAAACAACTTCCTTCTTATTGAAAAAGGCAGAAATGAGTCTCCAAGTTAGGAGGGAGCACTGAAAACATTATTAACGAAATTCATCCTTAAATTTGAAAAATAGTCCATCTTGGATAGATGTTTTCCTATTCGGAAAGTGGATTGAAATTTCTGATGGACAGTGACTTTCCATTGTGGTTAACATGGGAAGTAGTATGATTGTTGATGTATCATAGACAATGAATTTCCATTGTGGTTAACATGGGGAGTGGTCTAGGGAAGTCTTTCTTCTTGAGGGTTACTCAAGAAGACTGGCCCGCCTCACCGGACAACGATTTCTCATTGTGGTTAACATGAGGAATGGTTTGTTTTGGAGGTTGATGCAGGATAGTATTTTCCTCCTGTGGTTAATGGAGGAAATGGTCCAGACAATCATTCCTTAGGGTTTATACATTCTCTCCAGGGAGCACTTTGATTAGTGTAGGAGGAATGGCCCAGGGTGGGGAATGGTCCAGGCTCAGCAATCAGGGACATACAGTCCTTAGGGTTATACATTCTCTCCAAGGAGCACTTTGATTAGTGTAGGAGGAATGGCCTAGGGTGGGGAATGGTCTAGGACAGACATTCCTTAGGGTTTATACATTCTCTCTAGGGTGCACTTTGATTAATGTAGGAGGAATGGCCCAAGGTGAGGAATGGTCCAGACTCAGACATTCCTTAGGGTTTATACATTCTATCTAGGGTGCAATTGATTAGTGTAGGAAGAATGGCCCAGGGTGAGGAATCGTCCATGCTCAGAACTCAGAAACAATCCTTCTTTCTTGTTTGAGAAGAATGGGGCAAATAGCCCATTGCTGATGAGGGAAAATATTCTTTCAAATCTCACAAACATGAGTGAAAGATTGGCCTAGATGATTTAGTTTATTTTTAACAATATTTTCTATGCAGGATGGCATCAGATGATTGTTATGGAGACTACCTATCTCTAGACAGTAGAGATATACTACTGTGGTGGATATGTTCCACTGTTCGTGAGGCAGATATTCTTTTAGAGCTCACAAATGCAAGTGAAAGATTGGCCCAAATAATTCAATAGATATCATAAAATTGTTTCTATGTAGGCTGCTATCAGATGTTTATTATGAAGACTGTATGACAGTAGATGAGGACTACTGTGGTGGATATGTTCCACTATTCACAACCATACGCTGTTGATCAAGTACTTGTGTGTTACTTGGTGTGGTAGTGAACCACTGATTGTAGTTATATACTACTATGGATAGACACAGTTGTGTTCTATTTATGTTCTAACTTCCTTGAAGACTATGAATAGTTTATTGAGAATAATCACCATCCAAACGAATGATGAACATAGATTTTCTAGACGAAAATTGGTTCAGAGCATTTACTCCTCTAGATTATAAGAGTGGCTCTTGTATCACTCTATGGTGTGATTGACTTATCTAGCATCATGTCTAATTACTCATATGAAGTATGGTTTCGAGAGATGATGCAGCTGATGGTGATGGTGATTCTCATGATCTACTCATGATCTAATCTAGATGACTATATTGATGCTACCAGGTCAATGGTATGTTTTTGTGCTCAATTCCATTACCTGTATACCTCCCTAGTTAGGAGGGAGTGTTAATATTATGGTATATGTGGGAGTTATTTACCTCCATGTGTGAACCTAACGAGAATAGAAGACTCCAGAAAGAAAGAGAAAACCCTAATGAGTTGGCTAATAACCCTAGAAGTATTGTTGGCTCAAGAAGATAATTTATATTAGGTTATTAGCCTCCAAGAGAAGAAGTCAGCCAGAAATAATAATAATATACTAAATAGACACATATCCAGAAGGACAAGTCGACCCTAGTAAATTTGGCAGAACTAGTATAAATATAAGGCACTAATTCTCATTTGACAGCATCTCAGAATTGCAGTTCCCAGTTTGGTGAGCACTGCAGTTCCCAGTTTGGTGCACACGTGTGGAGAAGAGCTATAGGTGTAGCTGCAGCAGCAACATGTTTTCAGTATTGACTTGAATATATCTTGGCTAGGGTTTGGACTATCTGATCATATTTTTGTGATGCACTATCCTCGGGGAAAGGTGCGCTACCCTTTGTTTGGCTATCTAGCCTAGCGTTTGCTTCGAGAGGAATTCTCAATCAAGGCTAAGGTGCTCAGAGGGTGGCTTCAACCTATGGTTTGGTGACAAGGGTATCATCAATGGTAAAACGAGCACACCATCTTCTATATTCTAACACATGTCACATGGAAACATGGGTAGCAGGGCTATCCCTAGGCTGTACTTACCCACATTCACAGATGAGCAGGTACAACAGGAGCTGGCGTATGACTTTGTTGAGTAGATGGCACAGTGTACTAAGGAGTACCATTGCTTGGATATGATAATTCAGAGGCATATGTCCCTAGATAAATACTTCCAACTCAACTTCAGAAACAAGACTAGGCCGAACCATAGGAGCAGTTATGAGTTCGAACGAAGAGAAGGGAAGATGGAAATTCCATACTTTGATGGTACAACCAAGATGACAATGCATGCATGGGTAAAAAAGATGGATACTTATCTGCATATCAATCCCATGAGGGAGATGGAAGCCATCAAATTTCCACTATGTACTTGGATGGCAAGGCTCATGATTGGTGACTCACCACACTAGGCCATAATCAGATAGTGACCTACACAGAATTCACTCAGTGGCTCATTGACAGATTTGATTAGGGTTATCCTCAGATACACTTCTGGAAGCTCACACAACTCAGGAAAATAGGAGCAATAGAGGTATACATTGAAGAATTCGACAAGCTAGCAGTCATGGTACATGATATATCACAAACCACTCTTATGATGTTTTTCACTAAAGGGTTGATGGAACCCTTGAAGTGTTGGGTAAATGCTTTTAAGCCCACCTACCTACAAGATTCCATTTGGAGAAAAAGGGACCTTAGACCAGCTGCCAAACCAAATTTTTTACCTAGGCCACCTCTTAACACTAGAGGAAGAGATCGGAGACATCCAATGAACTAGGGGGGATGTGACCCAAGGGGGTTTGACAGGGGCCATGGAATAATCGATGATAACACCAGGAGGGAAATGAGAAGGAAGAAACTCTTCTTCACATGCAAGGAACCATAGAACCCATCACACAAGGGCATGGGCCATGGCCAAGTGCACTGCATACACTAGTACATATGACCAAATTTGCAATTTTTTTTCGTTGATATTGCCACACTTATCTGTCTCAATTTCCACAAAAGATGATTTTTTTTTTCGACGGAATAATTTCATCGCTATATCCATGATCTAGGTGTGTGTGGAAACATCGACGAAATAAGTGCTCCATGTGTCACCACCTTCAATATCGGTTAACCCTATCAGTCGTCGCAATTATGACGAAATTACTTTGCAATAACAACGAAGAAGTGTGGAAATTACGACGAAAATTTATCACAATTGGGACAAAAATTTATTCCAAGCCAACAACTTACGATGCAGATGTTGAATGTGCGATGCAAAACTGTCGCAACTTGTGACGAAAATCTGTGGCAATATCAACGAAAATATATCTCAAGACCAAAGTTATGATGCAGATGTTGTATGTGCGACGAAAATTTGTGGCAAATTGTGACGAACCTTCATCGCTATTGCAACGGTTGTAGTAAAATAAAAAAAAATTCCGTCGAACTATCATCGACATTGCGATGATGGCTTTAAGGTTTTTTTAAAAAAATTACATGAGATATGATATTACCATATTACATTGTAATATGGTATACCATATTGTATGCCATATTACAATGTAATATGGTAATGCCATATTACAATGTAATATGGTAATGCCATATTACAATGTAATATGG
>JZKD02S1672742.1:928157-941333 GCA_000966675.3 Picea glauca
AACCCTAAAATAAGGAAAATAGATTAAGTGACCTAGAAATGGGTTAATATTATTTAAATGATAAATTAAAGTGACAAAGTCAAGGTGTATTAATAAAGAGAAGTGACAAAATCAAGAAATGATAAAGTAAGGTGACACAATCAAAAAGGAATATTTAAATGATGAAGTATTGGAGAACTTTCTATTTATGGAAAGTGGTTTACCAAATAATAAGGAAAATAGGTTAAGTGACCTAGAAATGGGTTAAGTGACCTAAAAATGGTTTAAGTGAAATAGAGGATGAAAGTATAAATAATATAGCAATGGTCTCTTGTAGATCATCCTTTTTGTGGGTCAATGGAGAGCTTCTTGTGAGAATATCTTTTGGAGTATTGATCGAGAGCTTCTTGAGAATTTTTGGTGTGAAACACTCGAGACTATTGAATATATATAGGTGAATGAGGTAAAAAAGGATATCCAAGCCTAATTTCAGAAGGAAGGTTAAGTAAAGAAGGCCAAAATTGAAGGGAGGATAAATTCTTTTGATGATGCTTTCTAAGGTATGTTATTTACAGGTCATCTCACCATTTTTGCTATAACTTGTTTTCTATAATGATTCATACTGTGAAATTGATATTCCATTGAGAAAACATACCCAAGAAACTGTGGTAAAAAATTCATATTCTGGGTCGTTGTATTTGTGGATTTACACTACGTGGAAAATAGGGTTTGTGGCTAGTCCTGAAACTAGTCAAAAACAGGTGTTTTGGGTAATAACATCATCACTTCTTCATAACAAATCCAAATTTAGTGATAAAAATTTTTTGGTTAGGGCACAGTATGTAGTATGTTATGTAACAATTTCAGATTAATTCAATGAATATTTTGTACAGGGAACGCTCTACAAGGTTGCTCTTTAAAATAAGCCAGAATTAAGCAAGGTATGTCATTTTTGCTATAACTTTTTTTCTAAGAGGTTCCAATTAGTGACACATGGAGGAATTTCAGAAAAAACATTGAATAAAATTGTGTATTAGTATCATAGATTTCTTCATTACAGGTACAAAGTTATGATTATTTCAAGTTGGGGTTGTTGACTAATCCAAAACTAGTCATGGTTGAGACAAGCAGTTGATGAGTTGGCACATACATGAGGTGTATAGTTGATTATGTTGGTACATATTGATGAGTCATTGTTGATGAGTAGTTGACACATTTTTGGTATATACTTGGTACATGGTTTTATGCACTTGTTTATGGTACAAGTTGATTACAAGTTGTTTGGCACGTGTTGGTGCATGGTTGATGCACTTGTTTATGTTGACAAATTGATATTTGTTGAGGATTGTTGCCTCATCTCAGTTGGTGCTTAGAATGTAATATGAGTCTTGAATATATATATATAGTGCTCTTGTAGAGTTGTACTCTATTCATTTTTTGTTGAAAAACCCTCGGATTGAAGTCCATAATAAAAATAAAAAGTGTGCATACATCTTGTGTTCTTTATGTTCCTTGTGGAGATGATTTGTTGATGATATGTTGTTGATATATGTTGTTGATATGTATTCACATCTAACTGATTATAAATGACAACAATGAGTAATGAGAAAATTTTAAATGTTAACTAAGGAATTTTTGTGTAAGAGGGAAGTTTTGGGAAAAAGATCCCCACACTCATTCACCCCCCCCTCTAAGTGTGGTAGGTGTGTCCAACAATTGGTATTAGAGTGAGCCTTCACTACAAGCCTTAACAAGCTTGAAGGATATCCATAGACACACAAATGGATGATGAAGTTCCAATCCTTAATGAGGAAAACTATTCTACTTGGAGAATAGAGATGAGATGACATTTAAAGACAACGGGAGCATCAATTTGGAAGGAAACCATTGATGGATCAGTTTCATTGAAGAACAAGTCAAAGTTTGCAGCTCAAAGGGAAGGAACTAAGAATTATGCATTGGCTCTCAAGACCATTCTTAGTGGACTCTCTAGCCCTATCAAATATAGCATGGGACAATGCACCTTCACCAAGGATCTATGGCTAAATCTAGAGGAAACATATCAAAGAAAGAAGGAGAAATAAAAAATTGAAGATCACTCCATCAAGATCACTAAAGGTAAGGAATCTCTAAAACCTCTTGAATTCATTATTTCTAAATGTGATTTTGAAAAAATTTCAAGTGAAGATAAAGAATCAAGTGATGATGGCACAAAGGAATATCTTGAAGACATTTCAAATGAAGGCAAAGAATAATGTGTTGATGTTGGCAAAAAGGAAGATCGTGAAGATATTTCAAATGAAGGTAAAGAACTCTCAAAAACCCTTGATTTCAATGATGATGATGAATTTTTCTCTACAAGTGAAGAAGAATATTTAGAAATAGTTTGTGTAAAGTTTGATTATAATTATTCCATGAAAAGAATAGAAGGAAATCTATTAAAAGTTCAAAAGGAAGTTGAAGAGGGTTTATATAGATATAGAAGTGATCATTATTATATAGACTATAACTATATTTCAGATAACACTAAGAGGTTTCTTAGGAGAAGTCTAAGGAACATATTGAAGTTAAAAGAAATGATGAAGGATCAAGAAGAGAGAAATAAGACTCTATTAGAAGAAAAGGAAGAAGAGATCACAAGACTAAAGAATGGAAAATAAGATATGAATGTAGATGATGAGATTAGCAAAAGTTTTGAAACCATTGTTCATCTCAAGACCCAAATTGAAGAAGCCAAAAGAATAGAGGAGCTATTGAAGATTCAAATAAATGAAAAGGAAGAGTCATGTTGTAAGTTAGAAGCTGAAATTGTTGACCTTAGAAAGAAAGTGGAAAAGTCAAACAAATTCCTGAATAGCTCACAAATCTTGGATGATATATTGGAAAGTCAAAGATCATCATGTGATAAATCAAGTCTTGGATACAAAGCAGAAGATACACATGTTGAAGCAAGCACCTCAAAGAAGCATGAGGTAAATCCATCAAAGAAGGAAGACAATGTTGCAAAGCAACCGTCTACACAAGGAAAATAAAATTCCAAAAGAACAAATCAAGAATCTATTCTTGGGACACAAAAGCAAAGGTATGAATGTATTTTTCATGGGCATTGTTATTCATGTAATGGATATGGTCACAAAGATTTTGAATGTACATCTTATGAAAGGAGATATAATGGAAGATTTTATAACACCATGAGGTGTTGGAGATGTGATCAAGTAGGACAAATTATTGTTCACTGTAACATTATGAGATGCTACAACTGTAGTGGATTTGGCCACAAATCCCATGAGTGTTGGAACACAAGAAGAAAGTCCATGATAAGAACTTCAAATAGCATGGCTAAAAGAAGGAATGAGGTAAGGAAGGGAGACATCTTTGAAAATATGGATGCTTAGAGCTCAAGTTCTGAGGAGCAGGGACATCTACAGAAGTGGGTGAAGAAGACAAAGCAATGAGAATGGAATGAAAGACTGAAGGGAAGATCAAGTAAGTCATCTAATGAAGCATACACGGGTGATAGTGGAATCAGTCACATACATACACAGGCTGACCTTGTATATGTCACATACATACGTGAGATGTTGTGTAACAGACCATGTATATGTGGTAAAGACTTGAGAAAAAGGCTATGCACATGGATTGCAGATTGCAGCTTGATGTGATGGTATAACACTCTGTTACAGGGTCTGACACTGTTTGTTGCAGGTTTTGACACTATTTGTTGCAGATTTAAGTGTTCATCTATTGGATTATGTAAAATAAAATCTCAAGTACATGACACTAACCCATGAGTATGGATTTATGTTGATCTGTTGTTGTACATGGATGGTACATATTTGAGTTTAATTGATATATATTATGATGTATTATTGGAAGCATATGTTGATATCATGGTGCATGCATTTTTCATGTGGAATGAGCTACATATTGGTACATATCGTTGCTGATTTGATGAGGTGATCATGTTGTACATCATTGTTGATCTATAGTTGATGCATGATTGGTACTTTTCTAGTACATTGGAAGAGACACCTACTAGCAGTTTGATTGGTGCATGTTTTATGCAGGATTTGGCATACATATATGGCATTCATCATTTTGTGGTATAGGTGCATGGTAATGTACATGTCTGGTACACTCATGGATGGAATATGATGGATGATACTACACCATTGGTACTACTTGATTAGCATAACAAATTGAATTTGTTTGAGATACCTTATTGTGGCACTTGGTTCATGATGGAGACATATCATGAGTGGTATGATACATTGTTTGGCATGTTGGTAGATGCACATGGTTGGCATATTGGTAGATTCACATGTTGGCATGTTGATAAAGGCATATGATTGATACATTCCATGAATTATATCTTTTGGAACATTGCATGATGTTGATGTACATAGGTGTTGTGCATGATGAGCACACATTTTGTATAGGATGTACTTGGTTGATATTTTGCTCATGATTCATTATTTCATTGTTAACATATCTTTTGCTTTATGGTGCTTGGTATGGCATGAGTTTGATGCATGAATAGGTCCAAGGATCATTATATGGTAGCACAATGTTCATCTTACAGAAAAGATAGGGGAGACATACCCATAGGGGGACTCATTCTTCTTCCCATGATTTTAGGAGGAGATATTTATCAAATGCATACCTAGAAAACATCCCTATACTTGAAGAAAGAGAACAAGAGCATAATTTAAGGGGGAGAAATGGTCACAGGAGTATGTTCGATGTATCTTCGACATTACATAAGAGTGATATCCCTTGTTCAAAAGGCGAGAGATTATTCAGAGGAAGATCAAAGGCACTTAGACAGGGGGAGCATCCCAATGGAAAATTCAAGTAGGGGGAGCAGCCCCAAGAGGAAAATGGCCCTTTGCCATTGATTTCAAAGGGGGAGATTTAATCACATTGATGTGATTGACTATTGATGTAGAGCATGCCTAATCTACATGTTGACATCAATAATTGGCAATTGTTGTTGACATCAATGTTGGTATTGCCATCGATGCAAAAGGGGGAGATTGTTGGATCATGTTGTCATTGATGCCAATGTTTTGATTGATTGATGACAAGTGATTGATTGATGTCAAAGGATTGATTGATTGATGATTGATGTAATGTAATATGTATTGTCCTTGGTGAGAATGCATAGATGAAGATGGATCAATGAGTTGTCATTGATATGATGAAGATGAATCAATGAGTTGCCATTGATATAAGATGAAGATGGATCGATGCGATTTCATTAGTATATGATGCATTGTTGGAAAAATGTATAGATGACTCATTATTGTCTTATCATGATTGATAAGGTGCACAAATGGATGAACTCCAAAGTGGTCCCCTTATGGTGAAATCCCTCACGGGAAGATGCTTTGTCGATTGAATTATCCTAGAAGAATGGTCGGAGGACCCATGCTATTATTATTGTCTTATCATGATTGATAAGATGCAAAATTGACTAAACTCGAATGTGGTGCCCTGATGGTGAAATCCCTCACGGGAAGACGCTTTGCGGATTGAGTTATCCTAGAAGAATGGTTGGAGGACCCATGCTTGTATGTGGAATAATGAGACGAAGATCAAGGAAATTATTGGTGAAACTATCCTAGATGGATAGCGATTGACATTCCATTTATGGTGGTATGTGGAATGTCACATAACGCCTCATGGTTTGAGAGTTATGGCCTTATGAAGATTAAGGACCCGCACATGAAGGCTTGAAACCCCCAAGGTGAAAGAAGTCAAAGTGACCTAAAAGAATAAATCATTATTTAAATGATAAAGTAAAGTGAAAAGGTCAAGCTGGATTATTTAAATAATAAATAAAAGTGAAAAAATCAAGAAATGATAAAGTAAGATGACAAAATCAAGAAGGAATATTTAAATGATAAAGTATTGGAGAACTTTCTATTTATGGAAAGTGGTTAACCCTAAAATAAGGAAAATAGATTAAGTGGCCTAGAAATGGGTTAATATTATTTAAATGATAAATTAAAGTGACAAAGTCAAGGTGGATTAATAAAAAGAAGTGACAAAATCAAGAAATGATAAAGTAAGGTGACAAAATCAAGAAGGAATATTTAAATGATAAAGTATTGGAGAACTTACTATTTATGGAAAGTGGTTAACCCTAAAATAAGGAAAATAGGTTAAGTGACCTAGAAATGGGTTAAGTGACCTAAAAATGGGTTAAGTGACCTAGGGAATGAAAGTATAAATAATATAACAATGGTATCTTGTAGATCATCCCTTTTGTGGATCAATGGAGAGCTTCTTGTGAGAATATCTTTGGAGTATTGCTGGAGAGCTTCTTTAGAATTTTTGTTGTGGAACACATGAGAATATTGAAGATATATAGGTGACTGAAGTAACCAAGGATATGTAAGGAAAATGTTAGAAGGAAGGTGAAGAAAAGAGGGCTGTAATTGAAGGGGGGATAAATTCTTTTGACGATGCTTTCAAAGGTATGTTATTTACAGGTCATCTCACGGTTTTTTCTATAAATTTGTTTCTATAATGATTCAGACTGTGAAATTTATATGTCATTGAGAAATTATACCCAAGTATCTATGGTAAAATATTAAACTTGTGGGTCGTTGTATTTGTGGATTTACACTCCGTGGGAAATAGGGTTTGTGGCTAGTCCCGAAACTAGTCAAAAATAGGTGTTTCAGGTAAAAACGTCATAAATTCTTCATAAAAGATCCAACTTTAGTTAGACAAAATGTGTTGGTTAGGGTAAAGTATGTAGTATGTTATGTAATAGGTTCATATCAATTCAATGAATATTTTTTGCGGGGAACGCTCTACAAGTTCGCTCTCTAGAATAAGCCAGAATTCAACAAGGTATGCCATTTTTTCTATAACTCCTCTTCTGAGAGGTTCCAAGTAGTACCGCCTAGAGGAATTGCATAAAACACACTGAAGAACATTGTGTATCAGTCTCATATATTTATTCATTATAGGTACAAAGTTATGATTATTTTAAGTTGAGGTTGTTGACTAATTCAAAACTAGTCATGGTTGAGACAAGTAGTTGATGAGTTGGCACATACATGAGGTGTATAGTTGATGATGTTGGTAAATATTGATGAGTAGTTGATATATGATGTTTTCCTCTTTTCCTATTTTCCCAATTATTCTAGATAACCCTCTTTCCCCTTTTCATTTAGAACTCAATTTGGTAGGTGTAGAAATTAACTTTTAGTTATCATAATATAATAAAATAATATCTATATATTTTTTTATTTTATTTATTATAAATATATATATACTTATATATATATATAGATAGATAGATAGATAGATAGATAGATAGATAGATAGATTGTTTATTTTTATTTTTATTTTTATAAAGGATAGAGAAAATTCTGGCACTAGTAAATTAGACCTAGACTTTAATTTTCGTGGGCGATATTTTTTAGGGAATTTGTTTTAAAAAAATTTCATCACGTTATTAGTCATAAGGCAATATGGGTTTATTCATTTATCATTAATAACGCCAGGTGCCCTTCAGGATGCACTACATGCTCTAAGGGTGCCACTTGCCTCTTTCCATTTTTCTTGTGCGACATACCCCTCAGGACGCACCACGTGCTCCAAGGGTGACACTCACCTCTTGACTAACTTTTTAGACATCAAAAAAACCCTAGATTCAATACTTCGCCAGGTCAACTTATGGGAGACTAAAGGCCTCTAAGGAATAATGCCCCCACCTTATTACATGCACCTTAGAATCATCGTGAGTGACTGTCGAAGTCTTCCCTCACGGCATCGTGGGTCCTCTCAAACTAAGTAAACATTAACCTATAGTTCGAGCAACAGTGAGAGTGCTAGTATGCTATTGCAAGGATGCCATCCATACCTCTCCCTCAACCTCTCTGGTTGTTGTGCATGACCCCTTTACTCCACATGCGAGTCTGGTTGGCAAGCTATCATTAGCCTACATCATCAGTGAATCATGTCATAATATATCCATATCATATCAACTAATCATATGCACTAATATCACATATAAAACAATCAAACCCCAATGGTACACTCTCGGACTTGATCCTAAGTCCAAGGGGTTCCATCGATGCCTCTGCATCCTTGAGGTCCAAGATCATGCACACTCAGTAAAATGGAGTCAATAGCACATGTCTATGTCAATGCAGTAAAACATGTCATCAACCCATAACATCTCATAATCAAAATCAAATGTTTAATAGTATAGTAATCTAGATCACTTGCGAGCAAGTGTCCTCAAAGAATAAGTTCACTCAGTGTGAAAGAGAGGGATGTTACATACACCCCATTTTGGTCTAAAATTCATCCCGAGGTTTCACAGTACAAGTGTCGAAAACGTGTATCACAGTATCATAAGCCTATATATCAAACAAAAATGGAAACTGCTGGTGCATATCATATGCGTCCTCCTAGGTTGCCGAGTCTGGACTAAAGATGTCCCACTGGACCTTGACCTGATCTACCATTCGACGTCATAGTTGTTAAATGCGATGATCCAAGATGCAAATTGGATCAGCCATGAGCGCCCCCTTGTTCGATACCTACAAATAACTCATGTCAATAACATGTGTAGGGTCACTAATATAATGTATCAAAAAAGATACATGAAAAACATCATGCATACGCCTCAAATAATTAGGCAAGGCTAGTCCATAGGCCACAGGCCCCTTTCTATCCAAAATCACGAAAGGTCCCACCAACCTAGGAGAGAGTTTATCTCCTTTTCTAAACTTGATCGAGATCTTATGCGGTTTAACCCACAAGAAGACTCGATTTCCAACCTCATAATTGTGGTCGACACAGTGTGCATCAGCATAACTCTTCAACTGATCCTATGCTTCTTTAATCCTTTGTCTTATTGTTTTCATTTTCTCTTCCATTTCTTGGATCGCTTTTGGTCCCACCAGGACCCTATCCTCAAGACGATCTTAATGGTGCTTTGGTAGATATTGTTATAAGCGAATTCCACCGATGGAAAGAAATCATCCCAACACTTTTGTTTCTCCATCACGTACATGCGCAACATTTCCTCCAAGGTCTGGTTCATTCGTTCGGTTTGCCCGTCAGTCTCTAGGTGATACGCCATACTGAAGTTAAGTTGGGTTCCCAGGGCCTCTTGGAAACTCATCCAAAATCCTCCAATAAACATTGATCCACGATTGGATATAATCCTCATAGGTATTCCATGCAACCTCAAAATCTTATTGATCAAAACTCTAGTTATGTCAGGTGCCTGATAGGTTGTATGCATAGGAATAAAGTGAGCACTCTTCATCATAAAGTCTACTACTATGAAAATTGATTTCTCTCTCCTTGACATTAGTGGCAATCCAACAATAAAATCTATCAAAATAACCTCCCATTTCGATTCTGGAATAGCGTGTGGTTGTATTAATCCTATTGGGTGTCTATGTTCATCCTTCATCTGCTGACATTCTAGACATCTAGCCACATAGTTGACTATATCTTCCTTCATTCCCTTCCAGAAGAATAAGGGTTTAAGGTCTACCCTCATCTTCGTGGCTACCGGGGTGAGCCATGTAAACTGCACTATGAGCCTCACTCAGGATCAATCTCCTCAACTTGTCGTTCGATTGTACGTAAATATGATTTTTAAACCTCAATAAATCATCATCATCAAACGAAAATCCTTCAAATCTTGGTACCATCATTGTGTTTTTTTCTATAAAACCCTTGACCTTTTTGTACCAGTCATCGTCACACTGTAAATTTAGAATCTTTTCACATAGATTCATCTAAAGAGGCACCACTAAAAGGATGCATGGTCTCCAACTCAATGCATCTACAACTAGGTTCATTGTTCCTTTTATCTAAGTAATCTCAAAGTCATACTCGCTAAGTAATTCTGACCAACGTCGTTGTCGCACGTTCAGGTTACTTTGCATAGATATGTGTTGTAGTCCACAGTGGTCTGTCTTTAGTTCAAATTTTCATCAAACAAGGTAGTTCAAATTTTGATCTGATCGAATAGATCATCAATCCTCAGCAACAGATATTGATTCTTTATCATGGCCTTGTTCAATTGACAATAGTCAATGTAGATCCTCCATGACCCATCCTTCTTTCATATGAAAATAATTGGCGCACCCCATGGTGACACACTTGGACGTATCAGTCCCAGGTCTAGCAATTCTTTCAGGTGCATTATCAGCTCTTGTAACTCTAGGGTCGACATCCGATAAGGTGATCTAGCTATCGGTTCAATTCCTGGTTTTAGGTCTATAGTAAACTTCAATTCCCTCTTCGGAGGCATCCCAGGTAACTCCTCCGAAAAGACGTTTGCAAACTGTATCACCACAGGAAGGTGTTCTAGACCTTCCATTACTCCCTTCTCATTTAATGTAAGAATCTCATAAAGATTGCATCCCTGAACTGCATGCTCTTCCAAAGCTGCAAGGAAGAGATGAACCTCAGGGAAACTCCCTGGTTCCAGCCTACAATCACATGTCTCTGTCCCTCTTCATCAACCAAGCTCAACCATTTTGTCCTATAGTTGAGTATTGCCTCATGCGATTCCAACCAATCCATACCGATCACGACGTCATAAGATACTAATATTGTGACGTATAGGTTGGCCCTAGTGACAAACTCTCCCACGTTAAGGATACAACCCGTAACCTTTCCTCCAACCTTTCTCTTAGCTCCCAAAGCCATCTCTAAGAAGATAAACCCATATCAGTTGACTACTGTTACCTTAATTGTTTTTAGTGTTTCACCAAAAATGAAACTCTCGATAGCACCAGGATCTATCAAAATACTAAGGGTCTGGTCAACAACGGTACCTGTCATCTCGAGCATAGTCAACTGATGCTCTTCCTGGAGGTTATTCATTGCTGCGTGAATCCGATGGGCCTTGCCCAAGTCTCCCATGGTAGTGGGTTTGACTAATCCAAATGTTCTAGTCATCTCCATAGGGCAGTCGCACTGGTAGTGTGGCTCCCCACACATTCAACACCCCTTCTTAGGTCTAGTAGTCCTGGTACCCAAAGTAGAAGATGACGGCCCACCAACCTGAAATCCTAGTTTGTTCTACTAAAAAGGCCTAAACTTCTTCTGCTTTGTTCGACGCTACTGTTGATGCTATGGTCCTCGATAAGGTGTCCATTGCTGAGGTGTTAGTTTCCAAGGTGTACTGAAAGTGGGTCCTCTCTGGAAGCCACGATATTTAGGTGTATGTCTATCTGGTATCTGGTGCTGCTACACACTAGATGACACCTACCCTGCTGGTCTCGCTTGAGTCCTGCTCTAACCCTCATTGATAAGATCGTCCTCTGCTATGAGGTCCTTTTGAATGACATCGTACAAGATTTGAGGCATCAGAATCCTAACCTTTGCACGTATTCTACCATTAAGGCCAAACATGAACTTTTTGACCTTGAGTTTCTTAGTGTTAATATGCAGAGCATACCAGAGGAACTCCATAAACCAGGCCTCATACTCGAGCACCATACGACCATCCTGTTGTAAGGCGTTGAACTCATTGAGCTGACTCTCAATGAAATCCTTGGATAGGTACCTCTCTCGGAACCATTCCTCAAATAGTTCCCATGACACATCTTAGATGACCATTTTTAGCTGTGGTAGGAGCTTCATCCACCATAGAAGAGCACTCCCCTTCAGTTGAAATACCTCCATGTAGACCTTCATGTTGGAGGTATAGTCGTGAAGTGCAAAACACATCGCCATATTCTCCAACCATGCCTCAACAGCTATGCCATCCGGGTCACCAAAGAACTTGGGATATTTGACCTTCTCGAGTTCACGATGAATGCTACGAGTACCGATTGGAGTGCGCAGGGGACCCTTAGGGGGTGCCAATGCTCTGGCCTCATATCTATCCAAAAGGATAATTAGTGCCTCAAACATCCACTGAAAAGACTTCATAAAACCAACCACATCACCTACTGCTATTTTCTCCTAACCGACAACCTGTTCATCTCCCTAGAGGTTAGACCCCTCAGGCATGGATGCTACTAGAGGAACTATGCCTCCTCCCCTAGCACCCCATCGTCTTCCTTCGCGGCGTCCTCTAACCACGATTACTTGCACGAGTACAAGTCAACTTAATTAGAAATCATTATAATAAAATCATATCAACGAAAGATGTAGTGATCCCAAGTCACGGGTTGAACCTCACTCTGATACCATATGTAACATCCCCAACGTTACGAACACGGGAAAGGCCGGTTTTTTTTTATTTTTTGTTTTTTAATATTTGAGGGGAAAGAAGACAATGATGAAAAAAGTTTTACCACACCACAGATGATGAACAAAAGCACACAACCCTAGAAATAGGAAACTACGACACCACACACAAGCACAAGGGCAACCAGGAAACATAGGCATATAATAACCAGGAGTAACAACATTGACAAACAAGAATAGAACCTCAAGGGGTGCGAACCAATGCATGTTCCCAAGTCAACATACAACACTCAACCACACTCAGATGGTAGTCATCGACTCCGACCAATATATCATTCACCGCTAACCCATAAGGTGTGCCATGATTGCCTCATCGGGAATCATGTCGTTCCTAGGTGATATACGCATCAATAACCTTGGTGAAAACATAATATATATGAACCAAGGACTCTAGAAAACTCCGACGCGCTAGGAACCAAAAAATGACAGGGAGACTCTACCTGCCCCACACGAAAGGTCAACGAGAAACAAAAGAATGAAGACAAGGGCAGACGCCAGCCCACACAACATCATCCCCGACCCCACCAATCACCGAGGCTAACCGATCCATGATTACATTGTAATTTAACATGGGTTCCATTCTAATAGGGCACATCAAGTTACAATCTGTTTTGGCATCGATTATCCATCTAATTTTAGAAAGTCTAAATTATAAATCAGCCTTTAACTTAACATCCTATTAACATTAAATACAATCCAATCAGACATTCTACATTATACCTTAGTCATTAAATTCAATCAATAACATCAATTACGAATCACTTCGACAATTCGTCATCACAATTAAATCATCAAATTCAATCTAAATAACATCAATTACGAATCAATTCGGCAATTATGCATCACAATTTAATCATTAACCACATTTTAATTTAGCGATTTTAACTTCTACATGGGTCAATACTTACTAAACTCATTTAATCATTAATCACAGTCTAATTGGGC
>JZKD02S1672742.1:956742-980329 GCA_000966675.3 Picea glauca
TATATGAATAAATGTAGCATCAAATTAGAGTTACAATTTAAAATAATGCATGATTTTTTCAAAAAGGATATATAATATTAAATCACAAAAATAAAGTAACAATATACCACAAAAAAGTGTTAAACCGGGAGCATCATGAATTGTCCATGACAGTATTCCATGGAATTGAAATCATCTTTTCCCTATTGGTCTAGAGATGTCATACATTGTGACGCCAACCCATAACTTCAACAACCCATCAATGACAGGCTCAATATATATGCTCATATCTTTAACCTGGTACCTTCTTGATTCGTTCAACCTACTGCATGATTAATTATACTTATCTAGATGTCGTGATATATAAAATAAATAATTACCATGCATAAAACAAAGAAATGAAATATTTTGTCATGCTCTAAAGCAAATAAAAGATAATTAAATACCTGGAACAATCATTGCCAACATTGTGAGCTCTCTCTTGATCAACATCCAAGGAGGAAGTTTATTGTTTATAACAAAAACAAGCCACACCGAGTACGTAGAACGAAGCTCTCCGAATGGATTGAAACCATCAACTGCCAATGAAAGTCTAACATTACTAGGTTCTTCTTTAAAAAATGGCTAATTTTATTTGACATAGTTCAATACAAAACCATTTGCAGGCATTCAAAGAACATTGTCTCGACTCTTGTTCTTTGCATGGAAATCCATAAACTGTGCTATACTTTGGCACCTGAAAAACCACTGGAAACGTGGAATTATGAGAATATAATGAAGAACTTTGCAAGACACCTTCTTTGACGCTTTATTAGTTTGATATCTACTTATTTGACATTGTGGGTATTCATTTTCTAATGCATATTGTCCATAATATATGATATGATCATTAGGACATGCATCAATAGCCTAATAGTCCATTCCAATTTCTTTCATAATCACGGGTATTTCTCGATATGTGTGTGGAAAAATATTTGACCTCAGTAATAGAACATCACCCAACGATCTACAAAATTCTAAACAATAAGTCAATGTAAACAATATTAATCATCAATATATCATCCAATATACTAATTTACAAATTAGAAAATAATAGCAATATAGGAAAAAAATTGAACCTTTTAAGTATTTGTGCACATGCAGGAATAAATAATTAACAAATTAAATACCTTAGTATCTGTGTGAGACATGTGTTTGATAAACCCTTCAAAACCTTCAGGTTCACCAACAAAAATATAGTAGATAAAAGATTTTTTGTTGAGCCTTCATAAAGAGATTGACGTGACTTCTCAAGTAGAGGATCAACATCATGACTATCATCCTGGTTGTCCTCATCCATTGGAGAGAATGTGTATTGGATAAATATATGTATCTCATCTTCTTGATTTGAATCACTAACATTATCTCCATTCATATCATCATTAATAACTTGATCAATAGCTTCAATATTCTGATCTCGAAGTTCATCTCCATGTAAGGTAGTATTTCTGCTAGTACTTGTTAAATAACTCTATGGAGGTCGACACTTTGGGGGCATCGTCTATATATTTAAAAACAACATAGAAAAGTTAGTGTGTATAGAAGACATAAAAATACCAATAATAAATATTACTAAAATTGATGACATATTGATTATTACAGAGAATACACTAAATATAGAATCCTCTTACCAAGGGACGATATTCATAGTCCCCTTCGGTGTGCCCCTTCTCCCTACAATGTCTTTGGGTTGTTGTTATTAAAAGTATTCTATTTTTTAAGCCTATGCAATAATAGCAAGGGAAATAACATTTTCCATTGCCCCTCACCTCTAATGTCGCTCTTAATCGAGCAATCTTCCTATCATTTTCGTTCATTGTGAAAAATCCTTGTCCTGACAAGTAATTGTCTTACCTACACCATACCAAACATTAATTTTTCATTTTTTTATATTTTGACTACACCTTTCGATTATGATATGTTTATTTACAGTGACCTACATATTTATAATAAGGTCAACATCTTTCTAATAAGGTGATCATATGTGTAGAGGATCAACATCATGACGACATAGATAACATCTTTATAATAAGGTCATATGTGTACAAATGTTTTCTTTATGTAATAATGACATATATACCTAACATAAGTTTAGGGTTAGTGTTTATGTATCTTATTAGTCCCTGCTAAAGCATAGAATATGGCAATCAATTACTATCATTTCACCAATTAGGGTTGAGTTTCAAGAGCAATTCCATATCTTTATCAATGAAAAGAGAGAGAGATTATAGCTACAATTGAAGGGAAAAGGGTATGTGGATTCCATAAACCTAGAATATTATGGAATCCACATACCCTTTTCCATATAATATACTAACTAGATCCAAAAACCAAAAACATAAAAGATGGTACTACACATATTATAACATATTATCAAGGAAAAAACAAGCTAAATGCAAATTGGACATTTTAAAAAAAAATTACAAGTTACATCAATAAAAAATAGCATACTAACCTTGCAAGTTCAAAATCCGAGCTATGTAGATCGAGAATTGGATTTGTTCAACCGATGGGTGACGAAAAAAATAAGCAGCTCAAACAAAATCCAAGAACAATGTCGCAACTATAGAAATTGTGTCTCAAAGTCTCTTAAAGTCACTTATATATAGATAAAATGGTCAACTAGCCATTAACACCGACCAATGGGATAGTCAAAATGTCCATCGCTATTGCCACAGAATTTCATCACTATAGCGACAAAAATCCCAACTAGGTTAAATTAAGATTTTTGTGGATATTGCAATGAACATTCGTGGCAATATCCATGAAAATCCCACCCTCTTTAAAAAAATCATGAAACTAGTGGAAGCATGGAAATTTTTTGTGGAATAATCCACCCATATGTAGTAGTGATAGAGGTGACCTCAAACAATGAGGAGGAGGAATACTATGGGAAAATTCAGAACATGGAGGCAAAAATCATAGATACATCAGAGGAAGAGGTCATAAGACTGGAAAGTACGGCTGAGGGGAAAGCCACCTTAGCATCTATCAGCAAGGTGTCTAAGTTTAAAAAATTCAAGATGAGAGGAGTCTTTCAGGGGCAGAAGGTATTAGTATTGATTGATGGGGGATCCTCTCACAACTTCATTGACTCAACATTGTTGATAAGGAGACATATACCCACGGTGGAATTTGAAGGGTTCAAGGTGGATGTAGCATGTGGAAGCACTATGCCTTGTGATAGGTACATTCCAGGTATGAAGCTTACATTAGGTAGGCATGAGTTGGTACAGGATGTATATGTGATGGACCTTCCAGACACTAACATAATCCTTAGATTTCAGTGGCTCAACACATTGGGGCCTATCACCACCAACTACAAAACCATGGAGATGTATTTTACAGAGGAGGGTGGACGAAAGGTAGTGCTCTGAGGCATGATAGGTAATTATGTCAAGGTAGTTATGGCCAAGAGTATGGAAGCCATATTTAGGAGAGAGGAGATTGTGTATGCAGCTGAATGTAGGATTTTGGCATGTGTGGATGAGTAGGGTGAGGTTCACTACACCCTAGAGATCCAAGAGATCCTTGAGAGGCACCACAAGGTAATTGGACTGATTCCTCTGGGGGTGCCACCGGGTAGGGGGTTTGAGAATATCATTGAGCTAGAAACATGAGATAAAACAGTCATCACCACACCATATAGGCATCCGAAGAAGTATAAAGACGAGATAGAGAAAGCCATCAAAGAACTTTTGGACATGGGACACATCAGGCCGAGATCTATCCATTTTGCTTCTTTAGTAGTGTTGGTCAAGATGAAAGATGGGAATATGCGGATGTGCATTGACTTCTGAGGTTTGAATAAAAAGACAATAAAAAATAGGTACCCTATACCTAGGATTGATGAGTTTCTAGATGAACTGCATGGAGCTGTCTATTTTACAAAAATTGACCTGTGTTATGGCTACCATCAAATCAAGATGTGGGAGGAGGACATCTCAAAAACTTCTTTCAGATGTCATTATGGCCATTATGAGTTCTTGGTGATGCCCTTCGGGTTAACCAATTCCCCAACTACATTCCAATATTGCATGAACCATGTGTTCAACAAACAGTTGAGGAAGTACTTGTTAGTATTTTTTGATGACTTGTTCATTTATAGAAAGACATGGGAGGAACACCTTCGGCATGTGGACCAAATTATGTCTATGATGGAGGAACAATAATTGTACGCTAAGGAGTCCAAATGTGAGTTTGGAATGACATAAGTTCTTTACTTAGGACACATCATCGGAGCAAAGGGGGTACAGGTACATCAGGAGAAAATAAAATCCATTCTGGAGTGGCCTACTCCTAAGACACTCACAGAGTTAAGGGGATTTCTAGGCATATGCACTTACTATAGGAAATTTTTCAAAGGGTTTTCTCAACTGTGTGCACCCTTGACCGATTTTACTAAGAAGGGAGCCTTCAAATGGAGTGAAGAAGCTCAATTTACGATGGATAAGATGAAAAAGGTGATGAGCACGTGCCCAGTCCTAGCTCTACCAGATTTCGGCCTGCCTTTCACCTTGGTGTGTGATGCCTCAAGAGAAGGTATAGGGGCCATACTAATGCATAATAGGCACCCTCTTGCCTATGAGAGATGAAAAATAAAGGGTCTTAAGCTACTCTACAACATTTATGACAAAGAAATGTTGGCTATCCTGCACACACTAGCTAAATTCAGGAAATATTTGTTAGGTGCATCGTTTGTGGTCAAATCAAATCATAATAGTCTTAAATACCTATTGGAGCAGAAGGACTTAAATGAAAGGAAATATAAATGGGTAAGAAAAATATAGGGCTATGAATTTGACATTGAATTTGTCAAAGGGAAGAACAACTTGGTGGCCGATGCATTGTCCAGGAGGCCATCCATTTATGCCATGACAGGTTTTTCTGTTGACTGGAAGGACTAGTTGATGATGGAGTATGAAAAGGATCAATTTGATTGTCATCTACTGGATGGACAGGTACATGATGATAACTTCAGGATTATAAATGAACTCATATATTACAAGGCCCAAATCTTTTTGGTTCTTGGATTGGCCTTCAAGGCCAAAGTGTTGCAGGCATGTCATGACTCACCAATGGCAATGCACCAAGGGATTGGTAAGACGTACATGCTGGTGAGAGAGAGGTTCTCATGGAAGGGCCTCAAGAAGGATGTAATAAGGCATGTCAAGGAGTGTACTACATGCCAGGAGAACAAGAATGAGCACACTCACCCAACAGGGCTACTGCAACCCTTACCCATTCTAGAGCACAAGTGGGAAAGCATATCCACGGATTTCATCACTGCTTGGCCAAGGACATAGGGGAAATGCTTCATTTTTGTAGTGGTGGACAGGTTCAAGAAATTTTCACACTTCTTCTCCATAGCCATAGACTTCAGCACAACACAACTGGTGGAACTATTTTTCAAGGAGATCTTCAGATTACATGACCTACCCAATACCATTGTCAGTGACAGGGATATAAGATTCATGACTACATTTGGAAATATTTGTTCATATTAGTTAGTACGACCTTGACCCCTACTACCATCTATCACCCTCAGATGGATGGACAAACTGAGATAGTCCACAAGTGGGTGGACGGATATCTCAAGAATTATGTGGTAGGGTAGTAGAAAGCCTAGGTTAGATGGTAGCACTTAGGAGAATACTGCTACAACACCACCCAACACGTATCCATAGGCATGACACCATTCTCGGCCCTATACAACTATGATCCACTCTCCTTTTTGGAGATTGCCTTTGGTGAAAGAAAGGCACCAATGGTACATGATTGTGTACAATAGAGCCAACATATCATGAGAGAGCTGAAGGATCATCTATAGAGAGCACAAAACCAACATAAGGTCCAAGAAGACAAACATAGATTTGAGCACACTTTTGAGGTTGGTGACTTAGTCTATCTAAGTCTACAACCATACAAGAAAGACTCAATAAAAAGAAGTGGAGCAGAGATGCTACAACCATGCTTCTTTGGACCCTACAGGATCATCAAGAAGATAGGGGTCGTAGCCTATGAGATGGAACTTCCACAGGGCAGCAAGATACACAATGTCTTCCATGTGTCCTCCCTAAAAAGGGTCATCAGCCAACACATCACACCCATTGAGGCAATTCCTCCTGTGGACAAAGAATGGAAACTTGTTTTGATTCCGGAATAGATACTAGAGGTTCAGGAGAAGAGGCTCAGGAAGAGAAGCATCAAAGAGTACTTGATCAGATGGAAGGATCTACCCATTGAGGATGCCATGTGGGAGAATGAACAGGTGGTATGTGAGACGTGTTTAGAATTACTTAAGGAAAAACAATCTCTAGCAGTGGAGACTGTAATGTCCCCCACCTCTTGCTGAGGAGGTTTGGGATGACTTAGTGGTCTAGGTATCCCCACTAGGCCATAGTCTCACACTTAGGTGAAAAGTCAACCAAACTAATGTTATATTCTTAAGTTAACTTAATTAAAATGTAAAAAGAGTTAAAAAGATAACTCGATGAAGAAATAGAAGTGTTGGAGGTTGAGTTAAGAGTTAACCCTATGGGTTAAATTAACTCAACAAGGAAATAGAAAAAAGTATAAAGAGAAGACTAGGGCGCACCTCTCAGTCATTCTGGATTTTGGTATTTGCTTGTTGATGCTCTTGAGAATACAATTTTGAGGGTTTTGATATTACAAACCCTAGTGAACAACTCAGTGGTGAAAGATTCCACTCACCTTATTCCAAGCTTGGTCTCGAGGATGAAATACTCCACCCACGCCATTCTACATCCATCATATACTCAAGAGAACTAGTAGGGTCGTACCAATTGAACCAACAGGGCCATACCAGCTAGGGTTTTCTTGCAGGGGCGCACCATTTGTTAAGGAAGAGTTTGATCGATTATATTGAGGGAGCTTTAAAGGTTTTCAGCATCAGGGTTTTTCTTGCAAGCCCTTGCTCATCATTTTTAGGACTTCTTGGAGGATTTACCATGTCCCTATCATCTATTTGTAGGTTGGGACAATTTCATAAGGAAGAGGACAATTTGGTGATTCAGTATTTCTCAGATCTAGAAGCCTACAGGTTAGATCTGAACTTGGAACTTCTCTCAGGGGCTTGTGGCTACTCGATCTATCATCCTCAAAAGTTTTAGGAATTTCAGAGCCCATATTCAGCTAGGCCATACTATTGGCCATATTCAAGGTTTCAGGAGGGTCATACCAGTCTAGGGTTTCTGCAGTTTGAGGAGGAGGCTTTAGTGTTTGAGCTCCATACTTTAGGAGGAGGCTTCCACTGCCTTGATCTATCATTGGGAGGAGTTTTGAATCATTTGGGGGACTTCATCTTCAGGAGGGTCGAACCCTTGGTATCCATTTTCTTCAGCAAATCGTACCAGTACTCAGCAAGGTTGTACCAGTGCTTAAGGGTTGGGCTTTAACCCTATTTTTGCAGTTGATAATTCATCTTCTATTACAGCCTTTGGTAGGCTTTATTTGTATCTATGAAGCATTTTGTATGCTGCTCTATTATTGTCTTGAAGCCATCTGGATCTATTCAAGATCTGCTTCTCTATTTCTATCAGGTGCTTGCTTTCTTATAATAAAGCTCAGCAATTGCTTGTGGTTCCTATCTTGTGTATTGTTGATGATCTTCATATGATGGAAATAATTCTTGAGTAATCTTTGACTGAATAAATGAATAAAACCTAAGGCCGAAATGTTCATGGCCAACCTGCATACACAACACTTAATAATCAAATCAGTGTTTAGCTAGTGATTCCAAGCAAAAAAAAAATCTTGGTATCAATAAACTTTTAATGAGGAGGTTACTTTCTAACCAACCTTTGTTGAGCCTCCCATTGCTCCCTAATTATGATATCTTGAGAAATAACTTTCCAAGACTGATTAAGTTCAGCACATGAGCGGGTTATTTCCAAAATCATGTTAAATAAGGTTAAATAAATTTTGGTTTGATCATATAAACTTTGTCCAATGTTAGGTTGATGCACACTGGGTATGGTCATGAAAATAGAAAAGAAATAAGAAAAATAAAGATAGTCAAATACAAAAAAAATTATAGTAATTACAATAGCAATACACAAATATCTTCAATTGGGTTTATCTTGAGTGGTTTGTGTTGAAGGGTGATTTCCCCCCCACCCATGAAATTCCTGCAAGTGACATGTTGAGCTCTTAAATGAGAAATATATCAAAAATGCCTTGGTTTTATACAAAATCCATTTTACCCAAGGTACCATCCTCGAAATGAGGGGAAGTTCCCAATGGGTTTTTCCAGGCTCTATTCCAAGTAAAAAAGAAAAAGAAAAAGAAAAAAATAAGAATAGTAGAGAAACATTGAAGATTTCCCCAGTATGGTTGCTAAATAAATGTTGATGAAAAAAGAATAGTTTCATCTTAATACAAACATTCTCATATTTTACTTCGTTAGAGAAAAATAATTAGGATTATTACCCTGAGTTTATAGCCTCTTTGCAAAATTTTCAATTAACTCTCAAGAAATAGTCCTTGGAGTTTATGTTGTTTTTTTTTAAATTTAGTATGTCAAAATGAAAACAATACAAAAAAAAATTCATTTGAAATATTTAAAAATCTTTATAAATGAAAGATATAATAAAGGAAATATAGAAAACTCAAATGACACTTAGAACCATCAAAATATTTTATTTATCCAAATATGAAATAAAACCAACAATGTTCTTCATACCCCAAGGGTAAGGACTAGAATGAAACTTAGCAATCAAACATGGTATTTTGGATCATACAATGGCCGATGGTATCATTAAGTGAAACCAAGAATGAAAGAAAGCTAAATGAAAGGCACAAATGTCATTTACTTGACTCTTGTAAAGTTGTTGACAGGTCTAAATTTGCCCAACAACAGTAAGGGGTTATCGCCAACAAGAATTCCCAATTATACCTCTCACCGTCTAGAATAGGGAACCCATTCGAGTTCTGGACTAGCATCCATTGTCGGTTGGTTTTACCGGTTGTGGCTTGGTTCACCGATGACGGTGAGTGATGGTAATTATGCAAGTGGAAGATGTAGATGAAGAATATATACATGCATATCTAACCTACTTATATTCTACCATATCCTATCTAGGAATGAATTAACGTAAGTGAATGAGCTGTGACATGAAACTAACTCTACCAATACCTTGACCCAGATAGATGAAATTAAGAAAGAAATCCAGATAACACATGCACATGAATATATAACCAGAATAGTCTAAGTCACTATATCACATACATTGGCATCTCATTCGCTCAGGACATGTAATATAAGAAAGAGTAACAAAACTGCAAGAAGACATATATTGCATAGGAATAGTCCATAAACAAACATGCTCTTACAACCCATGTGAACAACAAGAATTTTTCTTGAAATAGTTCGCAACAAAATAATGACACATGCGAGTCCTTCTCTCTATGAAAATTTTTCCCCAAGGTCTTATCCATATTAACACGTTTATCAATAGTACATGAAAAATCTAAGGACAACTCTCCAATTTTAGTTGACACTATATTCCCAAAGTAGTTCAGAAATGTACAATGTTTGAAGAGACAAAAACCATTTCTTTGGGTTCAATTCTAGTATTTATTGAGATTCAATAAGCCTTTTGGCATTTCACCTCCATCCATGACTTTTCGTATTCGAACATTTTTCCTCATCCTTTTTGTGATGATGAGTAACAAGGACAACGGTTACATTTCGAATTTGTCTCCTAGCGGTTGTGGACAGTCATGGATTTTGGCCATAGTGCACCTTTTACATCGTAATGATTGGCTTGGGAATTAGGGAATTGGTATTCGTAGGGTTTATATTCCTTTTTCAGCAATTCGAGTTTGGTTCCCCTCACTTCTTCCCATTTCTAGAACAATCGACATCATTTTTCTATTTTATTTTCTTTGGCTGTGGATCGCATTAAAAGAGTGTGTCTCCCTCTGGCATCAGTACCTAACACCGTTCAACATACAATAGATAAGAGTAAATCCAAATAAACAATAACTACTAATCATTATAATGCATATGAATGGGAAATAAAATAATTGGAATGTCAATTAAGCTTCCGTAGAATCAATCCCTGGTTCGTCCTCTCATGATTGAGCTGTTGTGTTTTTTTGGGGATGTGAACAATGTAATATATCTTCATCTAAAACTAAGTATACCATGCATTAGTAATTTCTCAAATACTATAACGAGAAATTTGTAGAGATCGGAAAGGTCTTTCCAACGGTATAAATAGTGCACAAAAATGACACCCTTGTCAAACTTTATAGTCTCTTTATGAAAGGATTTTTTTTTAGTTTTGGAGGATTTAGTACTAACTCCTACGATTTGTTTAGAGGATTTAGTACTAACTCATTATACCTGTAATAAATATACCATTCATTACGAATTTCTGAAATCATATAACTAGAAATTTTTAGAGATTGGAAAAACCATTCCAATGGTATAAATAATGTGCAAAACGGACACCCGGGTCAAAAGTTATGGTTAATTTATTAGAGGTAGTTATTTTTTGTTTTTGAGGAGTTAGTACTAGATCCTCCAACCTATTCGAAGGATTTAGTACTAACTCCTCTCACTTTCCATGGGATGAGTTAATAGTAACTCCTCTGACTTGTATCATAGTTTTTTTAACCAACTGCTCCGATATATATCGAAGGATTTTGTTCTAAATCCTGTGATATGTATCGGAGGATTTGAAGGGAAATAATTTGCATTGCTTCAAAGGATTCAAAGGGAACTTCACATTCCAAAGAAATAAAAATTGGAAAAAATTCTAGGTGTGGAACTAGAAAGAGACCATGGGAGCTTGAGTTCAAAAGCCCATAACTTCCTCATATGATGCCCGATTGAGGTGTCATTTTTTGAAATGCTGAGAACATAGAGAGACAATTATATCAATATAATCGAACAAGTTATTCCATCATTTGAGTGGATGCATGTCTAATGATGGCCATGACTATCGAGGCCTGCTTGGCACAAAATCCTAGATGATCGTTTTGTCACTTTCGAACCTCAGATTTCGATTCTGTCATTTGCATTGGAATCAAAATAGAAAAAATAGTGCAATTGGCTTGTTTGAGGGATGAGAAATTCACCTTGATGGATGTGGAAAAGTTGTGCCCAAAAGAATTTTTTAATGAAAGTTTGGGTCCCACGTTATTTGTTGCTTCACCCAAATTTAATTTCATCAATAATCGGTTCATGTGTGATGTACATGCTCCCGATCCACCCATTGAGACTGATATTATGCATTAATATCACAAATGTATAAATCAACCAAAAATGCCAACTGACATCCAATGCTCTTAACACTGTCTAGGAGATGAAATGACCAAATTTCTCCCAAAGTGCATTTCAAAACCAACGCAAAACCTGTAGGTGATATGAATCAACTATATCATGATAGGAGAGGCTTTCACAATGAACATTTAGTTGTAATGTCAAGAAACGCAAAAAGAACAAGATAGTACCATGTGCATTAAGAAAGCCACTAAGAACACTAAAACTTGATTATGATTGTGATCTAAAGAAAATCAAGTGAGATGGGAAATTATTGACCAACTATCTATATAGGAATGGAGAGTTTAGCCATTGCAAATGTAGGGATATGGACTAATGAACAAAGCAAGAAGGGATATGATATGGGGGGGGGACGAGATAAGCCTCAAGGTGAAAGTGGGATATGTTGACCTATTAAGTGTTGGTGAGATGGATCGTATTGTCTTCTATGTTATTGATGATGATGATGGGACGACATCCTTCTACTGATGCATTTTCTAAAAGAGAGGGAAACTTGTCGACGGGTAGCATGTCAAGAAGAATAGGTGAACTTTGTTGATACGTAGTTCAATGAAGAGAAAAAGAAGGATGTTTTCGAAATGTGATGTAACAACATGAATGGAAGGGGGTCATATGGTTAAAGGTGTGCGCGTAGTGAAGATATTCATGTGACCAATTCCAGTGATATAGTATTCATCATGCAATCTTTGCGGATGATGAATATGTGTGTAAGTGAAGTTTGGAGAAAATGGTATAGCATGTTAGACATGTTCAAAAGGAGGTGGATGATGTAATTTTAAGAAAATAAATGGAATTTCAATGCAAAGGTGAAAGAAGTATGCACGTGTCGGTACACTATATATCAGCGCAAGAAGAGGGGACTCACCGAAGTGCACATCATTGGGTATAAGTTATCTGACTAGCAAGCAGAAGTGGTAAAGCAAGGTAGGGTGAGGAGAAATTTGGCGTAGCTATTTTCACAAGGGATAGAGTGTGAGGGTTCCGGTTGGAAAAATTGAAGGGGGACCCAACTTCTTGTCTTGGATAGAGGCTAAGACACGAAAATTGGGAGGTTGTTGTGCCAACTCTATAGAATTATATAAACAAATCAATGCTTCTTAACTCTCCTTGTTGACACTTTCAAAAGGATCCTTATAAGAATTGTTCTCTCTCTATCACTCTCATTTTTCTTGTCCCTTGAACTCTTCCTTTATTCTTCTCAAAGTAGTTTTAGAAGTTCAATTTTTTTTTTTTATGTGATTAACTAATCTTAGTTAATAGGGACAACTTTATAAAATAATGATAATAATAATAAGGATAAGGATAAATAAATACTAGATAATAGGTGGGGACCCCTAATTTTTCCTTTTTAACTTTTCAAATAATTTTCTTCTTGACCCTCCTAAAAAATAGAGATAATTTAATTCTTCCAAAAAAACCTTTTAAATACCAACATCACCCATATTCAAATCAGCCCACACAAACATTGTAGACATATTTGTACCTCCATATAGTAATATATTTATAAAAAATAAATATATCATACTGCTATTATAAATATGTCCCAAAATCATATCATCTATTGAAAATAATCATAAGCATGTCCGAAATGAGAATAATGAAATTAGGAAAAAAATGTACCACTATCTACACATAATCTCATATGTCCTAGCAATGAAATCATAAAACATCATTGTAAAATAAACTAGAAATCATATTTTTTATGTGAGACAGTTTGCCTCTTTTCACATCCCTGTGATTTAGTTGCCTTAATGAATTATATTTATTCATTTGTTGGTGCATCAATCCTTATTGTTGAAGCCTCACGATGCATGTCCTCAAAATATTTATTCTTTCTTTCTATTTTCAGGAATTGGGCATGAGATGTAACAGAGTGTGAAGAGGTCATTGATTGATCGGGATTGGTATATTGATTAGATCATTAACCTTTACCGGGCTCAGGTTCATGGGCTAGAGATTTGAGCTTCTTTGATGGATGTTGAGTGGAATGGGCATGAGAATGCTATGAAGTGATAGGCAGTGCAAACCTTTTAGGTGGAGGGGGTGGAGGTAAGGGCAATGAAACTATTGGTCATCCATGAACTTGGTTATGAGGTGGGTTAAAAATATCCTCCCAACCATCATTCTCTAGTATTTCATGTTGCAGAGAGACATTAGGTCAAACATGGATACTAGAGAGGTTATTATGAGGTTGGTGGAAAGGTCTCTCGGGTGGAGGGTTGGGTTGGAGAGATCCTCTCCCTCCTAGGTTAAGAAAACTGGTTTGTCGTAGCTGATTGAATTATTTTCAATCAACGTTGAAATGAATAGAGAAATTCATTCTTTTATTACCCTAAAACTCATTCGGTCTCCTTCCTCTTCCTCTATTTCCTCTGCCACCACTATTTCTGCTGGAAAAACTCATATATAATTGTAAACTAGAATTAGAGTATGTACACAATAACTAATAGTCATCAAACACTAACATAATTTAGTATATCTCTATAAAAAACAAACAAACATGTAGGTATGCATGGTTATACATAAAAATCATCCATAATATCAACTATGTCCTTCAATCCTTTCTTTCATTTACACAACCAACATTATTTAAGAACATAGGAGTGAAAATGCATTTGGGAAGATGAGGGGATTTGTAATAAGAGAAAAATGTAATAGTGAAAGGGAAGTACAATGATACACATTAAAAAATAATTAACATAAACACCTGTAAAAACCAATTATCCTTCAACAATATTTTTGTCCTTGCCTCACCAAATACCCATAATTGTTAACTTTATTCATGGAGAATGCATAGGGGGGAGAAATGCAAATTAAAATGAAAGTGAAATGTGAGCTAGGAATAACTATGGAAAGTGAAAATATGAGGGGAATTGGCCCCGATCAAAATTCAAATTTCAACCATGTCACAACATCATGTTGATTACAATTTCATCCTATTTCAACCATCAAAGCATCCTTTTCTTTTAATATCTAACTAACAGAGGAACTTTAAGACTTTATATATAATACAGGGGGAGAATAAATTATTTCTAAAAGTGATAAATGAATTTTGGAATAAAGGAATAACTACGGAAAGTGAAAACATGAGGGCGATTGACCTTGTATATATAAAATGTAAATCTCTTCAAAATTGATAGATTTATTTCAAAATAAGAGTCACTTATTACTCAGAATCCAAATGATTTCCTTTTAATAGTAAACCTGAGTCCCTCTTAAATATTTTCAATAAAATATTGTATTAGACAGACCAAGCAAAAAAATGAATGTGAGTTCTTTCATATCATCATGTCATCAACCAATTAAATGACCTGATCAATAACCAATAACCCTCTTCAACTTATAACTATCAATGCTATCATCATAATCCTTTCTTTTCCTTGCACAATGAGGGTCCAACTATATTGGGAAATTCAAATATGAAGAGAACAAATTGATTCATGTTTCCTTTTTGAATCCAAAAATATCATTATGGTCCTATAGCTCCTCCGAGCAACTCCTGTATAAACAAAATATGCAGGTGTAACCCATAAAATATATCTATACATTCAAAACAACTTTGTGAATCATATATCCCTTCAATATCAACCATCCTTATGTCAAAAGAGCCAATTAAGCATACAACGTCCATGCAAATACATCATACATATGTAGCTTTTAAGATACAAACATATTGAATGTAATGACCAATCCATATGTTGTCTAAAATTAATCATTTTCCTTCCATGCTAACCCTAACAAGCAATTGAATTAGACATCACCCATTTGAATTTCTTATCGTGAAAGTCAATTCCAAAGAATGTTAAGGTTACAAATCCCAAAACTATCAAGCTTCAAATAATTCCCCAATATGAATAAGGGCAGAGCCTATGATTACATATGGAGAGTGACTTGACCCCCCATTTATATATGGGTTTGAAATTGAACTATGCAAATATTTTTCTTTTGCACAAAAATAACCTTGGCTAGAGACTAAAACTTTAGAAGGATAAATTTGATAATGAAACTGAAAAGAAGTTTGAAATGTCCCATAGATTCAACATAAGGTAAAATAATTCAAGATTTTTACATATACATACGACTATGAGGGTGGAAAGGTGACTCATGAGTGAGAGATAATAACTCATTATGGAATAGTCTGAGACTATGTAAAATGAACATAAATAAAGCCAAATAGTTGCAAAATAAAATCCTTAGCAACCATTATCACCCATCAAACCTTTATCTCATTTGAAGAAAATGAAATAGGAATATAAACAATGAAAGTGCATTGATGCTATCATATCCTGAAGAGAAAGGAGGTTACATGATCAAACCAAAAGAAAGAAACAAGTTTATTCACCATCACACAAAGCTATGGCTAAATTATAACTGTAAATTTAAAAAGCGTTTTATGAGAAAAACTACAAGAAACATACCTCTACCATTTTCTTGAATCTTTCTAGTAAAACTAGAGGAGTTTGAGTGTCCCAACGAAACGAGGTTTAGGTTTGAAAAGCAATCCTTTTAGAGCTCTATTCGAATACCAAAAAAATGCAAATGATGAATGTAGAAGGTGGTAAACCCAATGAAAAATATGCATACATGAATTCAATGCATGAGGCTCACGTCACCTCAATATTTACTTCCCTTTTCCACATAATATTTCCATTAACACTCGTACGCAATCACAAAATAACATGTTATGCCACATATTCTAGATTTCACGTGCTTCACGTCGTACTTCACTATCTCTTTTAATACTCTCTACATGATAGCCAAGTTATCACTTTAAATAAATAACCCACATGCATGCCCAAAACTATGTTACAATAACATATAATTGATGACCAATCTGCCTAAAACAAGATTCGAGCCCAACAAGCTATATGAAGGATTTGCAATATATATCATATGCATCGTGTCAAACAATAGGCTCAAACATATAATTATAACTTGTCATATTACTTGAACTATATATGCAAGGCCCAAAACCAACATACCATATAAGAATGTGTTGTAATGTTTGAGTAGATTTCACATTAGTTTGTTGTGAAAACAAAAATTTTCAATGTAAATCCTCATAATTTTTTCCTTTATTTTCGCATATGATAGTCTCAACGTGCACCAACCTTTGAATAAGAAAAAAACGATCTTTGCATAGAGATTTGTTGCATGTAGGATAATCTATGACAAAACCTTTACTTAACCATCCATCACCTCCAGAAATTCACTAACACAATGACTAAAGCATCGTTTTTTAGGAGAACTGATATAAACTTTAAAAGATCATTCCTTGGAGAAGAATTTAATTTCAATTTCATATTTAAACTAGGGAACCCCACCTATATTTAAGTATTATTTATAGTTTATATATAACCAATAATTTTTTTATTAATGACTTGCAACTATTGACGATTTTAGAGTCAACAACCGGCAACTCCATAGGGTAGTCAAATTAAGAGTTGGTTGGAACTTAGAATCTTTGGTTTTTCTTTCTTATATCTCATGAAAGTATTGAATTTTTTAGTCTGATATGGTCTTGCAGAAAATATATATGGAGGGTGGAATAAGATGGAAGAAGCGAGAATAGTTATTACTTTGTGAATCAACAAAATTCATGTAGCTTTGGTAATTTATACACAAGTGCTATTTCGAGACTGAGTAAAATGAACAGAAACAAAACCTAATAATTGCAAAAGAAAAAAATTACCAACCATTATGACCCATCAAAACTTTATCTGATTTGAAGAAAATGAAACAGGAAGATAGAATCAACAAAATTCATGTAGCTTTGGTAATTTATACACAAGTGCTATTTCGAGACTGAGTAAAATGAACAGAAACAAAACCTAATAATTGCAAAAGAAAAAAATTACCAACCATTATGACCCATCAAAACTTTATCTGATTTGAAGAAAATGAAACAGGAAGATAAACAATGAAAATGCATTGATGCTATCATTTCCTGAAGAGAAGGGAGGTTACGGGACTAGACCAAAAGCAAGAAACAAGCTTATTCTCCATCACAGGGAGCTATGGATAAATTATAACTGCAAATTTAAATTTTTTTTGATGAGAACAACTACAGGAAGCATACCTCTAACAGTTTCCTTAATCTTTCTCGTAAAGCTAGAGGAGTTTCAGTGTCCTAGAGCAACAGGGTTTTGGGTTGAACAATAATTCTTGCAGAGCTTGATTCACAAAACAACAAAATGAAAATGATGAATTCAGAAGGTGGTAAACCGAACGAAAAGTATGTGTACATGCATTCAATGCATGAGGTTCACGTCGCCTCAGTATTTACTTCCCTTTTCCACATCATATTTCTATTAACACTCACAACCAATGACGAAGTAACATGTGATGCCACATATGTTATATTTCACATGCTTCACATCCTACATCACCATCATTTTTAATACCTTGAAATGACATCCAAGATACCACTTTGAATAAATAACCCACATCCATGCCCAAAACTATGTAATAATAGCATATAATCCACGACCAATCTGCTTAAAATAAGATTCGAGCAATACAAACAAGATATACAAAGGATTTAAAATATATATCATATGCATTGTTGTCAGACAATAGGATCGACCATTTAATTATAACTTTTCAGATTACTTGAATTATATATTTATGGCTCCAAACCAACATACAATATAAGAATATGTTGTAATGTTTGAATAGATTTCACATTAGTTTGTTGTGAAGACAAAGTTTTTCAATGTAAATCCTCAAATTTTTATTCTTTTATTTTTGCATATGATAGTTCCTCATTAAATTTTTTGAGGAGAACTAATATAAAATTTAAAAGATCATTCCTTGGAGAAGAATTTAATGTCGATTTCTCTTTTAAACTAGGGATCCTCACCTATATTTAAGTATTATTTATAGTTTATATATAACTAATAAAAATTTTATTAATGCTTTGCAACTATTTGCAGGCATGTGGCTAGTTGATGATTTTAGAGTCAACAAGTCATAGTTCTTTAGGATCCTATAAAACTCCTCTATATGCCTACAATAACTCCTCCAACAATAGTTTCATTTTTTTAGTACATTTCTTTATGGTTTTTTTACTCTTATTAATTCATTACGATAATTCTTTCCTAATAAAAATAAAACATACTTTTTACTTGGATTAATTAACTTTTTGGCTTGGTTGGCACTTATCATAGTGATATTTGAATTACTTTTATGTGAATTCATGATGAAATTAATTCAATCTTTGATTAGGTGGTATAATTTTTCTTTCCTCATGAAGACTTCAACCCTCATATACATGTATGATCTTTCAAACACTAATCCACACATGTTAAGGGGCACTACATCTAAGTCTACTTCATCAATAAAATATGCACTTGTAGCAACTTTTATCTTACATTGTTTTGTGAACTTGATTTCTACATCCATGTTCACCCACCCCAATGGGTATGGGCTTGGATGATCATGAACCTGCAACCCAAGCTTGCTAACTAGATTGGATGTTGTGAGATTGAATCATGGATAAGAATTGAATAGAGAATATACCTTGGCCTTTTTAACCTAGATTTTGATATAGAAGAGTTTTTTTATATCCTTCTCTTCCTCGTGATGAAGGCTACTCAGATTCACCTCCTTCTACACTAAGGTGTAGACAATATTCTCATCCACAACTAAGCTGTTAGAAAAACAGGATCGTGGAGAAATAAAATAAAACAAATGCGGAAACAAAACACAAAATATACACAATACAATAAAGACATAGATTTACGTGGTTCACCTAGTGTAGGCTATGTCCACCAGACAAATTCTCAGGTCCTTCCTTTATTATTATCCAGCAAATGAAGGGATACAACCTACAACAAAACCCACTGTAACTTCCTCTTCTTTCTCTCACAGTCTCCTCTCTCAGAATACAATACTCACCATCGACCATAGTCGCAATACATTTCCCTCATAAAAGAGGGTTTCCTTCTAGGGAAAAAAAACCCTAACATAATCTCAATCATTAGATCTACGAACTTATAATAAACGGTCCAGATTTATAATGAAATTACAATATACATTTACAAGGCATTTTTTTCCTTCGGGGGATTTGCCCCTGAACCCCCACTGGGGGTCTTCTTTCCCCCAGACCCCTCAGCCGAGGGGATAGCCCCCTCGGACCCCGCAGAGGGGATACACCCTGTCTGCACTTCCCTACGTGGAAGTGTGTACATACTTCTGTAGTGTAAATACTCCATGGGGTATAAACATGGATGAAAGTAAAAGACCTCTGAATCAGGAAGATAATCAAGCTCCACAACAAACAATCTCCCACTCACAACAACTCCACCGCTACTATATATGCTAGACTCTGAACCTTCTTGGACCTAGAAAATTTATCATCTTCATATTCATTCTTGAAGACCAACTAAAACTAAGCAGGAACTCAGTTTCTCCCTGGTTACTCCCTTTGTTAACATGTCTACAGGATTCTAGCTAGTGTGTATCTTTTCCAACTTCAAATGTCCATCTTCCAAGGCAGATCGTACGAAGTGTTACCTCAACTATATATGCTTAGTGTTCGAATGGAAGGTTGAGTTATTTGCAAGATGAATTGCACTCTCACTATCACAGTATAACCTGCTATTCTCCTGCTTCTTTACCAATTCCTCCATAAACCTTTGTAACCAAATCATCTCTTTACTAGCTTTTGTAGAAGTAACATACTCTGCCTCTGTTGTTGAAATTGCAACAACCTTTTGCAGTTTCGAAATCCAACTTACTGTTGTTCCACCTATAGTAAAAACATACCCTGTGGTGCTCCTCCTGCTATCTTTATCACCTGCCATATCTAAATCAACANAAATCCTTCATCGCAAATGAATTGGCTAATTTCTTCTTGAGAACATTTATATCCTGCATATTAGACCCTGCAACAAGCATGTCATCTACATACAATAGAAAGATAATAAAGCTTCATTTTTCTAGCTTTTTAAAATAAACAAAGTAATCAGAATGACATCTACTATAACCCTGTTATGTCATAAACCTGTCAAACTTTAGATACCACTACCTCAAAGCTTGCTTTAGGCCATATAATCTCTTCTTCAACCAGCATACTGAATTCTCCTTCCCTTTGACCTCATACCCCTGTGGTTGTTGCACATAAATCTCTTCCTCCAAATCCCCATGGAGAAAAGTTGTTTTACATCTAACTGTTCAAGATGCAAATATTCTACTACCACAAGACTTAAAATAGTCCTAATTGAAGTCATTTTAACAACAGGAGAAAATATTTCTTCAAAATCTATACCTTTCTTTTGTTCAAACCTCTTTACAACAAGTCTAGCCTTGTATTTCTTTTCTCCTCCATCTTCTTCCTTCAACTTGTAAACCCATTTATTCTGCAATGATCTTTTTCCCATAGGCAACTGAACTAAGTCCCAAATATGGTTATTTGCCAAGGAATCCATTTCCTCTTTCATTCCTTTCTCCCACTTCTTTTTGGTGTCTACCTGCATTGCCTCTTCATAACATTCTCGTTCACCAAAATCAGTCAACAATGAATAATTCAATGAAGGAAAGTATCGTTCAGGGGGTATACTTAACCCGGTAGATCTTCTAACAACACTTGCAAGTGTTTGAGGTACCTACTGCTCCTGTTGTTGTACATTTTGATTTTCGGGTTCCTTTCGAATTTCTTTTTCAGTGATCTCATCAAGCATCGTGTATTCTTGTTTTTCTTCTTCCTGTTTCTTTCCCTGCAACTGATCTTTGTACATGACCTTCTCATTGAATATGACATCTCTNAATCCTTCATCGCAAATGAATTGGCTAATTTCTTCTTGAGAACATTTATATCCTGCATATTAGACCCTGCAACAAGCATGTCATCTACATACAATAGCAAGATAATAAAGCTTCATTTTTCTAGCTTTTTAAAATAAACACAGTAATCAGAATGACATCTACTATAACCATGTTATGTCATAAACCTGTCAAACTTTAGATACCACTACCTCAAAGCTTGCATTAGGCCATATAATCTCTTCTTCAACTAGCATACCAAATTCTCCTTCCCTTTGACCTCATACCCCTGTGGTTGTTGCACATAAATCTCTTCCTCTAAATCCCCATGGAGAAAAGTTGTTTTACATCTAACTGTTCAAGATGCAAATATTCTACTACCACAAGACTTAAAATAGTCCTAATTGAAGTCATTTTAACAACAGGAGAAAATATTTCTTCAAAATCTATACCTTTCTTTTGTTCAAACCCCTTTACAACAAGTCTAGCCTTGTATTGCTTTTCTCCTCCATCTTCTTCCTTCAACTTGTAAACCCATTTATTCTGCAATGCTCTTTTTCCCATAGGAAACTGAACCAAGTCCCAAATCTGGTTATTTGCCAAGGAATTCATTTCCTCTTTCATGCCTTTCTCCCACTTCTTTTTGGTGTCTACCTGCATTTCCTCTTCATAACATTCTGGTTCACCAAAATAAGTCAACGATGAATAATTCAATGAAGGAAAGTATTGTTCAGGGGATATACTTAACCTGATAGATCTTCTAACAACACTTGCAAGTGTTTGAGGTACCTACTGCTCCTATTGTTGTACATTTTTATTTTCGGGTTCCTTTCAAATTTCTTTTTCAGTGATCTCATCAAGCATCGTGTATTCTTGTTTTTCTTCTTCCTGTTTCTTTCCCTGCAACTGATCTTTGTACATGACCTTCTCATTGAATATGACATCTCTNGTTTTCCATAAACACAATGCTCACAGAAGTCCAAATCAATTTGTTTAAGATCTGGCAGCAAATTTCTTTTGTGAAATATCTGCATACCCTTCTCACTCATGTGTCCCAACCTATG
The DNA here is from genome assembly GCA_000966675.3 of Picea glauca. NCBI lineage: Eukaryota > Viridiplantae > Streptophyta > Pinopsida > Pinales > Pinaceae > Picea > Picea glauca. Next base: position 978,904 of record JZKD02S1672742.1, read on the forward strand.
GTGCCACAATGTTGTATCCACTCTTGTATAAGCTAAAGAGATAGAAGAGTCAATATTACCAGTACATAAATACAATGTACCTACCTTCTCTCCTTTTGCTATCACCAATGATCCTTTGATGACCTTCCACATCTTATCAGTAAATATGGATATACAACCTTCACTTGCCAACTGGCCTATTGAAATTAGATTTTTCCTTAAATCTGGAACATGTCTTACCTCTTTCAACAATCATTGGTATCCATTGCGTTGCTTTATTTTTGCCTTTCCCATTCCAACAATTTTGCATGGTGCATCATCACCCAAATGAACCTGTCCAAAATCACCTTGAACATAATCTAGAAAATGTTTCCTATGGGGTGTGGCATGAAATGAAACACCTGAATCTACTACCCAAGACTCATAAATATTATCTACATAAAGAATCAAAGCATCTTGTAACACATCACCTGTTACATTTTCTTCTTGATTTCTCTCTTGCTGTCCATCTCTTTGTTTCTTTGGAGCTCTGCAGTCTTTCTTCATATGTCCTTTCTTCCAACAATTGCATCACTCTATCTTTCCAACTATGGATTTGGATCTTCCCTTCCTAGAATTCTCGCGGTTCCCTAACCCCTTTCCTCTATCCTTTTGTTTTCCCCTGTTCTCTATGTTCAACGCATTACCTGATGTCTCACCTATTCTTTTCCATCGCATTTCCTCACTAAGGATAACACCAACAACATCATCAAATTTTAAAGTATTTGAACCAGAGATATAGTTACCTACAACCATGACCAAGCCATTCAACTTTCTGGCAATGAGCACAAGACTAAACGAGCCCTAATCTCATCATCAAAGTCCACTTTTACATAACTGAGTTGATTAGTAACCGTATTAAATTCATTTAAATGATCTACAACAGACCCACCTTCTGAAATATTCATATTAAATAATCTTTTCATTAGAAATACCTTATTAGATTCCGAGGGTTTTTCATACAGTTTAGCCAATGCACCCATCAGATCCTTCATTGTCTTTTCTTTCGAAATATTGAAAGCCACCGACCCTGCCAAGCTTATCTGTATCATTCCTAGAGCCTTTCTATCAAGAATCTCCCATTCTTTGTCCTTCATGGCTGTCGGATTCTTTTCTACTCTGCTCAATGGTAGGAATAGATCCTTCTGATATAAATAATCTTCCATATGCATCTTCTATAACTGGTAGTGTTGGCTGTTAAATTTCTCAACCCTAAACTTTTCATCTTCAGACATTGCTCCCACTCGAACCAAGAACCCTCTTTTCCTGTGAGTTACCTTTCACTCTGATACCAGTTGTTAGAAAAATAGGATCGTGGAACAATAAAATAAAACAAATGCGGAAGAAAAACACAGAAGATACACAATGCAATAGAGACACATATTTACGTGGTTCACCCAGTGTGGGC
>JZKD02S1672742.1:992129-1017918 GCA_000966675.3 Picea glauca
CAGCAGTATATGCCCTGACTGACTGATGAAATGAATAATAAACTTTTTTGTTTTAATGGCCATGACCAGATCTCTGGCATGGCCAATATTTTAGTGTTTTGATGGTTATTTTAGGCTTCATATTCTTAATTTTTATTTTTATTTTTCCTATGACCAGATTTTGACCTGGACAAGATTTTAGTGTTTTGTTGGTTATTTTAGGCTTCAGATTCTGAATATCTATGTATCAGCGTGCTAATCTGCTCCGCTTATTAAAGATAATATTTCCACTTGTGGTTTTCTGTTCTTTAATCATGTGTTGGATTGGCCATTAACCATTTTGCTGAACAGTATAGTATTAAATGCTGTTTTTAACAATTTTTCTTAGGATAGTATTAAATCTTGGTTTTAACCCTTTTGTTAAGTAGTATAATATTAAATGTTGTATACTCAGAATTTAATGTTGTATAGCACTATGATTATTGATACTTAAACTTTGTAATCTTTTAATTATATTGATTTTATTTTTTTAAATTAATTAGATGAAAAAATGTTTTTGATTTTTTATTAAATTAATGATTTTTTTATAATATCATAATTTTCACTTTTCCTCAATTTCTCTATAATATTACTATTTCTCCTTCAATTTAGATGGTGTAGATGTTTTACTTTCATTTAAATGTGAAACAATTTTAAAATAGCTAAAAATCAAGATTATAACCATATTCTGATTTGAGGATAACATTACAATTTCTCCTTCAATTTAGATGTGGTAGTATTTAGACTTTCATTGAACTTTAAAACAATCTTAAAATACTAAAAGATCAATATCATAACCATACTCTTGTTTAACGAAAGACCAACTTTTATGATGAGGATAGAAGAAGGAATATTTCTTTTACTTTTTAAGGTTATAAATTATAAAATGTTTTTAAATTTACTCAATTTTCTTTTAAAATTTTCTAAATATTATAATACTATAGCTAACAAAATAGCCAAATAGATAATCATCACTTCATTAATTTTAAAAGTATACTATATTATATAATAACTATATCTGTATGTTAAAATTATGAATATATCTTTATAAAATATAACAACAAAATTATTGTACATACAAGGTTAGGAGGTCATTATTGTGATGAATATTGTACATTCAAGGTTAGGAGGTTGTCATTGTACATACAAGTGTTCCAAGATCAATAAAGTTTTGATAACTTAGAAGGTTAGGAAAGTAAATATTGTGATAAATATTTTGAAATTGAGATCTAATTTGTTCTTTTCATCTTCAACTCTCTTGGTGTCACAAAGGTGATAGATTATTTCCCTTATTTTGGGGATTGCCCAATGCCCAGATTCACTATGGAACTCATGAGAATTAGTTCTTATTTTAGGAATGTTGATTCTCTTCTTTACCCTAGTCAAAACATATAGATACTTTTAATCTTCAAGATTACGGTTAACCACCTCCTCTTTTATCCTCTAATTATATATCAAACCATATATTCTCCTCAAGTTTAGCTTGTACAATATTTTTAATATCGTCTATATTCTACAGAATAACTTATTATTAACTTCTTCTTTTATTCCCCAACTATTTAGCCAAGACTTGGAATCATTATGTCATATCCACTTGAGTCATTGGTGATTTTGGCTATATTCTAATGTAATTTTCAGAGCCTCTTGTCATCCATGTTGTTTATATTGTTCATTTATATTAATTACCTAATCATAGTTGTTCTCTCAATGGGAGAAAGACTCACTTCTATGAGGAGGATAAGATGTGGTGTATTGCCTTTACTTTTTAGATTATAAGTTATAAAATTCTTTTGGATTTGCTCTATATTTCTCTAGGATTCTCAAGAGTTATTGCATCCCCAAACATCACATACATACAAGATAAAAGGAGTGACAATATTATCAACTAGGATCTTTTTCTTATCCCATAGCCAAAGGTCTACTAATTTACAATTGTTTTCAAGCAGATAATAAGCTTTCCACCCTCCATTTATCCTTTTATGATTACTATAGTTCAAATTGAGCTTGTGATGAATATGAATTCAAATATGCTTGTAGTAAGGCACTCCTGCCAAGATAATGTTGTCATATAAAAAGGTATCATATATGATCTTGTTGGATTTAATGATCATAACCTTCATTCTGTTAGTGTTCATAGTCATACCTGTATTAGAGTATAAGTCTTTGAGGATTCTAGCCTCCTTGCCAAGGTCATAGGAATTACTTTCCATAAGAAAAATATCATTGGCATAGAGAAGAAGAATGATGACTATAGTAGCAAGAGTTGGTCCAATGCAACCTACGACTTCCAAACAATCCTCTAACTTGTCAATGTAAATTCCAAAAAGGGTAGGGATAGGGGAAAACCATGCTTGACTCCTATGTTGCAATTAATTTTTTTTGACCAACCCTTATTGATACCAAACTTGGCAATAACATTCTCATAAAATCTTACTACAATAATTTTCATCCGAGAGCGAACTTTTATATCTCCTAACCTATTCTAAAGGTTGCTCCTAGGAACAATGTCAAAATATTTCCTAAAGTCAATGTAACAAAAAGGATATTGGTTTTAATGTTGTGACACTCCTCTATAATTATCCCAAGAATGATAAGGAGGTCAACATTTGAATGATAACTTGTAAAACCGACCTAACCTTTAGTTCTTTTTATGTTGTTTTCTAGCCACATGATTATCTTCTTTTCCAAAACACTTCCATATAGATTGGCTAAAATGAGGCTAATCATAATGGTCCTATTAGAGGGATTGCTTTTATCCAAAATTTTAAAAATAGGTAGAGTGAGGATTTAAGTCCAAGGTTTAGGGAAGCCCTGCTTGACTACTAAATTAAAGAGTTTGTGTATGTGAGGGATGAAAACAAGCCCTCCATTTCTTAATGTTTCATATTGGTATCCATATATGTCCTTAGCTTTCCCATTTGCATGTCTCTTAACCCAAAAATTTATGTCTTCTATAGAAAAAGCAACATCTTCCATATAAACTTTTGGAATTTTTTCCAAGCCATTACTAGATTCATAAAGATTTTTAAGGTAGTAATTTTAGTGTATTGCAAGTATCACAACATTTTCTTTAGTTTTACTAGTCATAATTTTCCTCCAAATTTTTTTTGAATCTCACTTAGAAAGGTGCAAAAGATTATCTTGCTTTCTATTTATGTAGTTCCTTTTTTCCTTTTAATTAGGGTTTTGTATCTATTAATATTATCATATTTCAAGGACTCATTAGAGGCATCCCTAACGGATGTTATAGCAAGTTTACATTGATTATCATACCAAGGGTTCAAAATTCTATTATTTTTTATACACAACACTTCGATAGATAAAAAAATTATGGAGGTAGAGAGGGTCAATGTAAAATTGTGATAGTTTTCTTCAATATTGATTTTATATGATAGAAGATTTAATTTGGTGTTTAAGTCCTTTAAGAAGAGATCAACTTTATTTTTTTCAAAAAGAAAATGCCTTTGGTTACCAAAGTTATCTTTAAGGAGTTTTTGCGCATGATAAATTTTAGAGTTAGGGTTAAAGGTCTATTATAGGATTTAGCCTCATGGTTGTTTAAAATGTCAAAATTTACTATTTGATTGTAAATATGGATATTTAATATCATATAATTCACAACACTACTACCCAGCTCAAGGATAAAAGTCATCTGGTTATATTTCGGCCACTTCATTAGACCATTGGAAATTATTAAATATTGAAAACTACAAAGCTTGATTAGCTTAGTACCATATAAATTCTCAATCAAGTCTTCTGAATTTCTCTTGTTTATATTAGCTAAAAGAAGTTCATCATCTAGGCATATAGGATTATGGTTGTAATCATTGCTTAAGATAATAGTTTGATTAGTTTCAATTCTAGCATTAAAGTCACCTAACATGAGGATACTACCTTAATTTTGCAGAATGTAAATATATTGTTCTAAGACTTTATAGGGACAATTTTTATCTAGATTGTTTTTTATATAAAAGAAAGAATTACTAGGAGAAAAAATAACAAATTTCTATATACATATTCTTAGCATCGATATCTAAAATCTCCATCCAAATGAACTAATTGAGACAATGTTTTTTATGAAGACGAATGTGAGGAGAAATGTATGTTCTTGTTTAACAAACTATGCCTCCAACCCCTCTATGAGAGGATTTGTTGTTGGATACTAAACACGATATAAATCCATATATGTTAGGGACCTTAGATTCCTCATGCTCCCAAGTGTCTACCAAAAATTTAATGTGAATTTCACTTGGGATCCAACTTAACATAGGCCCTTTGCTCAGGGAAATCCCTCATAGTTCTATGAAATGATTCGAAGTGTCTCAAATTTATATTTATTGTTATGATTTTGGTATATGTCCCTAATAATAGTTTTGTGGTTCCTAATTATTGTCCATTTTCATTTCTTTCTAGATTCTTTTACCTTTTGAACCTCCTTCCTTAATTTATATCAATCTTCTTGAAAGAGGTATTCATTTATAAATATTTCATATCCTTTTAAGCTCAAAGTTTTACTAACTATGTCATATTTATGGGAATTATAGCTTACCATAACCCTAATCAACACATCTGTATGTTCAATTATCTAAGGGAATTTGTTTATCTAGATGACCTATTTTATTGACTTGTTCTTTGATGATGGATCATTTAAATGTTTATATGATGATATAGATGAATTATATGTGTAATGATATGATGCAGTTGATGTCTTCAAATCTTATGATTATGACACATCAAAATGAAACTGTTGGATGCATTTATTTGTAGATGTTGTTGACGGTTTTCCTAATGTGACAAGAAACTGCATGTATATATTGACATGAGATTGTGTCAATCTTATGCTAGACTCTGGATTGATTCAAGGTACCCTGGAGCATTATGTATTTAATGTTATGTTTTTCTTTTGATTATCAATTATTTGATGCATTAATTATAGTGTGTGGAGGAATAGAGAATATTCTTTCCAATCAATCCACATATGGGTAACGCGGTTTTAAAGAAGTGTACAACATACCAACAGAAGAGGAGGAAAAACATTCCAATTTCCACCTACTAGCACTCATTTTTTGTGACCTAGGTTGAAAAGCTAGGCACACTTTACTTGGAGGTTTCATGTGATCATGAAGGTAGGACACATATTTGGTCACTCGCAAGGTTTGTCTAAGAGACACAGAATAAGGTGATAACCTTATTATTGAATGACCACAGGTCTCTCAACAATCTTGTAGATTTTGTGGTTCTAAACTAGCAATTACAATGACTCTTATAGTACATAGTGTTTGATGTGAAAGACCTCTTCCTAATGAGACAAATAAATAATAATATGAGTTCAAGGCCGCTAATAATAATGTATTCAATTGTGTAATGAAAAGTAAGTGGAAGGAGGTTAAGAAAATTGAGGCAACTCCTTATTTTATTCCTACACTATTAAATACAATGAACAAATGTACTCTATAGTCATGTGAGGATGGGTGTTACCCTCCTTGCATATATTAAAATCTTTGAATGTAATGTTCGATTAAATTATGACAATGAATCACCAATTCAGTTATAACTTAGACTTGGTATTTTGAATACAAAGTTAAATCAATAAATTTTGATTAAATTATGACTCTGAATCACCAATTCAGTTTCACCTTAGACTTGGTATTTTGAATACAAAGTTAAGCCAATAAATTGCAATAATTGTTGAAATCTATGTGCAACTCTTATCCTTAAAAAAAATTTGAATTAAAAGATTTTGAAATTGTTTTACTCTGAGATATTCAAATTTGTATGGTAAGCATATTTATAAAATATGATATTTAAATTTGTATGGTAAGCGTATTTATAAGATATGATAAATTGTTCAACCAATGAATAATTAGGTTTTTGAAATTTCACTGAAATTGTTGGGTAATATTGGCAACATATGCATGGTTTCATAATCGTGTAAGATTAGTGATAAATTAAAGGTCGTAAGTCAAGTTTCACGGCCAATGACGAACCAATCCATGTGTAGAATTCCTAAAACAAAAGAAAAGATTCAATGTGATATATAGATCCATTGTTAATGCATTACCATAATAACTTGAGAATTAAATAAAAATTACGATTATATTTTTCCAAGAAAGCTCCAATATGAATGATGTATGATTGGTTTGATTTAAAAATTAAGAACTTATAATATGTAAAAAGGTGTGTAGATATGAATTATGAATTTTTTAGTAAGTTTATTAGCTACGCTACAAACTTATTATTATTTTTGTGATTGAAAATTGCAAATCATATGAATTATACTTAGTTAATAATTGCATAAATAAATAATTTATTGTAAACTTACTCGTACATAAAATATGTGGTATACATATAAGTAGGATCTTATCATTAATATCAAACTATCATTAACTTTTGATCTCTTACTTAATATTTAAATGAGAAAATACGTTATAACTCTAAAAAAATATGTATGTTATAACTTAAAGTTGTAATACAGTTATTGTATATTTTCAAAGTAAGATTTTATGACAATAAATCAAATTGGGTATATGATGAGTAAACTTAATTAAGAAAGTAATTGATTCATTAAATTTGTCATTAGAGTTATTTCCATAGAATGGATAAACCACAATATTTTCATTTGTTTGTTTACATTTCAGATCTATATTACTTGTTTGTTTTCAGGTTATATCTCCCAAAGATGTATTTTAATATGGATTCAAAATGCAGAGAAACAAATGAAAATATAAAACCTAAAGAAAAATAAGTGATATGAATCTGAAATGTAAACACACAAATGAAAATACCATGGTTTACTTGAATACCTCTCAAAATAAGAAATTATTTTTGATGTATCATGGAGATGAAAAGAGAAATGTAACATAGATTCTATATAAATAAATAAAAAATAGAAAAAAAAACCAACTTATTAATAATACATTTGTGAGCAACTTTAGGTAGACTTGGAGAGGTTGTAATAAAATACATAAACTATTTTATTAAGATTACATAATACATAAAATTGTTCCTAGTAAGATGATTGACATTGAGTGGTGTGCTACAAATGGTATGAGAGCTACGTTCAATACATTAAGACATTGCACCCATTTACTATTTTGCACAAAAAAATTATTAGTTATTTAAGTGAATTAAAATCAATTAATCAACTTGATTTTTTTTTATCTTATTAGGTAAATATGGATAGAAGTGGAATGAGGTATAGAAAAAGAAAAGGAAAAGGTCCATATTTACCTCTACCACTACTTATACCTTCACTCCCTGCCCAAGGAAGAGGAACATGTTCAAGGACCAAGACATGTACCGGTTGGTGACATGATAAATATGATGTGTTCATTTTAAAGGATGTTTGATGCATTAATGATCAAATTGAAAAGAGAAGAGGGAGAATTGTTTGTTCTATTGAAGGATCGTAAAATATTGTAACTAACCATGTACATAGAGAGATGAGAAAAGTTAAATATCTATAGTTTTGGGGTTCTACTGATGGACAGGTAGTTAAAGACTCATTGGGATCTTATGGGTAACCAAAGTATCATTATATTCAACTATTTGCGGATCTTATGATATAGTAATAGGAATGGACTAGCTAGATATTCATGAAACAATATTAGACTATAAGAATAAGAAGATTTATTTTATAGATGATGCAGGAGTCAAAATAAATTTTGGGTGAGATGAATAGAACAACGTCGTTAAGATTTGTATCAACATTAAAACTAAATAAATGTATGACAAAAGGATATAAATTATATGTTGTGACAGCTATGAACCAAAAGGAGGATACAACAAGTATAGAACAATATATAATATTATCATAATTTTCAAATTTGTTTCCAAAGAAAATGCTTGGGTTACTACCAAAGAGAGAATTGGAGTTCTTCAACTAAGAATGAAACCTATCGCAAATGCTCCTAAACATACGACAACTCGAGAATTATATATGTGTTGGCCCACAAAAAACCCCTTCTTTTTTTCCTTAATCAAAATCAAGGGTCCCTCTAAATTTTAGTTTTATTCTTAATTTGTTTCCCTTTGACTTGAATTTACTTGAATTTTATTTGTCATTACCTCTTCCTTATTGAATTTATCTGTTGCTTATCACTATTTCTTCTGAGCTATGAGAATTTCTTGGTTGAAAACATGGAGTAATAATAATGATTTTACAGAAAGAAGGCTTTTTGTGACAAATCTTTTCTATGAAATTTGATCACATTTGATCAAATTTGAATGAAGGAGAGACAGACTTAGATATGTGGTAATACACAGTATGTTATACAAATGTCTTAAATACTATAATCCCTTGTAACATCCTACCCTATTGAGCACATGTTATCAACTTATTCTTTGAGGAAACTTATGCGCAAGTGATCTGGTTATAGTACATGGTTATTTGTTTCGATTATGGATTATTATGATGATGTTGATGGGTTTTGATTTATTGTCGTTTGATATATATGTATTGACAGATTCTATTGACAAGTTTACATGAGTCTGTAGAGCACGTGCTAGATTTTGGATGTCGATGGCATTAATAGACCTCCTTGGGCTCCGAATTGAGTTAGGGAGTGGATTGAGTTTTGTTTGAGTATTTCATTTTACACATATGTGTCATATGATTGATTTAGTATGGTTATGTATATGGATCAGTGACAGTGTTTTGTCAATGGATACATGTTAACGATATTTGCTAATTTGGCTCACATAAGGAGTAAAGGGGCCATGCACATAAACCAGATATTGAGGGAGAGGTGTGGCAGCATCCCTATCACAACCTACTAGCACTCTCATCATGGCTCACATTGTAGGTTAAATATTACCTAGTTCGAGAGGTCCACGATGTCGTGAGGGAAGACTGAGATAGTCGCTCATGAAGATTATAAGAAGAATGAAATAAGGTGGGGTCCTTATTCCTTAGAATCCCTTAGTCTCTCAGAAGGTCGACTGAGTGGACTGTTGACTCCAAGGGCTGGAAAAACTACCAAAACCAGTCAAAAGGGGACTGGCACCCTTGGAGCACGAGAGTGCGTCTTGAAGGGCATGCCACATAATTTAAAAACTTGAGTCAATGAATCTAGGTGGCCTAGAAAACAATGATATGATTTGACATTGTCGGATTTTAAATAATTAATTAATGAGTAATTTTATTAATTTTAAATCCCTATAAAAGTCTAAGCCTATTCTAAGACAACTCCTAACTGTAAGTTTAGTTAGGGGAATAAAATGAAATGTTAAATAAAATAAAAGATTAGAGATAAATCAATCTAAAGAAAAAGTGAGATAAATCTAAAAATTTGATATAATGCACATGTGTGCAAGAAAATACTAGAATGGAATTTTAAAATAAGAAAGAAATAAGTATGAGAGAATAGGTGTACACATAGAATGGTATCTAGAGTCTAGCTACCACTAGTCTAACTAGAAGAAGACTCTTATTTTAACTCTAATTAAGATTTAGTAAGGAGTCAGTCATTAAATAAGAATCTAGGTAATAAAGAGACAACTAGGAGTAATTTAAGGAACACATTTAGGAAATGTGAGGGAAACTGAATTTTAATTTAAATAAAATATCTAATTACTTGTGAAACTTGGGGAGAGGGTGACAAGTGTGAGGGTGAAATAATCATAATTTATTTAATTAAAAAGAAAATTAATTGTGCATGTAGGCATGTGTCAGTAAGAATTTCCTATAAAGAAAATGGCCTAGATGGGAAAAGCATCACACTGGTTATTGGTAAAGCTATGCTGCCAAATTATTTTTGACTGGTTTTACTTGTGAGAGTTGGGATTTCCAAGCTTGAGATAGAGTGTTGGCTTTACATTGCAAGGAAATCTTGGAGCTAGAGTATTTATGGTTGTGTGTGTGGCCCCTTTACGGCTCGAGGGTTAAGGGGGAAGAAGAGTACCCCTTGCATTGGCTGGGAGGTATCGGTGAAGTCCACAGATTAGCAAGAAAGATAAAACCAAAGACGTAATGCAAGATCCAAATTGGAGATCTATATCGAGTATCAAAGGTCATTGGTCTCGATATTTATTTGGTAATTAATTTAGATCTTCTTGTAAATAAAAATTTCAAGTTTTCATTTGTATTCAAGTTATCTTGATGTATTGACTTTAATCTATGTGACTAGGGTTTCATCTTCGAGCCCAACGTGCATCGCCCTCTCTCTTGTTGCTGCAGCCATGGAGGTCGAGGGAAGGGAGCTCTCGACCCCCTCATATAGTTCTGTCACTACCAAGGAGAACAACTCCAACCATTCCAAACGAACGACCTACGAACTCCCGGATGGCATGCAACAAATAATTTGGGAGGAAGAGATGTCTATGGAAATTGACCAAGAAGCCAACCACCTGAAAAACACTCACACTTGGGAACCAGGCAAATGTATCTCGCAAGCCCGATCGCTCCAAAACATATCATCATTTCTCCAAGAATAGCATATTAGAAACAATACATGAGGGAATTTTCTCTAATAGGGAAATTCTTAGGGCTATGGCCTTCATAAAAGGACATGGTCAAATGGATTCAACATTGGTAGAAGCCCAGGGGCCACTATGTCCTCCAACTTGGATCAAAAGGATTCTTTACAATCATCTTGCATAACCTGGAGGACAAAAATCGAATCTTTGAAGGAGGGTCATACTTTTACAACTCGGTAGGGCTTTTCCTCCACTTTTGGACGGAAAGATTCAGCCCATAAAAGGAAGACTTCACACATGCCCCAGTCTGAATGAGACTATATTCTCTCCCACAGGAATTTTACTTGGAAGATATTCTCGCAGGAATTGACAACACCATTGGCATCTACGTGAAAGCCTTGGAGGTGACACGATAATGAAAGTACACTGCTTATGCCTGCATTTTTGTCTTTTTGAACATCTCCAAACCTCTCCCTGGATCCATCACCCTAGATTACCAAGATAACGAATGGTCCCAAACCCTAGACTATGAGCACATCCCATTTCACTGCTGGAAATTCCACGAGCATGGTCATCTCTTCCATGACTTCCCTTTAAATAACCCCACCAAATCCTCTCTGGAATACCCTGACAAATCCAAGGACGGTTTCACCGAAGTCACGGGTCAAGGCAGACACCAAGCCAAAAAATCACCCCCGTAGGCCCCCCTAGGACCCCCAACCAAGAACTCCTTTGAATCCCTTCAAACCTCGTCAGATATCCCCTCCTCTTCAACTGACCCACTGACAACTCTTGCGACTAGCCAAATCTCCTCCAATCCTAACCCCCCAGCCCCAATTTCTTTTTAAGCGCCACCCTCAGAGGCCTCCCTTCCTGCTACACTTGGACCAAAAATGGGAGACCAAGATACAGACTTAGAAGATCATAAGCGAGCAGGCATAGATATGGCACACTTGGAAAAAGATTACCGCAAGAAGAAACTATACACCATAGTAACAGATCAGTTGCACAAAGTTCATAAAGTCTTTCTCAACTCTTCAGAAGGAGGATCATCCCGAGCTAGTACAAATCTTGGAATACAAAAAGGGACCTCGAAGGATCAACACAAACCCACAAAAAATGAGAACAAGAGAGGCAAGAAACTAAAACATCAAATCATTCAAGATGTCGGTAATTTTCTGGTCAACTCAGGTCAGATACTTATGATATCAAACAATTTCCCTCCCCTCCAACCTTCACCGTACTCATGAAGACGCTATATTGGAATATAAGGGGCCTCAACGTAAAAAACAAACAAGGTTTTCTTAGAGAAACAATTAAGAAGGAACAACGGGACATACTTCTTCCGCAGGAAACAAAATGTGTGGGAGAGGAAGCTTCCTCTACTCTTCAAAAATGTTGGAAGCAAGCCCATCATGTGGAAGTTGATGCCAAGGGGGAAACTGGTGGCTTGGCGATGCTTTGGAATCCAACCAACGTTTTGCTAGACAATGTTTTCACTTCCAAATGGACCATTATAGCCTCCTTCCGCCTTATTGGTTTGAACAAACTAGGCTAGATTACCAATGTCTATGGACCCACAATACCAGGAGACAAGGAATGATTCCTCCATCACTTAGAATGGATATCCAATCACATTGACTCCCAAATATGGGTCCTCGGGGGAGATTTCAATATGATAACAGGTCTGGAGGAAAAAAAGGGGGGCACACAGACTTTGGGAAATGACAATGAGCACTTCAACCACATCATTGGCCTTTTGAAACTCATAGATGTAGGAACAAACAATGGACCCTTCACATGGTCCAATAGACGCTCGGGGGCTCAACATGTCTCCAACAGACTAGAATGTTTCCTAATATCATAAGCCATTATGTTGGATGGCCTAGCTTGGAATGCCATGGTCATCGATACCTCATTTTTGGATCATTGGCTGATACTACTATTAATTAACATCAGTGGCACCCTAGGAAGAAATCCCTTCAGCTTTGAAAAATTCTTGTTGACACACCCAGACTTCCAATCTAACATCAAGCTGTGGTGGGAAGAAGAGACCATCCAAACAAGGACCCCTATGTACAGATTCCAACAGAGGCTAAAAAACCTCAAAAAACATTTGAAATCCTGGAATAAGTCCACCTTTGGTGACATATTTCAAGCTCAAGAAAATCTCAATCAACAAATGAAAATCCTCCAACAGTAGATCAGATCTCAAGGCCTTATGGAATCCCTAAAGAAGTAGGAAGATCTACTAAACAACCAACTAGCAGAAAGACGGGCGCATGAAGAGATACTCCAGAGACAAAAATCCTGCATTCAATGGTTAAAAGAGGGGGAGAAAACACCAAATTGTTTCACAGATCCATGTTCCAGAGGCACCAAACAAATTGCATTACTCACCTAGTCTCAGAACAAGGAACCGAAATTAAACATCATGCATATATAGAAAAGGAAATTCTCTCTTACTACAAAAACCTTCTAGCAGAGCCCCCAGTAGATCAATCGTCGGCTATCGACTCTATCCTCAATAATATACCCAAGGAGGTCACCAAAGAGAATAACGAGGCACTTATGAGACTGATCACTCAGGAGGAGGTTGATCAATCTCTTAGGTACACCCCGCTAGGCAAGGCTCCTGGGTCATATGGGTTCACTTCCAATTTCTTCCACAACTATTGGAGCATCATCAACGAAGATGTCTTGGAAATCATTGAGGACTCTAGAAGATTTGGGCAGGTCCTCCAAGCCCTCAATGTGACTTTTCTCACCCTCATACCCAAAGGGAACAATGCTACCACCCCCTTGCACTTTCGGCCCATTTCCCTCTGCAATGTCATTTACAAACTCTTAACGAAGATCATTACAACATGCTTTAAACCAACACTATTGTTCATAATTTCTCCAGAACAGTCAGGATACGTGGAGGGAAGAAAAATTCTAGACAATGTTATCCTAGCTTACGAAGTAATCCATTCGCTTCACTTGACCAAATCTCAAGGGATGCTCCTAAAACTGGATCTCTCTAAACCTTTTGATAAATTAAGCTGGAGTTACTTAAATTCAACTCTCCTTGCCTTCGTCCTTGAACCCAAGTGGGTCTCTTCGATTTTCAACCTCACCTCTTCAACCCTGTTCTCCATCCTGATCAATGGCATTCCCTCGAAACCCTTTTCCCCCTCCAGAGGAATAAGCCAAGGGGACTCACTCTCGCCCTTCCTTTCCATAATTATGGTAGAAGGGATGAGTCACACCATCAAAGAAACCATCACTGACCACTCCCTCTCTGGTCTCACCCCTCATGGAATTTCTCCCCCCATCTCTCACAGCCAATTCGTGGATGACATACTTCTAATGGGGATGTCCACAGTCCGAGGATCCCTCTGCATCAGATCTATCATCAACCTATTTTGTGAAACTTCAGGCATGGAGGTGAATCTCTCCAAGTCCCAAGTCTTCTTATTCAACACGCCAATAGAGATCCAAAACCATCTCGCACAATTACTGGGATTTACTCGTAGTGTCCTCCCCTCCATCTACCTAGGTATCCCCCTTATCGATAACCTGCTAAGAAATATATCCTAGGACTCCCTGTTGTATAACTTTTGAAAGAAACTCTCTGTGTGGACCTTTTGATCCCTCAATCAACCTGGTCACCTCATCCTTCTCAAATCAGTCCTATAGGCCCTTCCAGTCTATGCTTTCTCATATTTGGCTTCCCCAAACTTCATCCTTAACACCTTAAGAAATATATAAAGAATATTTCTCTGGCAAGGCACTAAAGAAGGGCACAAAATGACCTTGGTAAGATGGGAAAAGTATGCAAATGAAAAAAAGAAGGGGACCTTGGCCTCAGAGAACCAACTCTACTCAACAAGATCCTCAGTTCTAAAATCTGGTGGAAATGGTTAAAGATACCCCAAGACCTTTGGAGTTAAAAATACACTCCTACAACCCTAGAAAGGGATCTCATCAAGTGGAATGGTCAAAGCCTTGGCTCACTCATCTGGAATGTGACTAGGAACAATAGGGGACTCATCACATATCATTCTTTTTGGGAACTATAGAGTGGGACTTCAAGTCTCTTTTGGACTGACTCTTGGCAACAACTCCCAACCCTAAATACAGATCCAAATCCGAGTGCTTCCATCCCCTTCACGACAGAAGCAGGCCTCCTCAAAGTGTCATATTTCTGGAACCCTAAGGTTACAAGGGACATCTGGCACACCTAGAAAGACTCCCACGAGGCCCTGAACATCCCCACTAATTTAAATCTCCAACCTCTACAGGACCATTTCGATTCAAGGAAAAAATTAATTCAACAAGGGGATGACATCCTCAGATGGGGACACACCACCATAGGCACCTTCAATATTCAAGAATCTTACCACCTAAGAGAAGGTCACAATCCCTTACTAAGAAAAGAGGTCTGAGGCAAGATATGGGAAGCAAAATCCTGGCCAAAAATTAGCACCTTCCTATGCCTAGCTATGCACAACAACATTCTCACCTGGGATAACTTAAGGACAAGCGGTTTCATCAGTCCTTCCTGGTGTCAGTTATGTGGTTCAGAGGAGGAAACTCAAAACCATCTCCTAAATCTATGCACTTATAGTTCATGCATATGGGATCATAGTGCCATCCTCATGAGAACCATGGATAGGAACCGCAAAGGCATCTGGGAAACCTTAGCAGGATGGTGTTCCTCGATTTTTAAATCCTCCGTCCTCAAAAAAATTTGGAAACTTTTACCGTGACTCATTCTTTGGAAAAATATAGAAGGAAAGGAATAGACAGATCTTCAAATCAGCTGTCAGGACTTGGTAGGAAGTTTGAACTACCATCCATTCCAATATCAACGAAACAATCTCTTTGTATCCTTAGATGGACTAGGACTGAAACTGCCAAATGAATGAGCGTTACATCCTTAATTCTTGGCAACTCAATCTCCACCCCCCTCCCACCAACTCCTCCAATGTGGTCAGTCGTAATCCTAGCCCGACTCATTGGGAGGCTCCACATATAGGATGCCACAAATTAAATTTTGATGGGGCGTCCAATGGAAATCCAGGACCTACAAGATATAGAGTAGTCAATCACAACAGAAAAGGGGAAATCCTCCACATCATCACAGGAAATATGGGGCACAAGACCAACAACGGTGAAGAAATATGGGGACTCCTCTATGGTCTACAAGCAGCCAAATCTCAAGAGATTTTCCCCATCATTGCATAAGGTGATTCACAAATTGTCATAAATCTCTTCTCTCATCTCCTCAATGGGGTAGACCCGAAGAAACTTTCTATAAGATGGATACTTATGAATGGGCTTCTTAGAATCAAATCCATCCTCCAGCCTCATTAGGTAATCATTCCTTCTCATGTTCTAATATCAAAAAATCAAGTTGGCGATCTGCTAGAAAATTTTGGAGTCGATCTGTAGGAAGGAGACACTGCGTGCTCCCCCACCTCTAATTCCTCCCATCCCACAGTTGTCACCTGCAGAAACATAGCCAAAACAAAGGAATGACCCACAGATGGGGTGCTTCCAGGATCAGTACGTGGACAGACCATGAGGAGGCCACCTGGCCAGATGACCAGCTACTTGGCGACTGATCAGACCTGCCCCCCATATCCATCACCTCATGGCTTTAAATCATCCGTCATCACTCTACAAACCTCACTCATGGCCAACCTGCCTCACATTTTGTAATCTTTGTTGCATGGGAAATTTCATGGTGCCATTCAAGATGCCTCCAAAGTAACATTTGCACCTCAACATTGATGCTCCTAAAGCCGAGCCTGGGTGCACTGAACTTCATTATCTCCTTCACTATTTCCATGACCAAATATCCCTGGTTCTCATTCTCCTCCACCTCTCCTGGTGCGAATTCCACTCGGATACAAGGACTCCTGGTTCGTACCTCTCCTCTCAAGGTATGTCGGTCCTCTTCATTTTCCATCCCAGGTTGATTCTTGTTACCACCATACCCCTCTTTAGAGGAAAGTCTAAAAGAGGAGCCACCTAATATGTAGCTAGGGGAAAAGATCCGCCCAATTCTGACCCTCCTCCTGAAACCGAAGGCATCCCCTTCATGGCTCCTGTCGAAGATCCTACCCCTGC
Source organism: Picea glauca (assembly GCA_000966675.3). NCBI lineage: Eukaryota > Viridiplantae > Streptophyta > Pinopsida > Pinales > Pinaceae > Picea > Picea glauca. The sequence goes on from JZKD02S1672742.1 coordinate 1,008,684, forward strand.
ACAACCACTTTATGAGACCACCCCTGACCTCTTCCCCCTCTCGAATCCCTACACCTATAGAATTAAGTGGTTTGATACCCTCGACAATTCTCTCAGCTTCGCTCCTCCTCCCCCTTCCCCTCCTCTTCACCCACCCTCTCCCATTCACCACCTCCCCACCACCTTCGTTCCCTCTTTTTATCCATCCTCCTCTTTCGACTCTCCGTTGTCCCCCCCTCTCCACTCCACTTCTAACAGGCATGCAGATAGAGAAGCAATCATGGAATCTTTGAGCGACCTCCAAAGGGGGCTGGGGGAGGGCAATTCTTCCCTTCTCGAACTACATAACAAGGACTCAGAATGCTGGAGCCGTGTGGACATTTTTATGTCCTTCCTTCAGGACCTCCGGCAAGCCATTGCAGATCAAGACAAGGGAAAATCATAGGAGCATCAAGCATTTGCTAGGCCAAGGCTCGTTCTAGGTTTTTAGTTAAATCTTGCATTAGGTTTCTGGTTTCTTTTGTTTCTTGGCAGCCATGGGAGGTTGGCCTCTGCTTTCTTTTTTGTTTAGTCTAGTAATCATCACTTCACCCTGCGTGGCATCATCGTCTTTTTTTTCATGTTTCACTCTTATTTTTTGGACAAGTGGCATCAGTGGTTTCCCATAAGGGCATGACTTCCACGCATGTTTAGGCACTACAGACAGTTGTAACTTTTATTGGTAGGCTTCAATACAAACTCTAACTTACAAAAAAAAAAGTTTTCTTGATGTATTCAAGTGCGCACGGAACGCTTGTATATTAGTATGCAATGCATTCACTCTGGTATTCAAAATTTGTTTATTGGCATGTTTGTTAAATGGCCAAGATATTTTATGGATTTTTATTTATGATTTGGTTGAAGGAAGGATTTTTTTTTAAAGGAAGAGAGAGAATTATGTAGTTGAAATTTTAATTTCTGATTAAAATCATGTGTAGAGTATTAAAGTCTTGAGTATAGAATTCAGAAGATTTGATCCTCATGGAATAGTTGATTGAATTATAGATTAGTATTAAATCCTTATGTGTTTCCTAAGAAGGACTTTAATCTTCTCATGGGATTATAAAATATTATGTTAAATAACATTTAAAATCTTTATATCTATTACTTAATAGGGATTGGGTTTTCTCTTATTTCTTTACAATTGGATATGTAAATTAGTATTCTTGCTTTGTTGCATAATAATATATTTTATCTCATTAAGGTACATAGTGGGTTATATAAGGGTTATTCCTTATTACAGTAGCTTGAAGTAGTAAAAATGATGCTGACCTTGGATGAACTTGACTTGGTAAGTCACTAATTAGGGATTAGGATTAGATCTCTATCTTCTACTAAGATTGTACTTATGCTAACATGGTTCTTAATAATCTTTATGTATTATTATTATCTTACTCAAAATTACACTTAAGCATTGCTTGAAAGATTGGTTAAGTAGAATAGAATAATATTTTGCACTATGAGGAATTGATGGTTAAGTATGATGATAATTCTAGTCTTGTATTGTGGTGTATGATTTGATTAATGGGGTTTAGATACTTACTTGTTCCTCAGAACAGTCACCAGTCCTGAGACCTTAAATGGTCAAAATCAATTCGATGAATCCTGGACTTGAGCATTGCTTATGTGTCTTGTAGGTCCTAACCATGTAGGATAGGTTGGGAGGGTAGTTTCCTTATGTTATCATCTTGAGATATGGTTGATTGAATAATAATGATGTTTCTTCAGCTTATTGTGATAAAATTGATTGAGTAGTTATTAATTTATATCGTGGCTCATGTCACTTGCACTAACAATTGTTTCAAAAACAATTATTTACCAATTGTACATCACTAGTTGTTGACATAACAGAGGGGTCTTTACAACCCTTCCCTGAAATTCAGTCGTTTCATAATTTTATTTTGAATCTTGACAATTACAATAACCTACAGAATCAACCTTTTCAAGTAGTCCCAGGCCTTGGCTTGCTTTGAGAAATACATAATACATTCACCATAGTATGAGGCATGGAAGGTGGTTCATATGCATTACAAGGGTTACATCATTATAAAGACAAAACATGGGCGTTGTTTCTTTTGATTTTTTTTAATGCAATATAAGATCTTACTAGTAAACATCTTATAAATATTATAAAGAAAACATTTCATGATTTAGAAGCTATCACTTGTTAAGCTTCACTTGTTCAAAGGTATGATACAAAATGATTTGATATAAAAAGGTTACCATAATGCAACTTAGCCTTCATTTGTTTTATCTCTCAAAGTGTATGTTGTTCCTTTGTGAGTTATTGTGGGCTTAACATTTATGCCATGAATTATTCCTCTTTCATATGTTTAAAGTTATTTTCATAGTCTGGAGTCGAATTAATGAAAAGGTAAAATTGCTAATCATTACACAATGTTTGATTTCCATGTATGGATCATGGTATGGTTATGGTCAGTCTTGGTGAGGTATCAACATATATTTCCAATGCATGGTTATTAATGATAGTTGCAAGCTTAAGGATCATTGAAATATAAAAGGAATTAGCATGAATTTTGTCTCTTGGTCATCGTGTTTCGGATTGGCATATACCTATCTATGTCACCATTATGAATATGAAAGACAACTTGATTTTTCAGTGGAATGATATTTAAGTCCTTGGTAATAAATATTATTCCATATGGTAGATTGGGTTTCATACCATCTCTATCACATTTAAAATCAGAGCCTAAAATTGAACGTTCAATCTAGATTGCACTTGGGATACAGGATACCTCTTTTCTCTCAAAATGATGAAATGATCTCAAAATCATCCTGTGGGAATTTTAGGTTCACCATGATTGTCATGAATTTAATCAATTGTCATATTGCAAAAATTTCAAAACTAAGGAAATGTACAGAGTCATCACATTCCCAATTCAAATCTCATCAAATCCATTGTGATTTTTGAGATCTTTCATGTCACTTATCCTAGTTAGGTGAGGGTTTTTCGATATGTTCATTTTCTCTAGGTTTGTAAACACATTATTTGTTACTGCTCATGTGGCACGAATCTGAAAATCTCCTGGTCTAAAATTGTTGGAAAACATATTGCATAGCCTTTGTTGTTTGTTTGAACTCCTAATCATTATGGTTCATATCCTTTTGAAATTATTTCAGGACCACAACCTTTTGATGTATCCCACTCCATAAAAATAAGGGTTTATGTTAGATAAAGAAAATGGTTCTTCCATAGATTTCCCCATGAAGAAGATCCTCCGATGCTCTGAGCTCGTCACCAAGGTAAGCCTATAATTCTGCTCAGAGAGGTCACTTTGATTTAACCTTTTACTATTATGGTCTTTTAAAGGTAAAAATCAATTTTCTATGTTGTCTTGGAAACCATTCTAGCAAGCTTTATTATAACGCAATCTAAAGAATAGATTAAAATATAGACGATTTAACTAAACAATTTTTGAAGTAATAAGTCATACTTAGAATGATAGTTAAACCACTTACATTACATGAGTGATCATTTAGATTATTATATGGATGATGAGTATGTGAACGAAGCCACCCACTTGCATGTTGTCATCATTTGTGGAGCAAACGACTTTCCCTCCAAAGGGTTTCTCAACCTCCCAGTCTAGGATCGTTCAAGTCACCGAGTCGAATGGCTTGTTGGGCTCCTAATGGGAACCAATTTAACTTGACACTAGCCCTTCCACATTTTCAGCGCAGGTTGTGTGGCACTCGTGGACCCTCTCCTTATTTCTCTTCAAATATTAATGCCAACAGGTGCTAGCTATCTATGCTAGGCTCCCCCCTTTATGTGACCATGGACTATGACTATGGGCCATCTCCCTTTCGAACTCCGTGCTTCGAAATTTTTTCAAGTTGCTTAATCCCTTTTTTCCGATTCCCGAATCGCTGAAATCTTCAGGACCAAATCTATGGTCCACGTTCTCCTTGTGCTCGACGACTGAGATCAAATAATGAGTTAGGACTTTGTGAGTCCTCTCTTCTCTCAACTCTATCCTTCTCTATTTGTGAAACAACGAAGTGTTGATCTCTCTCCATGTGTCCTATCTCAATGGACGACCAAGATTTCTTCGACTCTTAGCTCCTCGGCTGTGCTCCTGATATTCTCCTATGGTATCTTTCAAAATACTCCTCCTCTGGCTCTTGTGGATTGCTTCCACACGTACTTTCCATATCCAACGGCCTAGATTCAAATCTCTCTTCACGACTTCACGAAGACCTTTTTCTTCTCTTGGAAAACCTCCCTAATCTCCTGCTCTTAAATCTCTCAACCTTATGCCACCTGTCTCCTCTGACGATGGATGGTTTTCATGGTTTTTGGGAGCTCAGAAAGTCCTTGACTCCTTTGCACACTTAGAGGAATTTCCCTTTTCTAGACTTAAGTTGTTCTCGAACTTATTCTTCACTCCTTGCATAGTTTTCCTCAGACTCTTCTACGACTTTTCTTGGCTTGAAAACCTTCAAGGTCCCCCGTTCCTCTATGTCCTTCAATGAACTTTCTCATGCCCTCCTGGAAGTTTCTCACTCTCCCTTCTGATCTTGTAAGATGAACTTATGGTTTTCTCGGCGCACTCCTTGCACTCAGATAATATTTTTTACGGCTTCTCCCTTAGCCTAACTGAGCATCTTAAGGCATCTCATTTCCTTTGTTGATGCGCTCTTGCAAATCCTTCCTTCCTCAGAATTTTCAACAATTTTGGGATTCTCTTAAGGCTTCCAACACTTCAGAATGTGTTGATCATGTACATTCTCACACCAACTCAATGCCCTCCTGCCAGAGTACTTCAGAGTGTTCAGTAACTCTGGACTGTGCTTCCTCCTACACAGTATTTTTTTCCAAGGTACTTAACCACATTGAAATTTCCTCTCAAGTCTGTGAATTATCCTAGTGTGCCCTCCTGGCAGTTTCTCTTATGAGTCCTCTGATTTCAGACACTCACTCTTTTCATCGGTTCACAAAGTTTCCACAGTTTGTCGCACACTCCTTGCACTTAACCTAGAGAACCAAACATAATCCAACACACTTACAGATAGAAAAATGTATCTCTATCACTGCAGACGATTTCTAACATTCATCTACAATTCAAATGCATACAAATGAAATTCACCACAAAATATCCATTACACAGAAATTGATAACAGGAAAAACTATCATTTTTCTATTAATGGAAAAATATCAAATTACAAATGTTTGAGTCTGGACTGCAACTGAGTCTTGCTCCTATGTGTTTCTCTCCCTACACACCCAAACATATTTTACTTGCAATAATACAATATTTTATATAAGAGGGGCTTGACGAGCTTCCCTCCAAGCTAAGCTAGTGGTGTGAAATCACCATTCAAAATGCATGTCTAATGGGAAAATCACAATGATGGAAATCTACTCCAAATCAGATGTAGATCCCTCCTACCATAAACCACTTAATGGTGACCTTATCTCCATCTTGTGCAAAGGCACAACTTGGCTCTTTCAACCTGTCAACATAAATTGCCTAGATCATGCTTTAGATTCCTGAAGGAAATGTGAGAGGGTGAAGCCTCTCCCTTCCTTGACTGCGCATGATGCATATTAATTGGTTGGCATGTGTTGAGGTGGAGTGATACTCCTGCATCATACTCCATGGCTACAAAAATCATGAGCTCCTTCACATGAGCTTTCCAGCTCTGTTGAAAGCCTCCTGGATCCCAAAATTTTTCCTGGAGTAGTTCTCCTACTCCTTTGCTCTGCTTCTGCATCATCCCTGCTGCTCATGCATGTATTCTTTTGTCCAAATTCCCCTTGTTGATCACTTCTGTTGTTGACCTCAACATAAACCTCCTTATCTCCTCAATCAACTTGTCCAGTTTCTCCATTGGTTGGCTCTTCTTTTGCATACCGAATTGTTTCACTTCTTCCTTGTCAATGGGTAAATCACATCGATCTCCCAAGTTATTTTCTTCGTCTCTGGTGGCCTTAGCTTGCCACTCTACTGCATCTTCCACTCCTGTAGGATTTTCATCACTATTATGCTTCTCAAATTCTTCCTCTGACAAATTTTCTCATGTCATCTCCCCTTCTGTGGATTCAATCCCGACTTCCTCCAGTTTCTCCTCACACTGGTATTCAGCTCCCCCTTCTACTTCATACTTCAGTTTTAGAGTCATCTCCTATCTAGCTCCTCATCCAAAATTTCTGAGAAATCTTGTTGAATGCTCCTCTCCTATGATCTGCATGGTTGTCCCCTAGAAGCCATTTTTTGGGTTCTGGATCGTTCAACCAATCCTCCAACATCCCCAACTCTTTCTCCCATGGAGTGAGCATCTTAACTGTATGCTTTTCTTCTTCTACTAGGGTAGTCATCATTATTTTCTCCCTCTCCTTTCCTATGAAGGTCACTTCTAGCTGTCTTTTTGTTGCATCTGAAACACATGCTATGGCCTCAATCAGGCTATGTGGTAGGAATACTTCAATTTCCCCAATGACCAGAATACTCCCCTGATCCTTCTCCTTGACGGTGGAAGTTTTCAACTTCTCATCATCTTCATTCACATGGCCCACAATTACATGTGAATTTTCACCTAAGCAAGGTATTTCTTCTGCCTCCTCTTCATTTGTCATCACCCCCTAACGTGAACTCTTAGCTGAGCTCATCTCTTCACCCTTGTCCTCTTGGAAATTTGAGGTGTCTCCTCTTCCCTCCTAGTAGTTTATGAGACACATTGATCCCTTCTCATTTCCCACCTGGTAACCTACAAGACCTCTTCCAGATCTCTTTCCCTCATCACTGATGTTTTTATCATACCTCAACCACCTTTTTAACACTTGAATCTTCCCTTTGGCCAACAACTTTTGAACATGTCATTTAGTTGTTCTTTTCAAAGGCCACTCATAACTCCAGTGCACCTTTGCCTCCTATTTCATATTGAATGATAGCCTCTCCATCTAGTCTCGGATTTCAATGATATCCTTGTCCATATCCTCTTTTCTTTTCTCCAAATAGACTTCTCCTTGACCGTGCTCATAACCTCCAATGACCATCTTGCATCACCTACATCCCACCTGGCAGTTTGTCATCTATTGCACACTGTGCAACAACTTCAATAGGATATCACACCCTATATCCCTTGCCTACATAAATCAATTGAGTATTATCTCTAATACCACTCCTAGTATCAGAGTGTCTAATGTGTCTCCTTCTCTCTGCCTGAGAGAAAATCAAGCTCTGATACCACTCCTAGAATCAGAGTGTCTACTGTGTCTCCTTCTCTCAACCTGAGAGAAAATCAAGCTTTGATACCACTCTTTCGGCAAACACCCTTCCCTCCAAAGGGTTTCTCGGCCTCCAGGCCTAGGATCATTCAAGTCAATGATTCAAATGGATCGTCAGGCTCCTAATGGGAACCAATTTAACATGACACAAAACCTTCCACCTTTTCGGCACAGGTTGTGTGGAACCCGTGGACCCTCTCCTTAGCACTCTTCAAATATTAACGCCAACGGGAACTAGCTCTCTATGATAGGATCCCACCTTTATGTGACCACAGACTACGATCGTGGGCCAGCTCCCTTTGCAATTCTGTGCTTCAGAACTTTTTTGAGCTGCTTACTCCCTTTTTCCCAATTCCTGAATCGACGAACTCTCCTTGACCAAATCTATGGTCCATGTTCTCCTTGCGCTCGACAACTGATATCAAATTGTGAGTTTGGAATTTGTGGTTTCTCTCTTCTCTCAGCTCTATCCTAATTTGTGAAACAATGAAGTTTTGATCTCTCTCTACGTGTCCTATCTTAATGGACGACCAGGATTTCTTCGGCTCCCAACTCCTCGGCTGTGCTCCCAATATTCTTCTCTGGTACCTTCCAGAACACTCCTCCTCTAGCTATTGTGGATTTATTCCATGTGTCCCTTCTAGATCCAACACCATGGATTAAAATCTCTCTTCGCGACTTCGCGAATATATTTGTTTTCTCTTGGAAAACCTCCCAAAGCTCCTGCTTCCGAATATCTCAACCTTCTACCACCTACCTCCTCCGACGATGGGCGGTTTTCATGGTCTTCAGAACTTCGAAAAGTCCTCAACTCCTTTTCACACTTAGAAAACTTTCCCTTTTAGAGAATTAATATGTTCTCAAACTTCTTCTGCACTCCTTGCAGAGTTCTGTGCAAACTCTTCTACGACTTTGCTCATCTTGAAAACCTTCAAGGTTCCATGTTCTTCTATGTCCTTTAATGAAATTTCTCGTGCCCTCCTGGCAGTTTATCGCTCTCTCTCCTGAGCTTCTAAGATGAATTTATGGTCTCCTTGGCGCACTTCTTGCACTCTACTAAGCTTTTCAACGACTTCTCCCTTAGCCTACATGAGCATCTTAAGGCATCTCCTTTCCTTTGTCGATGCACTCTTGCAAAGCCTTCCTTCCTCAGAATGTTCATCAATTTTGGGATTCTCTTAAGCATTCAAACACTTCATAATGTGTTGATCATGTATGTTCTCACACCAACTTGATGCCCTCCTGGAAGAGTACTTTAGAGTGTTCAGTAACTCTATATTGTTCTTCCTCCTACACAATCTTTCTTTCCAAGGTACTTAACCACCTTGAAATTTCCCCCTAAGTATTTGAATTATCCAGGTGTCCCCTCCTGGAAGCTTCTCTTCTGACTCCATTGAGTTCAGACACACACTCTTTGTGTCGATTCACAGAGTTTCCACACTCTATCGCGCACTCCTTGCACTTAACCTAGAGAACCAGACCTAATCCAACACACTTAAAGATAGAAAATGACATCTCTATCCCTGCAGATGATTTCTAACATTCATCTGCAATTCAAATGCATACAAATGACATTTACCACAAAATGTCCATTACACAGAAATTGATAATAGGAAAAACTGTCATTTTTCTATTAATGGCAGAATATCAAATTACAAATGTTTGAATTCAGACTACAATTGAGTCTTGGGCCTCTGTTTTTCTCTCCCTACACACCCATACATATTCTACTTGCAATAATACAATAGTTTATACAAGAGGGACTTTACGAGCTTCCCCCCAAGCTAAGATAGTAGTGTCAAATCACCATTCAAAATGCCTATCTAATGGGCAAATTACAATGATGGAAATCGGTTCCAAATCAGATGTAGATCCCTCTGTAACATCCCTCTCTGGCGCACTTACCAAACTTATTCTTTGAGGACACTTGCCCGCAAGTGATCTGGATTTTTATGATGATAAAAC
>JZKD02S1672742.1:1030959-1043776 GCA_000966675.3 Picea glauca
TATTTTGTTGAATAGTATTACTTATTTAAGTTGACATCATTTTTAATTTGGTATGTTATAATGGTTAAATATGGTGTTGATAGTAATACTGTCAAATATTGTTAAATAGTTAACATTGTTATTAAATTTCGTATTGTAATATATCGTCAAACATGAATTGTGTTGCTTGTACCATACAACCAATTGCAAGGATTAGATTGGGATGTATGACCTTTATTATTTCAACGTTTTTATGATTAGGATGATATGACATGGTTATCTTGTTGTAAGGTTGTGTAATCTATTGATAATGGTAAGACATACTTAGTTGGGATGTACATAAACTACTCGGAGTTGGTAAATGAGGGTTGTTGATTCTTGATTAATGTAGAACTTGGGGGTTCGTTGTCAGAGTCCATGTCGCGCGCCTTCCGTAAGGGGCGCATTTTGTTCTTCTTATTATGTTGTACATGAGTGTGATTAATCGGTTACTTGGTCTGTTCTGTCGGGTGGGATGTAGACACCTCTATGTTCCTTAGAATAGTCGCCAGCCCTGAGACCTTAAATGGTTAAAGATGATGGGAACCTGGGCTTGAACGTTGCTTATGTGTCTTCGAGGTCCTAACCTTGCAGGGTAGGACGGGTGGAGGTCAGTCGTATTTTAGCAGTCAGTTTTACTTGTCGTGTGATCTTCATTCATGCATGTGGTTACGTATCGTGCTCATCCTGGTTGTTTCCTTGTACATACGCACTCACACACTTCAAAAAAAAAAAAAATTTGCGCTTGTCACTAGAATGGTTGTCGTAACGAGGCGGTTCGTTACACCCTCCTACCATCAACCATTTCATGATGACCTTATCTCCAACTTGTGCGAAGGAACAACATGGCTCTTCCAACCTGTCGAAATTAATTTTATTGATCACACTTCATATTCTTTAAGGAAAAATGAGAGGGAGGTGCCTCTCCCTTCCTTGAATGCGCACCATGCATTTTAATCGGCTGGTGCGTGTTGAGGTGGAGCGATGCTCCTACATCAATGTGTTAAAATTCAGGTTGAATAGGGATTGATCGCTATTTTGAGATAAGAGCAACATATCTGGAGAACCATCATATTTTCTTGCATCTATGTATGGCATTCAACATTTGATCTAGTTGAGGTTGTTTGTTTGGATTTAGTTTTAATTTTCTTTGTTTAGAATAGTTACATAATCTATGATTATGTAGCCATTTTTAGAATATTTGTAGTAATTGATATGTTTTTTAGTTTTTGATTTACATGTATCCAATTTTTGGTATAAATCTTGAATAGGAATATCTAAAGGATAATTATGATATTCCTACAACCAAATTATGCAAAACATTCTAGAAATTTTCTGGGAATGAACACATAATTGTCCAGATTAAAATTCATGTCAATCTCTAGGGAGACGAATTTTAGAATGCATTTCTGACCAAACCGTTAAGTATTTCTAGAAACCATTGAAAACCCATTTGCTAAAGACACCAATTTAGCTAATCATGAAGCCATTTTTCAAATAAACAAATATTTTTGAAGATATCAGTGATTTTCTAAACGATTTTTTCTAGAAGTTGTATTTTGACATTTTTCTTCTGTACTAGATTTGTAATGGTGGATCTGATTTTTTGGTTACAATAGAATTAGACCTAGGTTGGGGGAAACATTATAAAAAATATCTTATTATTCGATTAATGAGGGGTTTTTCTCCATAATTGAGAGAGGAAATTTGGCTTCCTCATTCTCTTAGTTCTTTAGTTGTGACTTTGTTTCCGCCGGGAATTTGGATAGGAGTCGTCTCTGCAAAATTTGTGAAAATTCTAGGATATTGAACGATTGAACACTTTTTAAGAAGAATGTGTGAATGTGAATTGTTTTAGGTTTTATTCCTGTAAGTGATTTTTTTATTATTTTTAATCTTATATCTGTAGTAATATGACATGTTTCATGTTCTTCTTACAATAGTTTTGTATTGTTGAAGATCAACTTTTTCTACTTTCTCAATGCACAATTATTGTTATTATATTGCCTGCATCAATTCTTCCTAATCCATACATGTTCAATGGTTTATTTCCAGCAATTACAATTCTTTATTTAAGGATTATTTAAATGTATGTGTTGGAATATATTAAAGTTTATTTGTATTTTAATGCATATAATGATTAACTTTACCAATGAAATTGTTTTCCGTTGGTAAAATAGTCCATATATCCTTATAAATAATTGAATCTATCAAGTGGTACCTCTTGTAGTTGCGCTCAGATTTTAATCAGCCGTCGAAGTTATTTTCTTCATGTATTGCTATTATTTTGTAATTTACACTTGTTTGAAGTAGATTTATCTTTACATACATGTTATTGAGTGAGTTGTTATACAAGGAAATACAATTGCTTTATCATTTTTCTTGCTGGCCAGTAAATAGGTTAGTAAACTTTTTTTTTAGTTTTTTTTCTTCATCTCGTGAATGTAAATCATCATTTATAAGTTTAGATGCTTTTCTCATGTAAATTGAAGATTGTTATTATTTACATTCATTCTCCTTTAATTTGAATTTCAGAGATATTTGTAGACTAGCATTTATTTTATTTAAATAATAATTTTGCTTGAGATTTGGTTCTTTCCTACAATCTTAGTTTTACAAGGCTTCTTGCAAATCTTGTACCTGTTTATTCTATATATTTTGTATATAAAATTTGTGAACAGTAAATGTATATAGTAGGTCTTTGTTAATGAATAGTTAGTTATTTTTCTTTCATAGCTTATATTAGATCCCCTTATTGGTTAACGAAGTTGTTAAACCCATCAGGGTGAGTTACTTCAAACGAATTAGGTTATTTAGACAACCTCAGACCAAACTCTCCCTTCCAGTTGATGAGCGTTCACATATTCCCATTAACAAATGGAGCTAGAAGGAGGGATAGGTAAAATTAAATGATTGAATGCTTTAGTTTCAAATTATTTGTCTCAATCATTGAGTTCTTCTCCCATAGTTATTTTTTATAGTTTCATTCGGTGATGTCATCCACATGATTAAGGGCTAGTTATATGAGAAGATAACTGAGAGCCTAATTCTTTATTGTCACATTACAACAATGGCTCCTGCCCAAATTCCTATATGGGAATGTGTTTTTAATCTCCCATATGTTAACATTCCCAATAAGACACTTTATCTCTTGTCAGAACTTACATTTGATGAAGAAGGGAGCACATTCGCAGAAGATTATCTTTGGAATTTTTTTTATAAATGTTTAAAACATAATATCATTGATCCTAATGTTGTATGTAGATTGGGTTAAATTTTGGTTCGAATCTTTTCTGGCTAATTCAATTCATTCATGGTTTGATTTTTGAACTGAGTTTTTATCTAATTTTAACAACTCTGATTATGATAAATTAGGTAAGGAATTAAATTGTCTTAGGAAAGAAAATGATGAATCATTAGAAGTTTTTTCGTTTAGGCTCATACGTTTATGTACTAGATTCCCTTTGAAAGAAATGCCTCTTAATGATGAATGGTTTCAATATCACATTTCTCTCTTAGATGAACAATATAAATTTAGTGTTAACCAATCTAAATTAGGCATTAATATTCATTCATAAGTTGGTTTAAACTTTCATGATAATCTTGAAAACTCAAGAGTTGTAGAAACACAACATTGTTTGCCAACTTCTTCTATTTTTTTAAATTAGGAGGAACATGATATCTTGAAATATGCAATTGTCCCTCCTGATAATGCTTCAATGTCTTCTCCTGATGATAAAAAACTTTAAATAAAGACAGTGATCATAGTATCCAAGAAACTACAACTATTTCAAAAGAGAAGGAAATTGAATTTGATATTTGTGATTATGTTATCAGTAAATCTTCTCCTAATTCATTTGAACAAGTTCAAGATCAATTAATGGGAGACGACATCATTATTTGGACTATTAATCAACCATCTTACTCTAGTGATTTTCTCTCACATTTTCCCTTCCACAATGAACCAAAACTTCTCTTGGAAACTATCTCATACTCTTTAAAAGAGCATACAATAGGGGTTGATCAGTTGACACAAGGAGAAGAAAAAAACATTCTAGTCAAAACCTAAATGACAATCATTTCAAGAGACACATTTTGGCTCCTCGATTATTCTACATATGATTCCTTGTACCTTGATATTTTTTATCCTTATGTTGTGCAATTGTGTGTTCCAGATTACCTTGGAGAGGATTCAACATTATATAAGCACGTACAAATTAATGGAGATTACCAAATAAAATATAAAGAGGTGAATAATTTTTCCTATGAACATATCAATTCTTATTCTCATCTATTATTCGTGGTAAAATAGGAAATGATGTAAATGGGCCTCAGATTGCATCTTCTACTGACTCATCTCATATTCTTTCATAATCAATTATTTGAGGTTGAAAAGTATAATCAACCAAATACTATTACCAGTAACAATTGTTAAAAAAGCATCGGTTGTTTCATTTAGTTCACCTTAAATAGTTAATCCTGAAGTATTCGATCTCAATGAAAAGTTCAAGAGAATGGGACACTCTTTTTTCAATAAAAAATCTCGATAAGTTCTCACTATCTTGATCCTACCAATAACATCAAAATCCTTTTACAAGGTTCTTTCCATGTACATTATTCTCATCAGCAATATTTGTCATCTGTGAATTATTTCGAACAATCTCATGTTGGTAATTGCATATATTATGATAGGATCGCATATTGGTTGGAGTATTCATATCTTGAAAAGTTTCTGGTGAGTAGTAAGTCTATCTTCACCTTATTTGTGAATAAGGATCAAATAGGTAATTGTAACATGTTCCTTTTATATCCTCTATGCAAAGAAATGCATGAAAAAATGAAAGATTTTCAGGAGAATGGGGCACTTCGGTCTTGGTTGATGGTTATGTCAGGTCCCCATAATCTTGACAAGTTTTATGATCTCATTTACCTTCACCCGTGCTTATGTGATCCATGTCATGATAGAATTGTGGATTGGATCCAAGGTTCATATATGGAAAAATTTCAAAAGAATGGTATGTTGATATTATGGTAGCTACAAGAGGTATTAACCTCCACGTGTAACCTTGACAAGACTAGAACATTCTGGGAAGAAAGAGAAATTCTAAAGCCTTGAACAATAATCCTAGAAGACAAGTTGGCTAAAGATATTAATTTAATATTGATTTTTATCCCCCAGAAAGAGAAGTTGGCCCAGACAACTAAGAAGGAGTAGTATAAATACAAAGAGATAGAGCTCAATTAGCACATTGTCACTTGCAAATGCAGAAATTTAGTTGTTCACAAGTCTGGAGAGTAGCTCCAGTTGTAGTTGCAGCTAATGCAACTTGTATTTTAGGGCAGTTGCAGCTAATGCAACCTATATTTTAGGTTTTAGTCTGACTCTCTCTAGGTTATGGTTTGGACTTTTTGCTTGGTACACTAGCTATGGAGAGTGGTACGCTACCTTTATTGGCTATTACGCCTAAGGTTTTCTTCTGGAATTATTCTCTGTCAAGGTTAAGGTGCTCAGGGGTGGATTCAGCCTATGGTTGGGTGACAATATTTCTATATTGTCTATGGGAAAATGAGCACACCTATTTTTCTAACAGGTTATGGGCCCACACTATCGTTGGATAGTCTAACCGCTAGAATATAGATTGGGAGGATTTGCTCTAGTTGGAGGCAGTTGCAGTCAAAGTTTTGCTACAACAACGAAACCCTAACCCTCTTGTTAAGGCACCTTAACTTAAGATCTTGACCAAATTCCTATATATCCTAGCATTCCCTAGCTTAGTGCACCTCTTGATACTCTCAACAAGTCAAGACGTCAAGTTTGAGTTTTTGGTCAAAGTCAAAGGTTGACCAAGTCAAAGCCATCATGAATTACTCTATGAAGTTAAAAAACAAGTTATAATGGGATTCTAACTTTAGAGCATGGAATATAAGGATTGACCTCATCCTTTCCAATAATAAAGTGATGTATATCATGAAAGGAAAGATTGTGGAACCATAGTTTGAAGAAGGAAACGAGAAGGAACCTCATAACATTGCAGTTATGGACAAGTTTAAGGACAATGAAATCAATGTTATGAGTATCATAGTGGACTCTATAAAATAACACTTGATACCCTACATCTCTCGTCTTTACTTATCTAAGAAGATGTATGATGCCCTAACTAATCTCTTCTCAGTCAGAAACATTGGACAAGTAATGAGTTTGAAGAATGAGCTCCGTGACATGAAAATGAATGATGATGACAACATAACATCATAGTTTGTAAGAATATCTCAATTAATATTTCAACTACAAGTTATTGAAAAAATCATTTCAGAAGAGGAATTGGTAAATGTTGTACTCAATGGCCTTCACAAGACATGGGATGCATTTTCTGCAAGCATGAACACAAGAAAGGAGTATCCCACATTTGAATAACTTTGGACTTTCTATGAATAGGAAAAGTCAGGGATTAATGCAAAAGAAAAATCCCAAAATAAATACGATGATCAAGCCTTCACAACAAAGTTCAATAATTTGTCCCCGAGGTGTAGGGCAGTGGGTGACGGAGTGTGTTGTTAAGCCACTCTGTGTTGAAAAGTCACCGGTTCGAAACCTGTGGGGACAAAAAATCCAACCATGTTAAGGGTTGGTGTGGCTCAAGTTGGGTGCGATCCCCGGGTGATTTTGACAGCTTAGATGCCCCTGAGTCGTGGTTTTTCAAGACAAAGGTTAATCCCACTGCCAAGAAGTTCTAGACAAATTAACAAACAAACAAAAAAGCAAATTTCAATAATTTCAGGAATAAGAGGAAGTTTGGTTCAAGGAAGAAACCAAATAAAGAAAAGGATATGTCAAAAATACAATTCTTCAACTATAGAAAATATGGTCACTATAGGAACCATTGTCTCGAGTTAAAGAAAATGAAGGAAACAAACGAAGCATTAGTTATCGAAGAAAGGGAACCCTTAAAGAAAGCCAAGCAGGATAAATCAAACTTCTTCTTCTAGTCAAGGTAACAATATTCTTCATAGTTCTTGTACATACCATGTTTACATAGTTAACGTACATATCATGCATATCTATTTCTTAGAATAAAATATGGTGAGTGAAACAATACCTATGGAAGAATAACAACATTAGGATTGTTGTTATGATTACTACAATACACATGAAAAAGATGAAGTATGTTGACAATCTTTGGTAACAATTCCTGTGAAAGCTATTATATAAATAACAACTTCCAGATAATCTGAAATCAAAATCAAACCTTAAGAGACCCAAAAGAATTCAAAAATAGAAAGAAGTTATAAATCAATAGGAAATTAGAAAAATACTTGCAACACCTTGTGGAAGGCAATAAGGATGCATACAAAAGCGTCGACTCTCTTAGATGGAGGGAGTTGATTACAAATATCCAAAAGAAGAGCATGCATTCATGCATCAAGAAAGGATTAGGAGGGAGCTAAGCCTAAATGATATGATCCATTGAGGATTATGAAGTATCTATCCATGTTCCCAAAGTAGAATCCATGATAAGAAATAGGTGTTTAGAAGAAGTCTTCTTCAAAAAGAAGCCTTAAAGTATCCTTGGTTTTCCATCTACATCCATGATCCTATGATGAAAGGAAAAAGTTGTAATCTTCAGGGCATGGAATCTATAGACGACTCCATGGACCCAAGAGTTAAAGAGAAACATGAGGAAGATATACCTCCTGCATTAAACCAGATATACATCCTACAATATCCATGGATTGGAATTTACATGTAAAAGATTGTTCTTTCCAAATAAACCAAATTGAGAAAGAAGATTATACCAGAAAGAGACCCATGTATGAATATATAAGAAGACCTTGTATGTATTCAAACAACTTTATGCATAGTATCTCATATACAACAGAAGCGTGGTGAAAACTTTCTATGATAAAGATAGTGTAACATAATAGTTACTCAGAAGTTCAAGATGATGGACTTCCAAATCCATGGAAAACTCTCATGAAGACAAAAGAAGTTCTACTTGGATATGTTTTATTTTGAGCTTTTCCATGATGTCATAAGCTAGCAAGAAACATAAGTGTCGAATTTGACCATGATATATTGTAATGATTAGAGTTATATCATGTCTTGGGAAAACTAGTGTTCCATGACAGAATGAAGTACATTGAGATCAAGCATTATATTCTCCGTGATGTAGTCCAGAAGAAAGAAGTGGTTCTCCAATATATATCCACATATGAGAAGATAGTATATATTTTGGTAAATCCTCTGTCCAAGATGAAAAGTTTGCGTACTTAACGGACAAGATGGGGCTCGTGGAGATGAATTCCTTATTGAAAAGCGAAGAGATTACTCTGAATTTGGGAGGGAGCACTAATATGTTATTGATTTATGGAATGTCATTTTTCAGTTTGAAAAATGGTCCAAGATGAGCAGTTCCTTTCTAGTTCAGAAAGTGGTTTGATATTTTTTATGGACAAGCATTTTCCAGTTCGGAAAATGGTCAAATCAGATAATCATTTTCATAATGAAAATGGTTCGATAGATCAATGATGTACCATAGACAATTATTACCCTTGTGGCTAGTGTGGAGGAATGGTATAGTAAAATCATTCTTCTTAACAGTCACTCTGGGAAGTGGCTAAGTTTAATGGTTTGCCTCGTTGGGAAATCGTTCTTTCAAAGTTCACAGTTGTGAGCAGTTTCGAAGAATGGTTTGTTTTGGAGGTTGGCGTAGGATAATCATTTCCTTAGGAAATGGTCTGGACAATCATTCCCTAGGGAAGACTCATCCTCTCTATGTTTCACTATGATTAGTGCCGGAGGAATGGCCCAGTTAGGCCAATGGTCCATGTTCAACAATCAAGGATAGACCTTCCCTAGGAAAAACTCATTCTCTCCAAGTTTCACTATGATTAGTGTTGGAGGAATGAATCAGTTAGGTGAACGATACAGGCTCATAAATCAGGGACAATTATTCTTCTATGCTTGAGAAGAATAGTCCATATATCCAATGGATGATGTTTTACTTTCTAAGGATAGATGCTCTTCCAGATCTCATAGATGTGAGTGGAAGAATGACCCGGATGACTTAGTTTGTATCATGATATTTTTATGAAGGTTGATATCAGATGATATGATTACTGTGGAGACTATATGTCTATGGAAAATAGTTGTATGCCAGTTTGGTGGATGTGTTCCACTGGTTCTGACTATGTGTCACTTGTTAAGTAGTTTTGTGCTACTTCGTGTGGTTGTGTACCACTGGATAGTAGTTGTGTACTACTCTGGAGAGATAGAGTTGTGTTCTATTGAATGGAATTATTTCGATTTCCATGAAGACTATCAATGGTGTTGGTGTTGGATTACTGAGAGGGGGGGTGAATCAGTAATAGAGCAATCTAATCATTTTTGACGAAATAATGCAAGTGTTATATCAATGTAGCATTATCATCCAATATTTGCAGAGTAAATAAACAATGAACAAATGAATAATCATACACATACACAATACACTAGTGTTTTTACGTGGAAACCCAAAGCAGGAGAAAACCACAAAATGCTTTTTCTTATATGTATTGAAGAATTACATTCATTGGAAGCACTAACTTCCTTTGTTTTCCAGCTGCAACTGGAAGGAGGCTCCAACCCCCTAGTTTCTCAGGCCACAATTTCAGGGAAGCTGTAACTCCCCAATTCTCTGGCTAGAACCAGAAGGAGGCTACAACCCCCTATATTATCCACCTATAACCACCTGTTCGTGCCTCGTCCAACCGCCCTAATGTATAAGTAGAATGTTGGAACCACTGTCACACTATCACTGTGAGATATAATGATGTAAACCTGTACCAATCAACTTGTACCAATAACTTGGACCATGCATCAACCATGCATCAACCTGTACCTCAACCTGTAATAAACCTGTACCATAAACAAGTGCATCAACCATGCACCAACCTGTACTTCAACCTCAACCAAAATCCCTCATCATTTTCATCATCCAAATATGATTTGTAACTCTGTAATAGACCTGGTGTATATGATCACATACCTGCAAACCTTCCTTATCTTTAACAACAAGAGACTATCATTTTCATCAAACTTTACTTTAGTCTCACATGACTAGTTTTGGATTAGTCAACAAACCTAACTTGAAATAATCATAACTATGTACCTATTATGAATAAAGATCTGAAAATAGTATACAATGTTCTTCAGTGTGTTTTATGCAATTCATCCAGGTTTCACTACTTGGAACCTCTTAGAAAAGTATTTATAGCAAAAATGGCATACCTTATTGAATTTTGGCTTATTCTAGAGAGAGAACTTGTAGAGCATGCCCCACATGGATATTTGTTGTATGGATCTGAAAATTGTACATAGAATACTAAAGACTGTACTTTAACCAACACATTTGGTTTTATCTGTTATGAAGAAGTTATGAAATTTTTACCCGGAACACTTGTTTTAGACAATTTTTAGGACTGGCCACAAACCCTATTTTCCACAAAGTGTAACTCAAAAGATACAATGACCCAAAAGATGAAATTCGTACGATAGCTACTTGGATATGTTGCCTAAATGGATCTGAATTTCATGGTCTGAATCATTATAGAAAAAAAATTATTGTGAAAATGGTGAGATGACCTGTAAATAACATACCTTAGAAAACATCATCAAAAGAATTTATCCTACTTTGAATTTCGGCCTTCTTTACTTCACCTTCCCTATGAAATTCTTCCTAGATATCCTCTGTTTACTTTAGTCACCTATAGATATTCAATATGCTCTATTTTAATTGAAATGATAGAGCCTTGCCTCTTATTTATACTTTTATGTAGCTTCCTTAGAATCATCTTCTAGATCACTTTGTCCACATAGCCAGTTTGTCTACATAGTCACCTATGTCCAACTTTTCCCAATTTGCCTCTTGTCCATATATCCAATAGCCACTTGACTACTTAACCCATTTTAATCATTTTAGGGTTAACCTTCTTATAACCACTTTCCATAATTATAAATTTCTCCATTTACTTTATTATTTAAATAATCCTCCTTGTCTTTGTCACTTCACTTTACTATTTAAATAATCCTCTTTGACTTTTTCACTTCACTTTATTATTGAAATAATCCTCTTTGAGATTGTCACTTCACTTTATTTTTTAAATAATCCTATTTGACTTTGTCACTTCACTTTATTATTTAAATAATCCTCTTTGACTTTGTCACTTCACTTTATTATTTAAATAATTTCTTCTTTGCAAGCACTTTGGCTTCAAGCCAACATATGAGGGTCCTCCAACTTCGTAAGGCCATAAATCTCAAAACGTGAGGAGTTATTTGACATTTAGCATACCACCACAAATGGCATGACATGTATTATCCATCTAGAATAGTCTTACCTGCAAATATATAAAAACTCATACCATTATACATCAAACAAACTTGGGTCCATTACCCAAACCTTTGTGCTACCGGACTTTCTTCAAGGGTTGAAATCAATGACAACCAACCCAATTAATCAACAATCTCCCCCTTTGGAATTGATGGCAACATGCTGATGCAATACTAAAATCATATCACTCATTCACCCCATGGAACCATGCCTACATCTTTGTGAACAACACTCCCTCTAGAACCATGCCTCTGTCCTCTACATCTGATAAATATTTCCCCCTTTGTCATCAATGGAAAAGGTATATTTCCATTCGGGTCTGCTCCCCCTAACTAACTCGTCTGATCTCCCAACCTGAACTATCCTCTTTATGGTGCTTCCTCATGTACATCTAAGACATTTAAGATAAGCATTCAAAAGAATTCATTTTGGAGTAGAAATAACTCTGAGTCTCTAGTGAAGATACTCAAAGGCTTCTCATGGAAGTGGTTTTGTAAACATGTCTGCCACTTGTTCTTTTGTGCCCACATATTCAACTATGATGTTCTTCTCTGCAACCTATTCCCATAGAAAGTGATACTTGATTGGAATGTGCTTCGTCTTGGA
Source organism: Picea glauca (assembly GCA_000966675.3). Lineage (NCBI taxonomy): Eukaryota > Viridiplantae > Streptophyta > Pinopsida > Pinales > Pinaceae > Picea > Picea glauca. The sequence goes on from JZKD02S1672742.1 coordinate 1,042,953, forward strand.
GTTCATCACTAGGTTCGTTGAGATACTGATCACGCTTGCATTATCACAATATATTGGAATGGGCTCATCATAATCAACCTATATATCTGTCATATCTTGTTTCATCCATACACTACTACATATGGGGGGATTATTCCATGAAAATTTTCCACGCTTCCACTAGTTTCATATTTTTTTTAAACAGGGTGGGATTTTTGTCGATATTGCCACGAAAGTTCTTCTCAATATCCACGAAAATCTTATTTTAACCTGGTCGAGATTTTCGTAACTATAGCGATGAACTTCCGCGGTAATAGCAACGAAAATTTTCCCTATCTCATTGGTCGGTGTTAATGTCTAGTTGACTATTTGATATATATATACGTGACTTTAAGAGACTTTGCGACACAATTCTTATAGTTGCGACATTGTTCTTGGCTTTTGTTTGAGCTGTTTATTTTTTCCGTTACCCATCGGTTGAACAAATCCAATTCTTGATCTACATAGATCGGATTTTGAACTTGCAAGTTTAGTATGCTATTTTTTATTGATGTACTCATTTAACATGTAAATTTCTGTTCAAATGTCCAAATTTCATTTAGCTTGTTTTTCCCTTAATATATTATAATATGTGTAGTACCATATTTCATGTCTTTGGTTTTTGGATCTAGTTAGTATATTCTATGGAAAAGGGTATGTGGATTCCATAATATTCTAGGTTTATGAAATACACATACCCTTTTCCCTTCAATTGTAGCTATAATCTCTCTCTCTTTTCATTGATAAAGATATGGAATTTCTCTTGAAACTCAACCCTGATCGATGAAATGATAGTAATTGATTGT
>JZKD02S1672742.1:1052110-1075645 GCA_000966675.3 Picea glauca
AGCTTCTCACACTCACCACTCACCACTATTAGAGAGTATTGGGTTACACATGCATGAAGAGTGGAAGGGAGAGGAGATGGGAGAAGGAGTAGAAGGAGGGAGAGGCACATGGGAGGAGGCCAGGGAACACATTTTTCCACGCATAGTGGAAGGGAGAGGAGGACAGGAGAAGGAGGAAAAGGAGGGAGAGACACATGAGAGGAGGATAGGGCACACAGATTTGCATAGGAGGGCACATGGATTTGCACCGGAGGAGGGTAGACGGTTTTTCACCAAAGGAGGGCACATGATCAGAGGAAATGGTTTGAATTCTTTCTCCTATCTCTTGAGTGTGCATGCTAATTGTTTGATGAAATGCTTGATAAAAATGCTTGATAGAATGCTTGATGAAATGATAAGTCATCCTTTTAAAATGCACATATATGGTTTAAAAATAACTGAAATAAGATTAACATATATACCAAAGGAAAATGAGATAAAATGAAGAGAGTGGATGATGGAGAAAAATGACAAAACAGTGAAGGCCTCTTGGACTTGTCCTCATATAAAGAAGCAACTAATAAACAATACAATGAATGCACAACTCTGATAAACATAACATATGATAATACCATATGGAATAACCCCAACATTCTTATGGAGAAGATAAAGAGAGAAGGGACTACAAGGTAGCATGAATCAATGAATTGAGGGAAAATCAAAGATAGAAGAAGGTAGGAGAGAAAATGAAAGAATAGAAAGGTAGGAACCAATGAAAGGAAGAAATATTTGAGAAAATTTTTTTTTAGTAGAAGAGTAGATCAAAAAGTGGGACAAGATGAGGGAGGATGAGAAGCAATCACATGAGAAGACTATAGAAGAAAATAGGTAAACAATGGAAACAAGGCAAAGAAAGAGGTCAAGGCAAAGGTGGATTTAAGAGGAAAAGACAAAAAAAGGAGTAGGAGGATACAAGGGGACTATGGTACCACAATAAGGGAAGAGGAAAGGGTATTTTTGGTTGATTTAGCCTTATCATTGTCCTTGGGGTACTATATTTTCTTGCCTATGTATCCTTACAATGTTCCCATCAATATTTGAATTTTGGGTTGGTCTAAGTAAAAGGCTCATATGTGTCATATCCTGAGGAAGAGAGAGGGGTCTCATGCAAGAAAATCTTTTGCATTGTCTTTCCCATGTAGGATGGTTGGAGAGAAACCATGCTTAGAATTTACACAATAGTTGAGACAATCCTTTAGACCTACAACCCAATTATTATTCCTCATTGATTGTTCCTCATTGATTGTTCAAATTTAACCACTAAAGTGTATGGAGGTATACATACCCTACATCATTTCCTTATCAAGTGCTAAAGAAAACATGTAGTCACAAATCATGCAAGCAAGGAATTGATGTGGCTAAGAAAATTACAAAAATATGTTAGGTTAGAGAAACCGAATCCTACAATTTTAGGATGTGATCACCAAAGTTTCATTGAAATGGCTAAGAATACTAGGTTTCATGTAATAATAAAGAGCATTTAACTGTAGTACCATTATGTTTGTGAGCATTTGGAGAATCATAAATTTTATCTTGAGTTTTGTGAAACAAGATAGTTGATCACTAACGTAATGACAAAGGTACATATTTACATCGATTAAGAAGTCTTGTAGAGTATGAGGATAGATATGCATAACTTTACTAATCCCTAATATGTTTCAATTTTGAGGAAAAACCCTTAATTCTAGATCATCCCACTCGAAGTCTTTGAGACCCAACTATTGTGTGAAAAACCTCTTAACGACATCCATGATATCCCACGTATAGGAAAAATATCCCCTAGAGATCCCTCAGAGGATTTAGTCATGGCCATTAAGCCCAACAATCTTTGTTTAGGTCACAAGGTCTTGGTTTTCATCCCCTTCCATGATAAATGTCCTGAGACTCATTCGTACTGTGAAAACATACTAATAGTCCACATATTCCTAGTTAGAGTCATTTTTCATGGAAAAGAAATTGAAAATTAGGTCCCAAGGCCTTTATTTTCCTCCCCAGGATATAACATAGGCGTTGAATCTCATGTGTGGTGTGAAAAAATAATACTAGTGCCCATATCCCACCTAGAGTCCAAAGATACCTTAGAAAGGATCTAAGTGGTTGTTTGAGGCCTAGTTCATGGCCCTTGAACTCAAGAAGCTTCATTTTGTGCCTAAGCTCTATGTTCTCCTCCCCTTGCCATGGTATATTCCCTAATACCCATTCTTACTATGAATACATACTAATGGTTCCAAAGGTACCCATAGAGACCAAACATTCCCTTCACAAGTCTTATTTGGTTGTTCATTGGTTCAATAACTATTACACAGAGCTTGATACTAAGAAGATTCAAATAGGGCCTTAACACATTTTTTTCTTTCCCTAACCATGTTTAAGGCCCCTAGTACCTTACATGGTGTGAACATCCTCCTAATGGCTCTAAGTTCCTTCTTAGAGGCCTTGAGAGCCAACAATGATGCATAAAATCGGTGAATGGTGCCCATATCCCACCCACAAGCCAAAGATCCCTTAGAGATGGTCTGTGTGGTGCTTCAAGGATTTGTTCATAACCATTAAGATCAAGAATATTTGTACAGGGCATAGGTCACTTGTTTTCCTACCTCATCGATGGTATATCTCTTGATAGGAAATCTTATTTTCCATAATATATTAATGGTGCACACGTTCCCAATAGAAGGACTTAGTCTTTGCCATTATGCACGAGAAATATTTTATTAGAGCATAAGGCCCTTGTTTTCCTCCCCCAAATATGGTATGCTCCTTGGACTTCATTTGTGGTGAAAAAAACCTCCTAATGGCTCCCATATCTCCCCAAGAGGCCAAGAATCCCTAAAAGATGAATTGTGTGGTTGTTCAAGGCCTAGTTCACTGAGTTAAGGACTGCATCAAAAATATCATCCCTGATAAGATTCAAATAGGGCTTAAAAAACTTATGTTCTTTGTTATACATTATTCCCAAAACTTGTGAATGGTGACCATATCCCACCCAAATTCCATATATCCCTTAGAGAGGATATGTATGGTGGTTTGAGGCCTTGTTCATGGCCATTAATATCAAGAAGATTTATTTAGGGCCTACAGCCCTTTATTTCCTCCCTTGGCCATGGTATAGGCCTTGAAACTCATTCTTTTTATTCAAAACATACTAATGGTGCACATATTCCCAAATAGAGGCATTTTTCATATTGCAACTATATTGCAACTATATTCTCAAATATTGGTGAGTGGTCAAATGAAACTATATTGCATCTTATGCAACTATATGCAACTATATTGCAACTTATGAAACTATATTGCAACTTATGCAACTATATGAAACTATATTACAACAATTTTGTATGAAACTATATGCAAATATGCAACTATATGGAACTATGGAACATGCAACTTATGCAACTTAAACATCTTTATGGAACTTATGCAACTTTACGCAACTTTATGCAACAATGCAACTTTATGCAAATTTACGCAACTTTATGCAACATGGAACTTTATGCAACAATCCAACTTATGCAACTTTATGCAACAATGCAACTTATGCAACTATGCAACTATATGCAACTTATGAAACTATGCAAGTATATGTGACTTATGCAACTATATGCGACTTATGCAACTATATCAGCCCTGATAAGATTCAAATAGGGCCTAGGCACCTTATGTTCTTTGCTATACATTATTCCCAAAACTTGTGAATGGTGACCATATCCCACCCAACTTCCATATATCCCTTAGAGAGGATATGTATGGTGGTTTGAGGCCTTGTTCATGGCCATTAAGACCAAGAAGATTTATTTAGGGCCTAAGGCCTTTTATTTCCTCCCTTGGCCATGGTATAGGTCTTGAAACCCATTCTTTTTATTCAAACCATACTAATGGTGCACATATTCCCAAATACAGGCATTTTTCATGGCCACTAAGCATAAAAAGGCTTCATTTAGGGAAGAAGGCCTTGATTTTCTTACCTTGGTGATGATATAAACCTTGAATTACATATATGGTGCAAAAAAAATCCTAACGGCACCCATATCCCACTAGAAGGTCAAATATCTCTTAAATAATATCTACATGGTTATTTGAGGCCCAGTTCACGGCCCTTGAATTTGAGAAATTTCATTGTGAAATTAATGTTTTTTTTTTCTTCCCCTAGACATGGTACAAGCCTTGAAAACCATTCTTATTATGAAAAAACTATTAATGGCACCAAAGATCCCATGCTAAGGCTAAAAATTTGTACATATCTCTTGTGTTGTTTTTTGACAACTTCATCATGAAGATTAATCCTAAGAATATTTAAATAGGACCTAAAAACCTTATGTTCTTTCCCTGACCATGGACACGACCTAAGTTACATACATGGTGTGAAAAAATTGTGAATGACACCCATATCCCACCCAAGCACCATAGTCTATTAAATAGGATAGATGTGGTGGTTTGAGGCCTTGTTAATGGCCAATGAGCCAAAGAAAATATGTTTAGGACCTAAGGATCTTTTTTTCCTCTCTAGTCATGCTACACACCTTGAGACCTATTCTTATTATGAAAACGTACCAATGGTTCCAAATGCAACTATATTACAACTATATTGAAACTTATGCAACTACGTTGCAACTACATTCTCAAATATTGGTGAGTGGTCAAATCCAACTATATTGCATCTTATGCAACTATATGAAACTATATTGCAACTTATGCAACTATATGCAACTTATGCAACTATATTCAACTATATGCAACTATATGCAACTATATTGCAACAATTTCGTATGCAACTATGTGCAAATATGAAACTATATGAAACTATGCAACTATATGCAACTATGAAACATGCAACTTATGCAACTTAAGCAACTTTATGGAACTTATGCAACTTTACGCAACTTTACGCAACTTTATGCAACTTTACGCAACTTATGCAACAATGCAACTTATGCAACTATGCAATTATATGCAACTTATGCAACTATGCAACTATATGCAACTATATGATGGATAGGTGTGGAAATTTCAACTTTATGCAACTATATGTAACTGTGTTGGTACTATATTGTAACTTATGCAACTATATGCAACTATATGAAACTATATTGCAACTAATGCAACTATATGCAACTATATGAAACCTACGCAACTATATTGCAACTTATGCAACTATATGCAACTATATGCAACTTATGCAACTATATTTCAATTGTATGCAACTATATTGCAACAATTTCGTATGCAACTGTATGAAAATATGCAACTATATGAAAATATGCAACTATATTGCAACTTATGCAACTATATGAAACTTATGCAACTATATGCAACTATATGCAACTAGGTGTGGCAATTTTAACTTTATGCAACTATATGATGGATAGGTGTGGAAATTTCAACTTTATGCAACTAGATGCAACTATGTTGGTACTAAAAACGTATATTGGCATGATAACTTATCTTCTTGTTTTAACGAGTGTAGGTACCACCAAATATGTATCTGTCGTATCTATCTTCCTCGATTGATGATCAAGATATAGTAAGAAAGTTTGAAAGTGAGATGTGTTGTACTAGATCTACCATTTCTAGATCAACTAGGTTGGAAAAGGTAAGGAAAATATTTTGTACTTGCATGCAATTTTTTATTGCCAATGGAGGGTCGTGTAGTTATGATGCTGAGTGCATAGGTGACATTGAGTTTCCCTTGAGGTATAAACATCTAGTGCAATGATGGGCACCCAAGGAGCTACCTGAAGTGGACACATATTTCTTCATCGGTGGGAGGATGTATCACATTGCTCCTTCGTCCTTACATGGATTGGGGTTATTTTCCATGGATGGAATAAAGGTTGGCTATGGCACTGTAACTGAATTGATGGAGTGTGTTGGAACATTATACAAATACAATCACTGGTTGATGTTGGTCTGATATATGCAAAGTATGTGGAGATACGGAGTTGCCGCAAATTATATACAACTACTAGATAACAATCAAAATAAAGGGGAAACTATGTATATTCATGGAAGGCCAAAAGATACTGGAAACATTGGGGGCTTTATAAATAGTACATGACCAGTGGAAACAACTAAGAAAATGAATTGCATATTTGAGGAACGTGAAGGAAATCATATATTTTTATGTGCAACCAAAACAATAGTTCCAGTTGAAGAGTTGTTGATCGATTACAACTTAAATCACATACATGGAGAAGGTGAGACTATGGGGGTAAATATCTTACATACCATTCAACTCAACCTTCGATCAATCATTGTTACAATTTATCACTACAATATTTCAAATTTTTACTGCATGCATTTTTTACAATTGCTTTCATAACTCTTCTTGATTAATTTATTGTCTCAACATCTATCCAAGGTGACCATGGAAAGGCACCCACTTTGCCTCAATAGGTAAATGTTAAATACAGTAAAAAATTATGACTACAACAACTAAATTTCTCAATTGTTAAAGTTCATCTCATTAATTTTATTCATCAATGTATTGTGGCATGGTCAACGTGGGAAGGCTCCCACAGAGGATATTGATGAGGATGAAATATTTTATTCGACAAACCCAATGAAAACTGTAACGAAGGCCTTGAAGAGGTCTAACATAGAATATCTAGGTTTTATTAGCAAAAGACCCCTGACACAGGAGAACAGGGAAATAATTGTAGAGCTGCAAACTACAATAACTAATTTTTGGGTAAGCGACATCTTCACATATTTTTATTAGCTATGAAAATTTCAAATCCGTTTTTTAATTTTATATTTTGTATATGATCTGATAAAGAAATTTTTTCCATTTGTAGGATTTTTTAAACCCCGTGCGTGGGGAACTTGTCGATCGTTAAATTGCTATAGGTAGCAGTGATGGTCCAATGAAAGAAAAAGGTCGACATAGAAAAGTGCAAGTGAGGGTTTTTGAGCCTCCTGAGGTTCCCCTCGAATCCATTGGGGAGTAGGGTGATTTTGACCGGCATGACATGCCGGAGCATGATGAGCCGGAGCCTGGGACTCCACATGATGAATCCAGAGAGGAACATAGTGTAGGTGCACAGGATACTATTATGCATTGAGAAAAATGAATTAAAAGCACTAGATCACTAGATGTCACCTTTCTAGTGGATGATGCATGTGTTTCGATTAAGATTCAGAAGATTGCAGGTAATTGTCCCATTAATCGATTCATTTTTTTCATGAAATTGAAATGGATATTTGTTGAAATTATTATAAATTAATGGATAACACGTTTCTGCAGGAAACAATGTTTTCTATAAAAACTTACATGACAAAGCATTGGAGTTGTTTGGCCCCACCATTCGCACATGGTGGAATGGCGAAGATAGAAAAAAGAAAGATGATTTAATAGATCACATGGTAAACTTGTTCGACAACACTTTCAACAAGAAAGTGGTTACAAAGTTAGCCGGCGAGAATTTAAAATACACCAGGGCCCAGTATAGGGATAAATTGCAAATAGACCTCAAGCACGAGCGCCCTCCCATGGTTCTCGAGAATGAGTGGAAGGCGCTAATAGAGGATCCAAAGGATAACTTGTTTAAAAAACAAGGATGACAACCATGAGCTGCTCAAGCAAGGTACAACACATGTCATATTATCAGTGAAATATGAGCATTTATGTTTTTCTTTCCTGTTTTAAGTAACAATTCCGATATCCTTTTTTTTTTTAAATGCCATCTGTAGGCTACCAGACACCTCCAAAGAAACAAAGGCCAGAGTGGAAAAACATGGCCAGCATAAACTAGGCCAGGGTGGCTACGAAAAACTAAAATACCGAATAGTAAGATTTAAATGATTAACTATGGTTAACATTTATTTAACAGTAGCGAACAAATATATGTTTTTGTTATTGGTATTTTTAATGATGTTATGTATTGTAGTTAAATATGTTCGACACTGCTGCCACCAAGGAGGACCTGAAGCTTGGTTACAAGCATGGTTTTAAAAGTGTGATTGAATATAGAAAAAGCTTGGGCAAGACTCCTATCTCCCCAGCCACGTAGGTAAATAAAATGAATAAGGAAACTGCAGTAGCATGTTTATAAAGTATATTCATATTTTATTATACCACCCTTACGTAAGTATTTATGTTTGTTTTCAAGTAATAGTTTTACCATAGTAGTGAATCAAGCGGTATTTAGAAAAAACCACATCATACAAGGGTCCACATGACTAGTGATAGTGTACACCAGAGTACCCATTCCGGTATGTATGCTTCGGAATTAGAAATATTTACTATGATTGTAGATATTTATTTCTTGACTTATACTTATATATTATCTTCTCAAAATTTAAGAGCATGTAGCTCATGAGGGTGAAATGTGAGAGAAACCAAGTGGACAGGAAATTAACACACCAATTGTCCCAACTACAGAGATAGGTAAAGAGAAATAGTGTAATGTTAATCAAAACAATGAATTAGTTATTTCAATTATATTTCAACATATCGGTATGATCATTTTCATTGTTCTAGTTCATGACCCTGAACAGATGCCATCTAAACCTTCTCAGTGACGTACCAGAAGTATGGTACATGAGCACACACAAACAATAGAAGGGAAGGGCACACAAAATACAATTTCCTTAGATGATTATGATATCCCAATTGTCAGTTTTCTGAATGTAAAAAAACATAAATCAAAGAAAAATTAGATGTATAAATTCATGACTTGTATTTGGATCTTTATCGATGTTTATATGTTCATATGTTTTGATGACCATATTATTTATGCATTAATGTCTATATGTTTTCTATATAAAGAAAATCATTTGTTGGGTATGGGGAATTGAGAACGATGTGAGGGAGGGAGGGTCCATATGAGCTTCCACCTTAACATGGTTGGCCCTGTTCAGTAGAGAATAACCTATTCTCTAAAAAAAGAGAAGTTCATTAAGGTATGCGACAACTTAATTTTATTCTAGAGTATTTTACATAAATAAATGCATGCTTATTTCCTTATTAATTATCTACTCATATAAAAAAATTGTCCTTTATGATTCATGTAGGTCTTGGTGGTGGAAATGCATCTCATGGACAACTCTTATAAAGTTGTATGGGCTAATGGATTTGGCGAAAGAACAATGAAAAGGTAAGGGTTTTGACATGTTTTTAAAAGTAGGCTTTATACTAGTAAAAGTTCACAATTCTCATGAATATGTAGATATTGATATATATGCCAAGTTCCATGTGGTGTTTTCGTTTACTTGTAGATATTTTAAATATAATTTTTTTTTGCTTGTAGTCTTTATCCATATCCTCAATGTGGAAAATAAATTAGAAAAGATCCCTCACTTCATTCATTTCCATAATCCTAACCTTAATGTTATCCCTAGTCCAAATCTTGGTTCCTATTAAACAATGCATGAAGCTAATCCCAATAATCTAGACCCCTCCTCTGATCCCACATGTTAGTGCAAGTATTATAAGGCTCCAAAGCACACTACTACAAAATTATTATTCTTATAATAATAATCCACATACAAATCCTTGTACATAGATGAGAAATCCCTTGATGATCTTAGGGTACACCAATATTTGGAAACTTCTCCCCAACAAAAAATAGTCCCTATTACAAACTCTATTGAAAAATATCCCTCATTAGTCATAATGACGAATGAAATTTATTCCCCTCTCTAAGTCTCCTTTTTACTCATAATTGTTAGATCAAAAACCAACTTGCCACTATAATCCTTGAAAATTGTAACCAAAATAATTGCATTTTCCATCACTCCTCACCCCTCTCCTTATCATTGGGGCTTTGTACAATAGGACGAAACTCATATTCTCATTAATAAACATTGTGGAGTCACCCTTGTCATAGTGATTTTTCAAGAGATTGTTGAATGCTATGTATCTCCCCTTGATTACTCTAATTTACTCTTGAACATATAATATGAACAACAATGAAATGGATTATAATATGTCCATTGTTCCTATTAGGAGTTTTTTGGGCTAGCTTAGACTTTCCATTATCAACTCTAGCCACTTCTTACCTGGTAACACCCAATATTACCTAGTTCTCCCCTTGTCTTCTTCTTCTCCTAGTGTTCCATGCTCTCCTATAGACTCTTCCTCTTTTCCTAGTCCTTGAAATGCTTGGGGAAATTATTGCCTCTCCTCCTTAGCTTTTCTTCCTTACACCCATTTTTCTCCATTTTTATTTGGTCATAATATCAATGGGTCCCTTATAGGTCATTATCTCAAGAAAGACCCTACTTGAGATAACCTCTACCTAGTTAGGATCAACTATCACTTCTTTGGCCAGTTTTCAAAGACGTCCCCCTTAATGGTCACATTCCATAGCTTGCAAATATGGATCCCCTCCCAATGGTGACATCATAGCTTCCTTTGATCCTCTCTCCTCCACTGGTACCATTGGTATTTTTCACCTCTACGCTTGCATTGAACTTAGTTTGATGCAGGTCACCTCCTACGCTTGCATAAAATACCCCATTGATGTATGGCACCTCTCATTCTTGTACTAAATCTAGGCTACCATGTGTTGTTTTTGTGCTTTTGATGACTCTATATTACTAGTTTATGATGCCTATTAATCTCACACTCTCCATATTATCGTATGTCACATGGGACTCATGCTATGTCCTTGACTAGTGTATGGCGCCTTAATGACTACATAAATCCTAGAACAATGAATGTCATGTGTTACGCTCACCTTAACCCCAAGTTTCCATATGTTATAGTTATTCTTGTGATAACCCTATATTAGAGTGTGTTTCCTCTCTCGCTCATGTTCACTCTTAGTCATTTTATGTCAACTCACGCCTTTTTCCAATGGCATGCCAGTGTCATCAACTTCTTTCTCTTGCCTTTGTTAGAACTATCCTAACACCACAACCTCCCATATTTACCTTTTCATCTATCCTCCATCCTTTCCATAAGATATCATATTGCTAATCCTACCTCACTTGTGGTAAGATGCCAAGCTCTGTGATGTAGGTATCTAGCTAAACATATCCTTGCATTGCTCATTGCTCATTCTTGGAAATGAAAGTATGTATTAGTCTACCCCTTGTATATTGAACATATTCATGATGTACCCAAAATTTTGGACCTCATTATTATTGTCCTTTTTGTATGCTCCAACAATTGTGCAAGTGACATCCACAAGTCTCTTCCTATTATTTTAGTAATATTCCTCTTATTATTATCAAGGAAGGAGTTGATAACTAGCCCTTATATACACTATGCCTAAATTATCGAGGCATCAAATAACATTATGTTTTTACAAGAATATATGAGTCAACGTCATAATGACCCTTTAGGTTCGTAAGAGTTTCCAATTCTTCAAGGTGTTAAGAGCCATTATTTCCCAAATCATTCAGAACATAGAAGAAAATTGACCAATAGCTTATGCATAGGTGATCAAAGAGATTTTAAAACCTTTTCATAAATCACAACCTTTTTACTGATGGTGTCTTCATGGGTTCAAAACCTTACTTTACAAACCTAACCATATTTCTACCTTTCAACATTCTGATGAACCCTTGGGTTTACCATTACTCCTTGTGGGTCATAAATTTCCACTCACCAAATTCATACAAATTGAAATTTTTGTCACTTGCACAAGCCTATATGACATCGGTACAAATATATGAATTCAACTAGGAGTATACCCTTTCCCTTTCAATTTGATGATCCCCATCAACTTTGGGACTCAATGTCTCTTCATCAAATTCTCCTTCTAATGGGGATGGCATAGACAACTTCAAATGATCCACTTATACATTGGAATATTTTCCCATATATGGTAACCAATCCAAGCAAATATATTTTATTCATTCTTATCCAAAATCCTAAAATATCATTTTAAACCTTTCTTTGGTGGGTGCTACCACACTTGATCAAACTTAGGAGGTATGTGTTGTTAAATTCTTATCATGCCTCTTTTCATAACTTGATTGAGATTCCTACAAGCTGGTTGCTTATACCTACACATGTTCATGGATTTTTATTTTTAACGAAGTTCGCATATTTTCCCATTGATCAATTTTCTTAATTGTTCCATTTTGAGGGCTAAAATTTCAAGTTAAAGTGAGTAAAATAAAATATGAGAAAGTCATAGGTGGAGGATTTGAGGTGAGCAATAAATTGTGCAATTAACAATGATATATATAAATGAAAAACAATATTTGTTGGCCCTTGACCAAGTTTTGCAGAATACTTGGTCATACTTGACCATTTTTGGGACTGCGACAACTTGCTAAGGATGGAGCACAACGCGAAGTGGAAATTAAGGAAGCAAGACCTATTTTTGGGTCCATTTTAGGGTTTTGGGTTGATGTAATGGGAAAGGGATGTCGGCCCATGGGTTTACCCACTCTAAGGCCCATTTTGTAATCTATAAATAGGCAATGTAAATAGAGAAGAATGTAGGGTAGTACATCTATGTGATGTATAGATAAAGGCTTAGTGCTAGTACTAGATCTACATGATCGGATGTATCTTGAATTGTTCTGTGCATGAGATTGAGAAGATAAGTGCAAGTTGTCGTAGCTTTGTGTTGAAGTGCAAGGAAGAAGGATCTAGCAAGCTGCGTAGATCTTCTATCTTGTTCGAAGTAAGGATCATTAAAGCTTTGTGCTGTAATTGCTTGACCTAGATAATATAGAGAATATTTTGTGGATGTAGCCCCAGGGTGGGGGTGAACCATGGTAACTGTGTGTATTGTGCTTTGTGCTTCGATCTAATGTGTTGTTTCCTTTTGGCTAAGTGCTTGCTATGATTAGTAGATCTAGTTATGATTTGTGTTGATGATCTATGAATGAATGTTAGATCTGATATAAAATATGCTTAGTGCTTGATCTATTGAACCTAAACTATATTTATGTGGCTAAGTAATGAACCATATTTAATATAATTATTCATTGTGATGCTCTGTGTTATCTGTGAAGTACCATACAGGTTAAATATTAGCGAATGATCTATGCTAAGTGCCCTGTAAAAGATATAATCACATATCAGTGTCCCAGCTATGGTTGCAGACATCTAAGTCCTACAACCACCCTTGCCTCTACCTCGGGTGAGACTTCATATGCTTTGAAAGTGTTGTTGAAAGGGACGATAGTTAGGGCTTTGTTGGTGCCCTCTTGAGCATTGAAACCCATGTCTACCCCGGTGCCAACAAATGGTTCTGTTGCTGAGACCTGAAACTGTGATTGCTGGGAACTAAGGAAAAAGAAACATTGTGCAAAAGAATGCTTTGTGCGTAGATATGTTTCCCTAGTGTGCATCTTTTTACTCGACTTGTGCAGCTTTGTACTAGGAATAAGGTCAGATATGAAGAAAGGAAGATCATATCCAAAGAAGATAAGTGAGATCTGAACGCTCTATGCTCTAAGAAAAGTAAAAGTGGAAATTTCTGAAAGAAAAAAGTCAGATTTGTAGAAAAGAGGTAAGATCTGTAAGTTGCTCTAATAAAGGTAAGAATAGTCAAAAGTTCTTAGATCTGGAAGCTTTTTTTTCTGTAGATAAGTGAATTTATTTATTTATTTATTTCTAAAGCATGGATCTAGGTATGTTTGATAGATTTTGTCCTAGCTTCAAAACTAGGGCATTAATAGATGAAAAAAAGTTTGATATGAATAGATCTGATAAGTATAATGCTAGATATGTTATACCTATGTATTGATAGAATGTCTGGACTAACAAGTGGATGCAGGATCCTAGAAAAATTTTTTTGCAGGCTAGCTACCACAAACCTAGTGCATAGTACAGAAGAAGTTGGGGAACATTTAAATGAAAGAGAGGATTAACCCTATGTTATAGCTATAGAAGACCGATACATCTTGCTAAGAAATTCCCTGGGAGAAAACCTAGTTGCCTTTGTTGTAAGGCCATGGACCATGAAGTGTTGGATTTCCCTAGAATGTTTGCTAGACTTGAGAAACTGAATATGGAGCAAGCAAACCCTTAAGGAGATCAAGAAACCAAGATCATAGAAGAAACCCAAAAAGAATCAAAAAAGATATCACTACAGATGAAAGACACCTGGAATGATCACCGACATGTTAGGTTATCAGAGATATTCAAATAAAAGGAGCAAATAGAAGCAAGAATAGGGGACTTCAACATTGATTGTATTCTTGATGAAGAGACACAAGTTAACATTATGCCAGAAAGAACTTGGAAAGCTATAGGAAATCCTTCCATGATCCCTTCCCTAGGAGGAACAAGTTTATCTAGAGGAAATCTAGTAAACTTATGTGGAAGGCTCGCCTGGATGCCTATGATTGTCAATGGAACTTCGAGAGAGGAAGACTTTGAGATTATTAAATTTCTTAAAGACGACGCCCCATTTACCATGCTCATAGGAAAACCTTGGATTGATAGAGAACAAGCCAGATGAAAAGAGGGAGAAAAAGTTTTGGAATAGAAGAAGCAAGAGTTAAAAGACTTTATGATCAGAAGGATCACACTCTTAAATGAGGAACACAAGAACAAATTGTATATATTTAACTCCGATGTCTAAGATAAGAGAACAATTGAGGATCCGTAGAATATCGATTTACCTATTTTTGACATAGAAGAAGTATTATCAAGGAATCCTAGGAAAGACTTTCAACAGCACGAAGTAACTAAGACCACAGAAGATAAGAATCAGAATGGTAAAAGAATTACTGAGACAAAGCTCACTGGGAAGAAGGATAGAAATTTAAGGAACAAAAGGGCTAACACTGTAAGGTTACAAGAGGTTCTAGAGGACACTTCGCAGCAAGAAGAATTGCAGAATTGGAGCTTCGTCGAGATATCAAAACAATGACATAGAATACTTTGCCATGATGAAGAAATATAGCCATTGGAACCGATATACCCATTAAACTGCCACCCCGAATGGGTCGAAAAGAAGTTATGATTTACCACTAGACCATTGGATAGCACCAGAATGGATAGAACAAATTTAATGAAGGACCCATGTCCATTGCAACAAGACCGTTATTGAGATTGCCTACTTAACTCATCGTGCCACACACCGAGAATACTTTTTGCTAACTGATAATTTGAGCACGAACCCTGAGATTTACTTACCTTGAGATCATTTCCTTGTTCCCTTACTATCCAATGTAGTCTCTGAATTCCATTTTGCACCCAAGATAGCTAACCCAAGTTTGTATGTCAGACGAGCTCAACGCTGCTGAGAAAATTGTTGAAGAAGTTCTAATTGATTTAATGACCGAGAGAGTCATGTCGGAGCACGAAATATCTATAGGTATACAGGAATAATCCTCAGGATCACTGGAAACTTCCCCCTCCACTGCTCGAGCATGACCCTCCTGACCGCCTTCAGAAAGACGATCTAAGCTCGGAAATGACTTCGCCACTGTGAAAATGATCCCAAGCATCTTGCCTAAATATATCCCACCACTGAGTGGCACAGTGAATCGAGACACTGTACCCAGATACTTTGACTATGTTGTGGTCACTGCGTACCTCCCGAAAGGGGTGCACGCAGTTCATGCTGACCAGGAGAAGCTCACCATGCTGAAATTTAGTGATTTTAACCTTGGAGATCGCAAGGTTTACAGTATGTTATCCCTGCACAAGTAATTGACTATTACAAAAGGAAAGAACCCCAAGATTTTCCTACAGCAATGGACCCATAACCTCTCACAGTCAACCCTCCTCAATGTAATGAAGATTCCACATTTTGGGAGACATCAAGAAGTAAATGCATTTGTTAGGTTGTTGTTGTCCTACTACCATGGATGATACCTATGGTTGGACCGCCGCATCACTGTGGATCCAATTCTAATCAATCAAATCACTGGGCTAAGCATGCAGGGCCCTAACCCGCAGGAATTTTACCCTGGAAATACCACAGATCGTGCTCTCACCCAACGAATAAAAGACACTTATGGCGATCTAGAGAAAGGTGCGTGAGGTTACAAGGTATCCTACACTGAGAATGTAGCAGTGCGCCTTGGTTGTCAGCTGATCATGGGGAAGTTAGTCCATAATAACAGACCCACATAGGTGACCGGATTTGTAGTTGACCTCGCAGGGAAGTGCACGGAGGGACTACAAATGAATTGGGAAAAGTACCTTATAAATCAGCTAGAGCTTGATTGTAGACAAGCGCAGGACCAAGGGTATGAATTCCACTTTAGCTGGTTGCTCATACTCATTGCTTTCCTCACTTGGGAACTACCCGAGGGAGCCACGTTTCAGGAGATCGAACCCTTCGAATCACTGGCTGTGAAGTTTTTTACACTGTGCTACTCTAGTGACATGAACAAGTAGTGGCATTCCAATGCCATCTTCCATTCTTACTACACTCAATTGAAGAATGTCATTCAGTCTACACCATGCATCACACCCAACACACTTCATAGGTTTAAACCTTTGATGAAATTCAATGCAGATCGTCACTTCACCTATATCAAAGCGCGTGTGGATGAGCACAAAAAACAACTCCATTCATATTACAAACTGACAAAATATGACTTGGAGGAGATTACCAAGGAATGGTCAACAGACCTCCTCATTACAATAGACCCCGCATAGATGTCAGACATGGATATCCCTAAAGCCATGACTGATACACCTTGACCACACAAGACAAGGAAGGATGTGGAAGTTCAAGATATCCACAACACATCCACAAAGACTACATCGCTCTCACCTGTGAAGGGAGGTGATGATGAAGAACTAGGGGGCACAAAAGTTGAGCAGAAAAAAGGCGAGGTTACTCCACCTAGAGACGAGGAAAATCCCTCCAAGAAAAGGAAGATTACCCCACCAAATCCCTCATCTTAAAAGAAATATAAGGCCACCCGGACCACGCTTAAAACTACCCTTACCCCAGATGATTTTGACTTCTTAATTGTCGTGTTGAATGATGTTTCTCTAGAGCTTGCATAAAAGCAAGAAGAAAAGCAGGAGGAGCTATTCATATGGATCAAAGGTGAACTCAAAGAAGTGCAACAGGCACCCCATCCTAGCCAAGCAGTGTATACATCTCCCTTGATAAGAGAAACATCAAGAACATGTGATGAGCCCACACAGTTACGCCAAATCATCAAGAAAGTCGAAGCTCGCCTTCGACGAGCTTAAGAAGACATAGCGCAAGCCACCTAGGCTTTGGTGCAAGAACAAAGCCCACATAGAGAACAACGAAGAAAGGCAGAACATAAGAAACTTGCCTTACAAGCAAAGTGGGAGGAGGAAAAATAACAGTTACAGTAGAGCAAGGACCAGTCGCTGGCAGAGCAACTTGAAGTATAGGAAAGGATTCACAAAGGACTTCACTCTGTGACGATTAGAGAAGTGAAGATGGAAGACCGTCTTGCACAACAGGTGACCCAACTGGACGAGGTAATCCAACAACTCCAACAGTGCATCATGGATCTAGAGCTCCACACGGTACCTGAGATACCCCAAGAGATAATAGATCTAAGAGAGGCCACTGCTCGAAGAACAATCAACCGGTTAAAAACCTTGTCTTCAGAATGTAGGAAGTTAAGCACTAGAAGCGCACAGACTTATGAAACCCTCACAAAGAATCCATAATTTCATACATTGGAGGCACAACTCTAGGAAACAAAGCAGCATGCATATGTACTACAAGCGCAGCAGAAGTCCATGACCCCAATCGAAATAATGAAGAGGTTTGAAGAACAACTCACAGCTGAACAACAAGTCCACATGCTACAAAGTAAAGTGATGGAAGTCTCTCAGCAACTGCAACCACTCCAAGAGAAGGCATGCCAACTATTTTCTGAACTTGAAAGCCAGGGAGCTCAACTCGAAAAAGTTGTCGCACTGCAATAGGTCGAAGTAGCTCAAGCCAAGCTCGAGCCATTTGAAGCGGAATTGATTAGACCTGAGTGACTCGGGACGAGTCACAGGTGAGTGTTGGGGGCCTGTTGTCCCTTGACCAAGTTTTGTAGAATACTTGGCCATATTTGACTGTTTTTGGGACTGCGACAGCTTGCCAAAGGTGGAGCGCAATGCGAAGCAGAAATTAAGGAAGCAAGACCTATTTTTGGGTCCATTTTAGCATTTTGGGTTGATGTAATGGGAAAGGGATGTCGGCCCATGGGTTTACCCACTCTTAGGCCCATTTTGTAATCTATAAATAGGCAATGTAAATAGAGAAGAATGTAGGGTAGTACATCTATGTGATGTATAGCTAAAGGATTAGTTCTAGTACTAGATCTACATGATAGGATGTATCTTGAAGTGTTTTGTTCATGATATTGAGAAGCTAAGTGCAAGTTGTCATAGCTTTGTGTTGAAGTGAAAGGAAGAAGGATCTAGTGAGCTATGTAGATCTTCTGTCCTGTGTGAAGTAAGGATCATTAAAGATCTATGTTGTAATTGCTTGACCAGGATAATATAGAGAAGACTTTGTGAACCACGATAACTGTGTGTATTGTGCTTTGTGATTTGATCTAATGTGTTGTTTCCTTTTGGCTAAATTCTTGTTGTGATTAGTAGATCTAGTTATGCTTTGTGCTGATGATATATGAATCAATGTTAGATCTGATATAAAAGATTCTTAGTGCTTGATCTGTTGAACCTAACCTATATTTATGTGGCTAAGTACTGAACCATATTTAGTATAAGTATTCACTATGATGATTTGTGTTATCTGCGAAGTACCATACGAGTTAAATATTGACGAATGATATATGCTAAGTGCCCTGTAAAAGATATAATCACAGATCAATGTCCCAACTATGGTTGCATACATCTGTGTCCTGC
Organism: Picea glauca; assembly: GCA_000966675.3. Lineage (NCBI taxonomy): Eukaryota > Viridiplantae > Streptophyta > Pinopsida > Pinales > Pinaceae > Picea > Picea glauca. Next base: position 1,070,877 of record JZKD02S1672742.1, read on the forward strand.
AACCACCCTTGCCTCTACCTCGGGTGAGACTTCATCTTCTTCACAAGTGTTGTCGAAAGGGCAGTTAGGTAGGGCTTTGCTGGTGTGCTCTTGAGCATTGAACCTCAGGTTTTCCCCTGTGAAAACAATCTTTCCAAATATTGGGATGTTATAGCCTTACAACAAATGAACCAATGTTTGATTTATATCCTTGGGATACCCATGCAATTGTAAATAAATGATAGAATTCACTTCAACTTATATCCATTATCATCTAGAGTGTGGATTAAAAGTTTCTTGAGAATCTATTATATCTACTACACATGATAAATGTAGATATTCCAAAATTCACCTTTACATGAGTGAAGAAGATAATTACATCTTGTTTTCATGTTTCAACATGGTATAAAAACTACCATATTATTTAGTCTTGTTTACTCTAAAATGTATATCGACTTTCCAACTTCAAGCTTCCCACATGAGCTTATTCTTGGCTCTCCTTTCTTAAAAAAAAAATTATGAAATTTATACTTTAATCCTCCTTCAAGCCTAAAATCATCTCAAAGACTCGAGACTTTCATATCTATACAAGTTTTGTAAGGTTTTAACCATTTTCCAAAATTTGAGCTAGATGTAGGTAATCCCTTATATTCTTAAAGTACATAAGAGTTTAACTTTAGAGCTATGGTCAAATAAAAAAAAAGAGGTCTTAAAGGAAATTGACCATGTGGTTTTGTATAGATTTATCATACTTGATTACAGAATCAAAATGTTGCAAGATGCGATTCACATGAAGTCTGGGCTTTGTTGTGACTTGGATCAATTGACAAGGATTATAAAAGATTATGATTTGAGTGACTTTTATTTTTGTTTTCCCAACAAATAATTCATGTAGTAATTCAATGCCTAAACTATGATGTACAATTCCTTATCTTATTTGGTGTATATTATAATTGCACCAACAAAAGTTTCAAGTGTTATGTCGTCTGAATCCTTCATTGTATCAAAGGTTCCCCCATTATGTATCATGCAACATTTTCTTTGGTTTCAAATGAAATTACAAGTTTCATTAGATTTAATATTGATGCATTACAATTCTTTCATGTCAAAGCTTCAGTTACTTGGTTTTCAATTTCAATGAATTGAAAGGTTATACTTTCTTCTTCTAATGTGCATTTAAGAGACACTTCATTCCTAAATAATTTGCTAGCCCCATGAATTACCTTGGTTCAATTAAATTATCTGGTATCAACCAATTTACAACGCATTTTATATTTCTTAGGTCAATACAAAATTCACATCCTCTAACTACAAAATCCATACACAACAATAATTGTTTTCCAAACTCATATTTCTTCATGTTGGCTTACAATTAATTGTGTTTAAGGGTTAAAAATATCATCTCCAAATGTTTCAAATGATCTTCCCAAATCTTGCTAAAAGTCAAAATATCATCCAAGGAGGCTACAATAAAAAAGTTCGAGAAATAGTCTTAAGATATCATCCATCAATCTTAGAAGTTTTTTCATAGTATTGTGTAATATAAATTGCATAATGACTCACTCATGCAATCCATGTGTTTTTTTGAAAGTAATATTCCAAATTATTCTTTGTGTATATTGTCATATTGGTCCTTACTTCTAATCCAACTTCAGGATAACACATGCTTCCAATATTTGGTTGATTAGATCCTTGATTATTTATAAGGGATATATATATATATATATATATATATATATATATTACTATAATCTTGTTCAATCTAAAATATCTACACATTTTCTCTAACATCCATCTGTCAATAGAAATGGCGGCTACACATGTGAACCTACACACCTGCTACACTTGTGTACCTGCACACCTGCTACACTTGTCATCAATGAATTACTTCCTATCTTGTTGAATGCCAAGGTCACCATCCCACTCAAGACAAATTTCTATCCTAAGTTGTTTTTAAAAAGAACTTCTTGCAATCATTGCCATATTACAATGTAATATGGCATTACCATATTACAATGAAATATGGTAATCCCATATTACATTGTAATATGGCATTACCATATTACAATGTAATATGGTAATGCCATATTACATTGTAATATGAATGTAATATGGTAATAAAATATTACAATGTAATATGGCATTACCATATTACATTGTAATATGGTATACCATATTACAATGTAATATGGTAATACCATATCTCGTGTAAATTTTTTTTTTCAATTTAAAGTCATCGTCACAATATCGACGATAGTTCGTCGAAAGAAATTTTTTATTTTGAACAAACATGGAAATAGGGATGAAGTTCGTCACAATTTTCCACGGTTTTTCATCCCACATACAACATCTACGTCGTAAGCTTGGTCTTGACATACATTTTCGTCGCTATTGCCATGGATTTTCGTCGCAAGTTGCCATGCTTTTTCGTCGCACATACATCACATATGTCATAATTTTTTGACTTGGCATACATTTTCATCGCAATTGCGATGAAGTTTCTTCGTAATTTCCACGGTTGTTCGTTGTAATTGCGACGAAGTTTTGTCATAATTTCGATGATGCATAGGGTTGACCGATCTTGATGGTGATGACATGTGGAGATATAATTTCGCCGATGTTTCTACGAACTCCTGGTTCGTGGATATAGTAATGAAATTAAAGCAACAAAAAAAAGTCTCGGCTTTCGTGGAAATTGCGACGGATAAGTGTGGAAATATCAACGAAAAACTGTCACAAATTTGGTCATATGTACTAGTGATAGAACCTATGTACAACATGTTGTTGTTGCAATATACTCTACCTCGGTTGTAGATAAAGATACTGATGATTTTTTTATTGCTTAACCATGATACTAAACACTCACCCAAGTAGAACGCTGCTCCATTGACGCTTCAACGGTCATCAATTCACCCTACCCAATCTTCATTTGTGTAGGATATAAGTGATAAATTCTTTCCTTTTGGATACCATAATGAAAACTATTTTGTTCCTTTGAGATATCTGAAAATCCTCTTCACTACTAATAAATGTGATTCCTTTGGTGCTTCTTGAAATCATCCCACCTGTCCAACTACCTTCATTACATCTACTCTGGATGTTGTCACATATAGTAGGCTACCAATCATTGACCTGTATTTCCTCTGATCTGTAGACTTTGAATCATCATATTTTCTCAACTTGCAACTGGTTTGCATGGAAGTGATAACTGGCTTGCAATCTTCCATTCTGAACCTCTTTAGCATTTCTCTGATATACTTGGTTTGAGAAATAAAAATTCCTTGGTTGTTTTGACATATTTGAAGACCCAAAAATACATATAGTTCTCCAAGTAATGACATTTCAAATTCATTCTGCATGTCCTTTGCAAATTTCTGGATTAATATGTCATCAACACTTCCAAAAATAATATCATCAACATAAACTTCAATTAATAAAATACTATCTTGAGTTACCTTTATGTAGAGGTTGTTGTCTTCACTTCCTTTTTTGAACCCTGTCTGCAGTATATATTTATCCAGTATAGAGTACCATGATCTAGGATCCTATTTTAGACCATACAAGGCCTTCTTTAATTTACATACATAATCTGTGTTCTCTGACAACTGAAATCCTTATAGTTGTTCAATGTTGACTTCTTCTTCAAGTTCCTCATTCAAAAAAGATAATTTTATGTCCATATGATACACTTTAATATTTTTGGAGTATGCATAAGTTAAAAACAATCAGATTGCTTCCATTCGGGAAAATGGGGAAAATGTCTCTTCAAAGTCGATTCCTTCCACCTATGCATATCCTTTACATACCAATCTAGCCTTGTTCCTTGTAACTTGTCCATCTTCATTCAATTTATTCTTGTATACCCACTTTGTACCAATCACATTCTTATATTTTGGTCTTGGAACCAATTCCCAAGTGTCATTTTTCTCTATTTGATCCAACTATTCATCCATGGACTTATTCCAAAATTCATCCTTGCACGCCTCTTCAAAACAGGTTGGTTCAATCGTAGATGAGAGTGCTAGGTGTGTTTTTTCTGGTGAACGGATTCTTCTTCTAGTCTCAACTCCTACATATTTGTTTCCGGTAATATGATCTGAAGGATGATTCTTCAATACTCGTCTGCTAGGTGTATTTGGAGGGACTTGTTGAAATTACTCTTCTACTTCTGTCAGACCCTATTCATCTTCCCCTTCTACTTCTTTTTCATCTTCTACTTCTTCTTCGTAAAGTTGTTCCATTGATTGATTTTCTTCTTCCTTTAATTCTTGTCTACATGTTTCATCAATTGTTACGTCGATGCTTTCCACAACTTTGTTCAATATCAGGTTGTAACGCCTGTATGCTTTCCTTGTACTTGAGTAACCAACAAGTACTCATTTTTCCACACAAGATTCAAACTTTCCAATTCTTCACTCTTCTCTTTTGATGTAGCATTTGCTTCCAAAAGATTTGAAGTGCTTCACATTTGTTGGTCTTCCTTTCCATAGCTCGTAGGGAATTTTTTAAGTTTTGTTTATGAGCATTACTCTCTTTTGAATTTGAACTAATGTCCTTATTGGATAAACCTTTTGTGTATGACTTTCAAAGTTGTTTATGTTCATGTTGTTAGCTCTGCAATTCACAACTTTATGTCCAAAATTATTACATGCATAACATAAACCAAAAACGATAGTGCAAGATACTAGATATATAAAATATGCAGAACAGAAACAAAATGCTAGAAATGACAGAATAACAGTAAAATATCCAGCATAATCTTCACAATACACATAAATGATATACGAAAT
>JZKD02S1672742.1:1083883-1105083 GCA_000966675.3 Picea glauca
TCATTGGAAGCACCAACTTCCTTTGTTTTCCAACTACAACTGGAAGGAGGCTCCAACCCCCTAGTTTCTCAGGCTACAACCTGAGGGAAGCTCCAACTCCCCAATTCTCTGGATACAACCAGAAAGAGGATACAACCCCCTATGTTCTCTGACTACAACTGGAAAGTGTCTACAACCACCCGTCCTTGACCCCAACCACCCTGACATATAAGTAGAATGATGGAACCATTGTCACACTATCATTGTGAGATATACTATTGTAAACCTATACCAATCAACATGCACCAAACAACCTGTACCAATAACCTAAATCATGCATCAACCATGAATCAACCTGTACCATAAACAAGTGCATCAACCATGCACCAACCTATACCTCAACCTCAACCAAAATCCATCATCAATTTCATCATCCAAATCTGATTTGTAACTATAAAATAGACCTGGTGTATATGATCACATACCTGCAAAACTTCCATAACTTTAACAACAAGAGACTAGCATTTCCATCAAACTTTACTTTAGTCTCACATGACTAGTTTTGGATTAGTCAACAACCGTAACTTGAAATAATCATAAGTATGTACCTATAATGAATAAATATATGAAAATAGTACACAATGTTATTCAATGTGTTTTATGTAATTCCTCTAGGTTTCACTACTTGTAACATCTCAGAAAAGGAGTTATAGCAAAAATGGAATACCTTGTGGAATTCTGGCTTATTCTATAGAGCAAACTTGTAGAGAGTGCCCCACACAAAATATTTGTTGTATGGATCTGAAAATCGTACAAAGAATACTAAAGACTGTACTTTAACCAACTCATTTTGTCTTATGTAATTTGGATCTGCTATGAAGAAGTTATGACATTTTTACCTGAAACATTTGTTTTAGACTATTTTCAGGACTGGCCACAAACCCTATTTTCCACGGAGTGTAACTCCAACAATACAATGAACCACAAGCTAAAATCCATACCACACCTACTTGGATATGTTTCCTCAATGGCTCTGAATTTCATGGTCTGAATCATTATAGAAAAACAATTATTTTGAAAAGGGTGAGGTGACTTGTAAATAACATACCTTAGAAAGCATCATCAAAAGAATTTATCCTCCTTTGAATTTCATCGTTCTTTACTTCACCTTCCCTCTGAAATTTGGCTTAGATATATCCTTTGGTTACCTCAATCACCTATAGATATTCAATATCCTCAAGTGTAATTGAAATGAGAGAGCCTTTCCTCTTATTTATACTTTCATGTAGCTTCCTTATAAGCATCTTCTAAACCACTTTGTCCACATAGTAACCTATGTCCAACTTTGCCCAATTTGCCACTTGTACATATATCCAATAGCCACTTGACTACTTAACACATTTTCCTCATTTTAGGGTTAACCTTCTTATAACCAATTTCCATAATTAGAAAGTTATCCATTTACTTTATTATTTAAATAATCTTCCTTGACTTTGTCACTTCACTTTATTATTTAAATAATCCTCTTTGACTTTTTCACTTCACTTTATTATTTAAATAATCCTTTTTGAATTTGTCACTTCACTTTATTATTTAAATAATTTATTCTTTGCAACCACTTTGACTTCTTTTACCTTTTGGGGCTTCAAGCCAACATATGAGGGTCCTCCAACTTCGTAAGGCCATAACTCTCAAACCGTGAGGAGCTATGTGATGTTCCACATACAAACAGAAATTGAATGACATGTATTATCCATAAAGAATAGTCTTACTTGAAAATATATCAAAACTCATACCAGTATAAATAAATAAAACTTGGGTCCATTACCCGAACCTTTATGCTACCGAAATTCGCTACTGGACTTTCTTCAAGGGTTGAGATCAATGACAACCAACCCAATTAATCAATAGTTGGAAATTATTACCAGCTAGATGGATAGTCAGTGTGTTGGTGGACATACATTCTCTTGGAGGAAAATGATCCAAGATAGTTATTCTTCTAGGATGTATGTCTAGATTAAAAGAATAGTTCTTGTAGCCTATGACGTGGCTTCCAACATCTATTGGAACAATTATTCTTCTAGGACATGTGTCCAGATTAGAAGAATGGTTCTTGTATGAATTTGTGGAGTGAGTGACTTATTCAACATCATTCCCGATTACTCAGATGGAGTATGGATTTGAGAGATGATGCAGTTGATGCTATCAGATGATACTGACAATGATGATGGTGCTTGTGATTTAATATTGAGATAGAATGTGTGGCTATGATGATGCTACCAGTAAAATGGTATGTTTGTTCTCAATACCATTTATTTTAATACCTCCCTAGTTAGGAGGGTGTGTTGATATTATAGTAGTCGCGGGAGGTATTAACCTCCATGTGTAACCTTGAAAAGACTAGAACATTCTGAGAAGCAAGAGAAACCCTAAAGCCTTGAAACATAATCCTAGAAGACAAGTCAGCTAAAGATATTAATTTAATATTCATTTTTATACCCCAAGAAGAGAAGTCATCCCAGACAACTAAGAAGGACTAGTATAAATACAAAGTGCTAGAGCTCATTTAGCACACTCTCACTCACAACTGCAGAAATTTAGTTGTGTGCAAGTCTGGAGAGTAGTTGCAGCTGCAACTTCTGCAACTTGTATTTTCATTTTTATGCTTGGACTCTCTCTTGGTTATGGTTTGGACTTTCTGCTTGGTACACTAGCTCTGGAGAGTGGTACACTACCTTTATTGGCTATTAGGCCTAAGGTTCGCTTCTGGAATTATTATTTGTTAAGGTTAAGGTGTTCGGGGGTGGCTTCAGCCTATGGTTGGGTGACAATATTTCTTTATTATCTATGGTAAAACAAGCACACCTATTTTTCTAACATGGTAAGGTTATGCTTCCTTTGTTTTTAAATGAATATCTAGATGGTAAGAATGACATATTTCCTTTGCATGTACAAGTATTTCAAACTTTCATTCTAACCTCCAACTGTATTTTTCTTCCAGGATTGATACAACTTATGTGGCTGCATTGGAAATATGATTTCACTTATCATTTTGATTTTTCAAGTAGGTTAGTGTAGGTTAGGTGTAGGTTTCCGTTGGTTTTTATTCGCACATTTTTTGTTGAGTAATGAAGTTATAGACACATACATGGATGCACAAGAAGAACTCTCATTTGAATGTTGTTAGGGAAGTCTACTCTAATCCTTCTCTCTTTTCTTTTTTTCAAATATTTATTTTCCAAAAATGCATTATCATCATGAAAATTTTAAAATAGAGAGTAAAGAGATAAGTGAATTTGAACTATCAATTCACATGAATTCAACCCTAGCCCAAGGAACCATGAGTAGTATTGCACTCATCTTAATATGGATTTTTCTGATTTCTTTAAATGTTTTTTGACATTTTTCTTTTTTTTTAATACTAAGCATGAATAAACTAACGTCTCATGAAACACTATCTTAAGGAAAGAACCTTCCCACACATGACAATTTATATGATTTAGTTCTTGCTTTGTTTTTCATTTACAGTGGGATGGTAGTAGATCCAAAAGATAGGGTTAATTTTTGGCCAAAATAATTTTTTTTGAAAGTGTGTTTTTGTAGTTTTGATTTTTTTGTTTTGATTTCTTTCAATAGAATATGATTTGATATGTTTTTTGAGTGCTTTTTACCATTTCTTTTGAGTGAGAGTTTTCTTTTTTGTTTGTCTATATTTCCAGTTCAATACCTCTATTCTTTGAAACTTATCACCATATGGAAATATTATTCAAAATATCATACCACCAGTTGATCTCCTAATAAATTGAGATAGTCCAAATCTTGTCTTGAAATAAAATCTATCTCAACTATGTTAGAGAATTTTCAATTCGAATGTTACCACTCTTCTTTCCCTTCAACATTCTTGGAAGGAATATTCTCTGAAATTTGATCTAATATTTGATTATCATGATTATCTTGTCCTTAAGGGACAGTCTGTATATGCTTCCTCATCTTCTAGATAATCTCTTATTCAGTGAATAAAATCAAATTTCATGATCGGATCACCTAAGAGATTGAAATAATGAAGCATAAATATTCTAATTGAGAGTTGGAAGGTCTCATCATGAGTTGATCCATTATGACCATAGGAATTTTATAGAAGTGACATTACCATTTCTAGTCACCAAGTTAGGGTAGTGGTCTTCAGTTTTCCCAACTGATGGACAAGATGTCTCATCACGAGCCAACTTTCTCACCTCCATGAATTCCTATGGATGATGCTGATACTAATTGGTCATCAAACCTTAGCATTGACTCTCATTTAGTTACCAAACTACCTAAAGAACAAAAATTAATAATTCCAGGAATAATCCATCACGTGTGCTTAAATTATTTGATGGGATCAAAGAATTCAAATAGGTTTAAAAGGAAACCCTACCAAGGCTATGGATTCCTGGTGGAAGCAGTGGATCTACTTGTGGTATTGAAGTACTTTCTCAAAATATCATTATCCATTGGTGAAACAATTATTCATATTTCAATTATTCACAAGATACTTATCTCGAGTACATGAATTGTGGTAACATCTATCTAGATATGTCTACAAAACTTATATCAATAATATACAAACTAGATAAGGGTTTTTGAATATCTGACATTTTGGCATCTCTTATCTTAATTTCCCCTGGTGATATGCTTTGAATCAAAACAGAGATAACTGCTTCACCCAGTAAGTCGCCATTTGTTGGCCTGCAACAACCCCAGGATTTTTTTCCTTATTCAAAATCTAGGGTCCCTCTAAATTTAAATTGTATTCTTAGTTTGTTTCCCTTTGACCTGATTGGATTGGTATTGGTTTTCATTTTTTAAAGTGCTTGGTTTGAGTTTATGGCGCAGACCCCCCCCCTTCTTCTCTCCTTCGGGGTTGTTCGACCTCTCAATCTAGGATCGTTTGAACACCTGAGTCTAATTGACTCTTCGGATCCCTGCTGGAACCTGATAAACTTTATCATAGGCCCCTCTTTCTCCAAACTGTGGGTCCTCTTAAACCCATATCTCTCTTCCTATCCCTTCAAAGAAAGTTGGTGGCGACACTCGCTCTACATGCCAGGAACTTTATATCATGTGACCTCAAGCTGTGTCCCGAGGCTAAACCACAAAAGTGCTTTGGGATTCAGGGTTCGGCTCTTTCCACAATAGTCAACTCCTAACATTCTCGAACTATGAATCAATGAACTCAAATGGTGATAGTATCAACGGTCCCCATCTCTCCTTCAGATCAATGGTTGCGATCTATTTAGACTCCAGCCTTATGAAATCTCTCTCTATCCTCCCAGGATATCTCCCTTAGTAATACTCCTCTGAAATGTGCAAATCACTTCCACACCTCCCTTCCAGATCCAACGGTCTGGGTTCAATCACTCTTCACAACTTCACGAATATTTATGCTTTCTCTTGGAAAGCCTCCCAGAGCTCCAGCACCCAGATATATTGATCTCTTGCCACCTGTCTCCTCCCGATGATGGATGAATTTATGATCTTTGAGACTTCGACAAGTCCTCGACCCTCTTGCCCACCTAGCAAAATTTATGCCTGAGACTTAGATTGTTCTTAGCCTTTCCTCTGCACTCCTTGCAGATTTTTGCGCTAGTCCTTATGAGATTTATTGAAACCTTCGAGGTTCTTATTTCTCTTGCGTCCTTCTGAGGACCTTCTAGAGATCTCCTGGAAACTTACCGCCCTTCCTCCTAAGATTGTAAGATGAAATTACTGTATCCTTGGTGCACTCCTTACACTCATTTAAGTCTTCTAACAGCTTCAACCTGAGCCCTTCCAAAAGTCTTAAGGCATATCCTTTTCTTGGTCGATGAACTCTTGCAAAGCCTTCCTTCCTTAGAGTGTTCAACAACCCTGGGATTTTCTCAATGTCTCCAACACTCCAGAATGTGTTTCTCCTGTGTGTAGTCGCACTTTCTCTATGCCCTCTTGGCAGAGTCTTACAGACTATTCAAAAACTTTGTGTTGCGCTTCCTCCCAGACAACCTTTCTTTCCAAGGTACTCAACAACCTTGAAATTCCCCTCTGAGTCTGTGAATTATCGTGGCGTGCCCTCCTGGAAGCTTATCTTCTGACTCGAACAAGTTCAGACACACACTCCTTGCATTGGCTCATAGAATTTCAACTCTCTGTCGCGCACTCCTTACACTTATCCTAGAGAAACATAACTAATCCAACACACTCATAGATAGAATATTATAATTATATCCCTGAAGATGATTTCAATCATACATCTATAGTACAAACACATACGAATGACATTCACAACTAAACATCCATTACATAGGAATTAACAAATAGGAAAATATGTCCTTTTTATATTAATGGTGGAATGTCCATTACAATACATGAGTCCAAGCTGCAACTGAGTCTCGGTTCTTAACAACTTCTTGGCTTACAATGATCTTCATCAAACTCCAACATCCTCTTTCTGGTATACAATACAAGGATTTATACAAGAGGGGCTCGATGATCTTCCCTCCAAGCTAAGATACTAGTGTCTAATCACAATTCAAAATGCTTGACTAATGAGGAAGACTACAATGATGGAAATCTGATTTGAATCAAATGTAGATCCCTACTACCGTCAACCACTTAATGGATACCTCCTCTATAGCTTGTGTGAAGGCACAACTTGGCTCTACCAAACTAACAACATTTATTTCCTTGATCGTGATTTAGATTTCGAAGGAAAAATGAGAGGGTGGTGCCTCTCCCTTCCTTGAATGTGCGCAAATCATTCTAATCAACTGGAGCATGGTGAGGTGGAGCAATGCTCCTACATCATACTCCACGGCTATGAAAAATCATGCTCTCCTGCTCATGAGCTTCCTAGCTCTGTCAAAACCCTTATGGATCCAAAAATTTATTCTGGAGTTTTCCTTCTGCTCATCTGCTTCGCTTCTGTTGCTGCATATTCATCTTCCCTACTGCTTGTGTAGGTTTTTCTCTGTCCAACTTCTCCTTGTTGACCGCTTCTTCCACTAACCTCGACATTAGCCTCCTTATCTCCTTTACATATTCTTCTAGTTCCTTCATCGACTGGTTCTCCTTCTGTAATCTGCTCAGCTACAACTCTTCATGCTACTCTATGGGTGGATTGTCTCCTGCACTACTTTCATCCCTTGTGATGCTAATTGGCCACTCTACTGTAGACTCCAATTTCGCAGTCTCTTTACCAAACTATTTTTCAGCTACCTCCTCTGACAAACTAACTCCTATCAGTTCTTCGGTTGGTCCCATTCCATCTTCCTCCAACTGCAACTCATGCTGGTATTTCTCCTCTGGCATGGCTATCTCAGGGTATCCACCTTCTAGTTCTGGACTATCCAACAAATCCTCGAGTGCCTTTAACTTCATCTCCCACTGAGTGAGTAACTCAACTGGGTTCTCTTATTTTGTTGGGACATATTTTAATATCTACTCCTTCTCCTCCATGACAGTCTCATCTTGATGTCCTTTTGTTGCATCTGCAACACCTGTGCTAACCTATCCTCAACTTCTTGGTAGGAATATTTGGATTCCCCCAATGACCATAACACTCCTTTGATCCTTCTCCTATGTTATGAAATTTTTCAACTTGTCATCATCTTCATTCACGTGGATTCCCATTCTGCATGAATCTTCATATGGATGAGGCCTTTTTTCTACCTCCTCTCCATCTGTCAATAACCCTTGCTGACATGAATTCTCAACTCATCTCATCTCTTCTCCCTTTCCCCCTTGGAAAATCGAGATGTCTCCTCTGCCCTCTTGGAATTTTACTAGATCAACGGATCCCTTCTCATTGCCCACTCCATAACTTATGAGACGTCTACCAGATCTTGATGTCCTTCTGTTGCATCTACAAAACCTGTGCTAACCTATCCTCGACTTCTTTGTAGGAATATTTGGATTCCCCCAATGACCATAACACTCCTTTGATCCTTCTCCTCTGATATGAAATTTTTCAACTTGTCATCATCTTCATTCACACGGCTTCTCGTTCTGCATGAATTTTCATATGGATGAGCCCTTTCTTCTTCCTCCTCTCCATATGTCAACAACCCTTTGCCTCATGCTACATTTTAAATGCTAGCTTCTCCATATCTGCTTAGATTTCACTGAGCTCCTTTTCCATATCCACTTTTCTTCTCTACGGGCAGTCTTCTCCTCGACCATGCTTATGACCTCCAATAACCATCTTGCTTCACATGTATCCCACCTGGTTGTTTACCATCTCTTGCATGTCCAGCAACAGTTTCCACAGTGTATCTCACTCTGTCTCCCTCCACCTGTTGTCTACAAGCGAATTCAAGATCTAATACCACTCTGGCACATACATCCCCCCCTTTCTTCTCTCCTTTAGGGTTTCTCGACCTCCCGGTCTAGGATCGTTTGAACACCTGAGTCTACTTGACTCTTTGGCTCCCTGCTGTAACCCAAATTTTTTTATCAGAGGTCCCTCTTTCTCCAAAGTGTGGGTCCTCTTAACCTCGTAGATCTCTTCTTGGCCCTTCGAAAAAAATTGGTGGTGACACTTGCTCTCCATGTTAGGTCATTTCTATCATGTGACCTCGTGCTGTGTCCTAGGGCTAAACCACAAAAAATTCTTTGGGATTCGGGCTTCGATTCTTTCCACAATAGTAAACTCTTGATGTTCCCGAACTTCGAATCGATGAACTCAAATGGCATGAGGATCAACAGTCCTCGTCCCTCCTTCATTTCAACGACTACAATCGATTCGAACTTCGTCCCTCAGGAGTCTCTCGCTATCCTCCTCGGATATCTCCTGGAGTACTACTCCTTCGAAATGTGTGGATCACTTTCATGCATCCCTTCTAGATCCAACGGTCTAGGTTCAAATCACTCTTTGCGACTTGGTGAATATTTCTGTTTTGTCTTGGAAAACCTCCAGAAGTTCCAACTCTCGTATCTCCTAATCTCTTTCCACTTGTCTCCTCTCAACGATGGACAATTTTACGGTCATAGGGACTTTAGCAAGTCGTCGACCCTCTTTCACACTTAGCACAATTTCTTCCCGAGACATAGAATGTTCTCAGCCTTTCCTTTGCACTCCTTGCAGATTTCTTCTCTAGTCCTTATGAGATTTTTCTCAGCTTGAATCCTTCTAGGTTCTAAGTTCTCCACGTCCTTTCGCGGAAATTCTAGTGCTCTCCTGGTAACTTAATGCCCTTCCTCTTGAGATTGTAAGATGAACTTATTGTATCCTTGACGCACTCCTTCTGCTCGTTTAAGTCTTTTGACGACTTCTCCCTGAGACCTTCCAGAAGTCTTAAGGCATCTCCTTTCCTTGGTCGATGCACTCTTGCAAATACTTCCTTCCTCAGAGTGTTTAGCAACACTAGGATTCTCTCAATGTCTCCAATACTCCAGAATGTGTTGCTCCTATGCGCACTCTCACTTTCTCTATGACCTCCTAGCAGATTCTTACAAAGTATTCAACAACTGTGTGTTGTGCTTCCTCCCACACAACATTTATTTCCAAGGTATTCAACAACCTTGAAATTCCCTTCTGATTCGGTGAATTATCGTGGCATGCCCTCATGGAAACTTCTATTCTAATGTGAATGAGTTCAGAAATGCACTCCTTGCTTCGGCTCACAGAGTTTTGCACTCCTTGCACTTAGCCTAGAAGACCAGAACTAATCCAACACACTCAAAAATAGAAGATTATAATTCTATCCATGCACATGATTTCAAACATACATCTTTAGTACAAACACATACAAATGACATTCACAACTAAACATCCATTACACAAAATTAGCAAATAGGAAAAATTGTCCTTTTTCTATTAATGTTGGAATGTCCATTACAATACATGAGTCTGAGCTCTAACTGAGTCTCGACTCTTAACAAATTCTTGGCTTACAATGCTTTTCATTAAACTCCAACAGCCTCTTTCTGGCATACAATACAAGGATTTATACAAGAGGGGCTCGATGAGCTTCCCTCCAAGCTAATATAGTGTTGTCTAATCACCATTCAAAATGCTTGACTAATGAGGCAGATTACAATGATGGAAATCTGATCCGAATTAGATGCATATCCCTCCTACTGTCAACCACTTATTGGTGACCTCATCTATAGCTTGTGAGAAGGCACAAATTGGCTCTACCATCTTGACAACATTTATTTCCTTGATCATGATTTAGATTTTGAAGGAAAAATGAGAGGGTGACGCCTCTCCCTTCTTTGAATGCACACCAATCGTGCTAATCAGTTGGTGTGTTCTGAGGTGGAGCGATGCTCCTACATCATTTATATTCTTTTATTTTCTTTGGTTTGAATTTCATGACTTCCAACATTAAATTCAAACACCATTTCATTTCATTTTCTGTAGAGTTTTGATGTTGATGGACAAACTTCATAATTCGAGAATTTGTCATTACCTCTTCCTTATTGAATTTATCTATTGCTTATCACTATTGCTTATGATCTATGAGAATGGATTGGTTGAAAAAATGGAGTAATAACAATGATTTTATAGAAAGAAAGCTTTTTGTGACACATATTTTCTATGAAATTTGTTCACATTTGATCAAATTTGAATGAAGGAGAGATAGACTTAGATCTGTGATAATACAGGATATGTTATGCAAATGTCTTAAATATGAAATTCTATGGTTTCATAATTCTATTTTGAATATTGGAAATTACAATAAGTTATAGAATTAACCTTTTCGAATAGACTTTGACTTTATTTGAAAAAGACTTAATACATTCACCATAGTATGAGGCATAGAAGGTGGTTCATATGCATTACAAGGGTTACATTATTATAAAACCAAAACATGTGTGTTGTTTCTTTTGATTTTTTTTAATGCAACATAAGATCTTATTTGTCAACATCTTTTAAATATTATAAAGACATCATTTCATGATTTCGAAGCTATCACTTGTTAAGCTGTTCAAAGGTATCATATAAAATGCTTTGATCTAAAAAGGTTACCATCATGAAACTTAATCTTTATTTCTTTTATCTCTCAAAGTGTATGTTGTTCCTTTGTGAATTATTGTTCCTTTGTCTTTATTTCTTTTATCTCTCAAAGTGTATGTTGTTCATAGATCTTATATGTGATTGTTTTCTTTTGTTTGTCATGGGTATGTCATATGTTTAAAGTGTTTTTCATAGTCTAGAGTTAATTAATGAAAAGGTAAAATTTCTAATCAGTGCACAACGTTCAATTTCCACGTATGTATCATGGTATGATTACGTTCAGTCTTGGTGAGGTATCAACGTATCTTTCCAATGCATGGTTCTTAACGATAGTTTCAAGATTAAGGCTCATTGAAATCTAAAAGTCATTAGCATGACTTTTGTTTCTTGGTCATCATGTTTTGGATTGGAACATACATATCTATGTCACCATTATGAATATGAAATACAACTCGATTTTTCAGTGGAACAATATTTAAGTCATTGGTAATAAATATCATTCCATATGGTGGATTGGTCATCATACCATATCTATGGCATTTAATATCAGAGCCTAAAATTGAACATTCAATCCAAATTTCACTTGGGATACGAGATACCTCTTTTCTATCAAAATTTTGAAATGATCTCATAATCGTCCTGTGGGCATTTTAGGTTCGCCATGATTGTCATGCATTTAATAAATAGTCTTATTGCAAAACTTTCAAAACTAAGAAATATACAAAGTCATCACATTCTGAATTCAAATCTCATCAGATCCATTATGACTGTTGATATCTTTGGTTTCACTTCCCCTAGTTAGGTGACGGTTTTTTGATATGTTCATTTTCTCTAGGTTTGTGAACACATTACTTATTACTGCACCTGTGGCACAAATATGAAAATCTCCTGGTCTAAAATTTTTGGAAAACACATTGCATAAACTTTACTACTTGTTTGAACTCCTCATTATTACAATTCATATCCTTTTGAAATTATTTCGGAACCACAACCTTCTAATGTATCTCACTCCATAAAAACGAGGGTTTATGTTAGATTAATAAAATGGTTCTTCCATAGATTTCCCCACGAATAAGATCCTCTGGTGCTTTGAGCTCGCCATGAAGGTAAGCCTATAATTCCTCTCACAGAGGTCACTTTGATTTAACCTTTTATTATTATGGTCTCATAAAAGTAAAAATCAATTTGCTATGTTGTCTTGGAAATCATTCTAGCGAGGTTTATTATAACGCAATATGAAGGATAGCTTAAACTTTGGATGATTTAACTAAACAATTTTTGAAGTAATAAATCATACTTAGAATGAGAATTAAAGAACTCATTACATGACTGATCATTTCGATTATTATATGGATGATGAGTATGTGAACGAAGCCACTCACTTTCTTGTTGTCATCATTTGTTAAAATTATGGTTGAATAGGGATTGATCTCTATTTTGAGATAAGAGCGACATATCTGGTGAACTATCATTTTTTTTGCATCTGTGTATGGCATTCAACATTTTATCTTGTTGAGACTATTTTTTTGGATTTAGTTTTAATTCTTTTCTTTAGAATAGATACAAAATCTATTATTATGTAGCCATTCTTAGAATATTTGTAGTAATTGATACATTTTTATTTTTTGATTTACACATATCCAATTTTTAGTATAATGATTGAACATGAATATCTAAAGGATAATTACAATATTCCTACAACCAAATTATACAAAGGATTCTAGAAATTTTCTGGGAGTGAGAATGGAATTGTCCAGATTAAAATTCACGTTAATCTTCAAGGAGGAAAATTTTGGAATGCATTTCTTACCAAACCGTTAAGTATTTTCAGAAACCATTGAAAACCTATTTTTTAAGGATGCCAATTTAGCTCACCGTGAAGCCATTTTGAAAACCAACAAATATTTTTTAATATATTTGTTTACTGATTTTTTACTTTTTAAAACACTCATCAACCATAAGAAAATAATCACATATAAGATATATGAACTGTAGAACATCAAACATAATATTTATGTGGAAATCCTTTCAATATAACACCACAAAAAGTTTCCTTATAATTATTTGTAGGCACCAACAGAATGTTATAAATATTTGTAGGCACCAACCTATTGTTACAAATATTTGCAGACACCAACCTACTGGAGACACCAATCCCCACTAATTTGAATCATAATATGCACCAACCTACTCTTATTGATATTCATAGAAACCAATCTAATGGAGACACCAATCTACACTGATAAGCATCAACTTAGCAAGAGATAGGAATATCTTACAAATCTTCATAGACACCAATCCACTGGAGACATCAATCACCATTACTAAGAACCAACTTATAAATATACACTAATATATTGTATATATTTATAGACATCAATTGATTGGAGACACCAATCCCTACGGCTAAGCACCAACTTAACAAGAGACATTGATCTCTGAGTTGCACCAACGTTCACCAAGTCTTCTTTCTATTTCTTCCTTCACCATGTTTTCTCAATGCTTATGCCTTTACCAGGTCTACTCACTCCTTATTCCTTCATCATGTCTACTAAATCCTTTTACCTTTACTAGGTCTTACCAAAATTTAAATCTCCAAATGGAGACTTTCCCAAAGCTTGTATTTTTGCACCTTCTTCCAAAGAATGAACTTGTACAACATGCCATGTATCCAATTTTGTAAATGTCATGCTAAAATTTTTACTTGATTTACTTCAATATCTCCCCTTTGTTCTTTGAAATTTTCACATTCGGAAAAAAAAGTTATAGTGAAAATTCCAAACTAACATGCTTAAAATTGATCTTGGGACCATCAGAAACCCTAACTTCCATAGAGAATATCTCAGAAAGTACAATGTACCAACATTTAAATTTTTTTACATAAGGTACTTTTGTATGTATCCTCTATTCTATACAAACTTCATAATCTTAAGAGTCATAAAAAAGAATTTATAGTGAAAATTCCAAATTGACTTGTTTAAAACTGATTTCAGGAGCATTCTGTAACCCTAACTTCCACGTAGCATACATCGAAAAGTATATTGAATCAGCATATGAAATGTTTACCACATATGCACCACTATCTATCCTATTTCTATACAAAATTTTAAGGTCTGAAAGTCGAAGAAAATAAATTATAGCGAAAGTCTC
This sequence comes from Picea glauca, assembly GCA_000966675.3. Classification (NCBI taxonomy): domain Eukaryota; kingdom Viridiplantae; phylum Streptophyta; class Pinopsida; order Pinales; family Pinaceae; genus Picea; species Picea glauca. Next base: position 1,097,991 of record JZKD02S1672742.1, read on the forward strand.
AAGACGACATGGTTGAAACTTATTTTCAGAGCATTCAAAAACCCCAACTTCGACAAGGCATATATCATAAATTTTAGTGTACAAACATATGAAATTTTTAAGACATATACACCAATATATATCCTTTGTCTTTGAAAAACATTAGGGTCCGAAACATCCCATAAAATAATTTATAGTGAAAGTGTCAAGATGACCTATTTGAAACTAATTTCACGAGCATTAAAGAACCCTAACTTTCACAAGTCATATCTCTAAAGGTATAGTGAAAAAACATATGGAATTTTTACCACATCTACACCAATTTTTATCTTCCATCTCTTTAAAATACTAAAGTCTGAAATATCCTATTAGAAAAAATTATCACGAAAATGTCAAAATGACTTGAATCTAATTTCACAATTCAATCTTTTATAATCCATTTTTCACACACAACCTTTCTCTCAATGATTTCTCTTTTTATACTTTTTAATAACCCTTCATGAAGGGACATGTCCATTAATTAAATAATTAATTCCCAATACCATGGGAAAATAACCTAAATACCACGGGAGAATACCCAAAACCCATGGGTTTGAAACCCATGGACATCATTAATCCTTTGACATCAATGAAAATAATTCCAACAAGCAAATTCTTTGATTCAAAAGCCACATGTGTTCTCAATTATGACTTACAATTAGAAGACAAATGGTACAAATAAGTTAAATTGTATCTAGAAAATGAATTAATGAGAGTTGTGAAATATTAAGGATATGTCTTAGATGAAGATGGATTACTAATATTTCATAGAAAGATATATGTACTAGTAAATAATGAAATTCATAATTTGATACTAAAAAATATCATATAACGGTTTATATATCTCATCTAAGAATCGAGAACATGAATGTGGGCCTAAAATTTTATTATTTTGGAAAGAAATAAAGAAGGATGTATTTAGTTTTGTAATTATATGTCTGGAGTGTTAGTAAGTGAAGGTTGAACATCAACATCCAATAGGATTTTTACAGCCACATGCGATACCAGAATCAAAATGGGAAGTGATTTTGATTGAGTATCTATGATATAGAGGATACACAATTCTATATTTGTGGTAGTAGACACTTTGACCAAAAGTGCATATTTTATCTCAATAAAGACAAAGTACTAAACACTAGAGATTACAAGGGTGTTTAATAACAAGATAGTAAGCTCACATGGAATTACAAAGAAGAAAATATCAAACAAAAGGTTAGTGTTTACATGAATATTTTGGATTAGTTTCCAAGAAGGAATGGTAATGCAACTTAATTTTAGTTTAGCATACAACCTAGACACTCATGGATAGACTAAAAGAATAAATCAAATCAAAGTTTGATTAACATGGCACCATTTGAATTTTTCTATGGTAGACCATGTACTCCATGTAGGATACCTATTATTTTGGATATGCTAGAGGACATAGTCTTGGTTGGACTAGAATTAATACAATAAATGGAAGAACCAATCAAACTGATTAAGGGAAGATTGAAAAAAGCACAAGATAAACAAAAGGGTTATGCAGATGCATATGGATTTGATATAAATTACAAAGTTGGGGACAAAGTATTATTGTGTATGATACTATTGGGGTACATGCTCAACTACATACTCTGTGACATACTCATTTTTCCATTTTCCACTTTCTCAGGAGGATTGCTATTTATAACACATATATGTATAGTGATATTTTTTTATCTGGTGGCTCCCTATATGTAATACCATGGGGAAATATCACGGGTTTCCAAAACTATGGGCTCATAAACCACCATTAGGTAAATTCCTATTTTCTAGGAGGAAGAGCTCCTTGATTTTAGGAGAAAAATAATATTTTATGGCTAGAGAGTGCACTTGAGTGCGATAATTATTCTCCTAAGGAAGTGTTTGTTACCCATATTATTATTGGAGTTAACATATTTCCTATTTTTAGTGACTTTCCATATTTATGAAATTGTCTCTCAATTAGGACATTAGTTCCATTTTTGGACTCTAATCTTACTCTAGGAGATTTTTTCTAGTGTCTAACACATGTTGACTTCATGGAGATTTCTCACTTGAGTTCACACCTTATTTTTGATGTTTCCTTATTATTAGCAACTTTTGACATTAGTTAAATTCTAGTGGGAGTGGTTGCTATGTTTACTTGACCATGCACATGGAAACCCCAACCTAGTGCACATCACTCTTCATGTGGATAGTCCTATATATTGTACCCGTGATCAAGGATTAATACAAGGTGATTCAAGTTGGTTTCTTAGTCTATTATGTGTGAATATTGATTCTATTTTTCTCTCCCCTCTCTTTCTTTTGCAATTAACTAGTGTAGTATTTATTACTCACAATTAGATCTTGGAGTGTGGGTTAATACTACATAGTATCAAAGCTATTATTGAAGGAGTATTCACTTTTATTGCAGTTTTATAGATCATATTGGACATCCCACAAAGAACTATGAATAAACCATATTCTTTAGGGATCTTGATACCTTTCAACTAGTTTGAGTGGAAGCACAAGATAAAGACTCTACTTCGCAGCAAGGGTTTGTATAGGTTCACAATCAGGACTGGCGTTGAGACTACTTCAGCCATAAAGAAATCAAAATACTTCAACAGAATGGATGAAGCCTACACGATATTTTTATCGATCATCTCTCCATATCTCCTCTTCCATGTCTATACTTGTAGGCCTTCTAACAATGTTTGGAAAAACTTGAAGGATTTGCTAGGAAAGCAAAACAACCTAAGAGGCCATCAGTCATAGAATGATCTATATGCATTGAATCTGAGTGATTTCGATAAACTACAAGACTACTTCTATAATTTTAAAACTTTACTTTATCATTTTATGGATTGTGGAATTGATAAGAAAGATGAATAGTTAATATTTTCAATTCTAACCAAAGTAGGACCAGAGTATTATGTCTACACTTCTTATTTTCATAGTACCAGGTTATATATTGGGTCTACATTTAAGACTCCATCACTATATGAGTTCAAGGAGGCACTTATACATGAGAAGGAAAAGCTCATCTAGATAAGGGAACTCAAGAGTTCAAATCCCCATGCGCTTAAAACTCAATGAATTTAAAATAAGAATTAGTAGATGAACGAGGGTAAGAAGGACCAAGAGAACAAGAAGGAAGGTAAGAAAAATTCCATAGATGAGATTTCATGTTCCAAGGAATCAAAGAGAAATAAGGATAATACCAAGTGTTCCTACTATAACAAGGGGTTCCATCCTAAGATTTCTTCCATGAAAAATACCATAGATCACATGGAACAATCACTTGAGCAACATCACCTTGAGGATTGTATTCTAGATAATGCAAGGAAAATGTCTTTAGACAAGCCATCATCAGAAAGAGGTAATGGTAATGCATTACTTTCTATTTCATCTTCTCCTAATTCTTGGGTGCTTTATTAAGTGTCTACCCATCATATGGCTTCATCAGATAGACTTTTCTCATACTTGGAGACTTGTTCCAGACCACTGAACTTCATGGGAGATTATTCTCCTGCTAAGGTATGCATTAGGGGTAGATTTTATCTAGAAGATGGATGCTTTTAGAATGTACTCCATATTCCAAATATTTGAGTGAATATCCTCTCCATATATCAAAACGCTCATTTGGGTCCAGGGAAGAAGGTGGAGTTCATTATGGAATTAGTTATTATTTATGACTTGTCAGATGGTTCAAAAATTGTTGTTGGTGTGGTTAATCACCATTTCAAGTTGTACACCTTCTCTCACTTTACTCATAAATATAATTAATTATCTCTTATAACACATGCTAATTAATATTCCATTCATAGGAGTATTAAGTTTGAAGAGGGTCCTTCACATGTACTTTAGGAGCAGTCCACATCTTTGTCTCCACCACCACTAGTTGTAGAGCTTTATGAAACTTCTTGTGATCATATTTTTTATCAGATATCTGAATACTATATATTTGATATTTATTATCAGTATCAAGAATTTTCATTTCCAGAACATCTACCATTATGGGTACAATAGACTCTTCAAGAAGCAGGTGATCTCGTTGATCCACAGAGAACCAAATCTCAGTTTGTGGAGCTTATGCAAGATCTTACTACCAACAAACCTTTGTTGCCTATTTATTTTTATATGGTACTTGTATCGTACCCTCAGTTGTATGCATAGGATAAAGGAAACCCCAATTATAAGGAAGCCATGAAATAAGAGTACAATTCCTTGATAGATAACAACACATGGGAGTTGGTTCTCTACCTTCCAGCAAGAATATTTTTAGATGTAAGTAGATTTTAAAGAAAAAGAGGGATTTTGATGGATACATTACAAATTATAAGGCTCAGTTATTATCTAAATGTTTCTCACAAGTACAAGGAATTTACTATGATGATACTTTTGCATTGGTCTCCAAAATTGATTCCATTTGGTTAGCTCTAGCTATTGTGATAACTAGAAAGTGAGAGGTACATCATATGGATGTGAATAATGAATTATTACATGGATATATTAATGAGGAAATATATTTGTAGCATAGAAAGGGATATTTTCAAGATCCACCATTAGTTTCCAGGTTGAGGAAATCATTGTATGGACTCAAGCAAGCACCTCGAGCATGGTATGCTAAAATTGAATCTTATCTTCTGTCTATAGGTTTTATTAAATGTAGATCATATATTAATTTGTACATGATGAGGCACACATATTCCATAATATTGATAGTTTTGTGCATATGATTTACTCATCAGAGGGATCTCATCCTCCTCCATTGTTGTAGTGAAGATCGCTTTGCATGCAAGGTTTTCTATGATAGATATGGGATTGTTACATTACTTTCTTGGTAAATTTGAAATTAGATAGAATGATTCAAGAATCGTGATGTATCAGTCCAGGTATACCATATATCTACTTGGCAGGTTTCAGATTACATATTGCAAGCCATCTACAACACCCGTTTAGTCAGGGGTTCTACTAGAGGATGTTGATGCATCACCTTTGGTTGATTGTACTAGATATTGATAGTTGGTGGGGAGTATTATCTACCTTACACACTCTCTACTAAACATCACTTATGTAGTTGGATCAATTTGCATGTACATGAAGGAGCCACATGAGATTCACTGGAAGTCAACAAACAAGATTCTCAAATATGTCAAAGGGACTACCATCTTTCGTATACACTATGCAACAGGATATTCCTTAGATCTTATCAGTTACACGAAGTTGGATTGGGAAGGAAATATCACTGACTACAATTTCACTTCAAGATATGTCCTCTTCCTTGGATCAAGACCTATATGTTGGTCAAGTAAGAAGAAATCAGAAATTGTTTTATCATTAGTAGAGGCATAATACAAGGGTGCAGTGAATGTTACTACTTAGGCTATTTAGTTGCAACACTTTCTTATATATTTGGGAATTCATTTTCATTGTTCAATAGTTATATGGTCTGATAATTCGAGTAATATCAAGCTATGTAGAGACCCAAATCAGAGGTAGTGAACCAAGAACATTGAGGTTCATATGCACTTTATTCAAGGACAAATTCAGGATGGAGTCATTGATATGCAACTATGTCCATCTTCAGAGAAGGTGGTAGAGATATTCACCAAGTCTTTCACCGAGCATAAGTTTTTTCTCATTAAGGGACATTCTAGGAGTGAGATATACATCATATTAACAAATGAACAGTTAACATTCTTTTTTGTTAGTAGCATATTTAGAGAGAAGGTTTTGTTCCCACTCGGTTTTCCCACTTTAGCTCACTTTTGTTCCCTTATTATGCATTTATACTTGTACACGAGTACCTAACATGGATTCATATTTTCGAGACTCAACATTTTTCACACCCTTGTTGTGTTTTAGAGGGGGTGTTAGGGTACACCCTCAACTACATATTCAATGGCATACTCATTTTTTTATTTTTTTACCTTCTCAAGATGACTATTATTTATAGCATGTATATTTATAGGAGGTCTCTTTTTAGCGAGTGGCTACCTATATGTAATATCATTGGTTTCCAAAAACATGGGCTCATAAGCCAACATTAGGTCAATTATTATTTTGTAAGAGGAAGATTTCTTCACTCCTTGAGTTTAGGAGATAATTCCTATTTCTTGGCCAGAGAGTGCACTTAAGTGAGAATATTATGATCCAAAGGAATTTCACATTACCAATCGTATTCTTGGAGTTAACCTATTTCCTATTTTTATTGACCTTCCATATTTATGAAATTCTCTCTGAGTTAAGGCTTTAGTTTAATTTTTGGACTATAGTCTTATCCTAGGAGAGTTTTTCTAGTGTGGAATGCATGTTGACTTCCTAGAGTGTTCTCATTTGAGTTCACACCTTCATTTGGACCTTTCCTTATTATTAGAAACTTTTGACTTTAGTTAACTCTTTCTAGTGGGAGTGCTTTCTTTCTAAACTTAAGCATGCACATGGAAACCCCAACCTAATAAGCATTACTCCTCTTGTGGAGAGTTCTATATATTGTACTGATGATCAAGGATTAATACAAGGTGATTCAAGTTGGTTTCTTAGTCTCTTATGTGTGAAGATTGATTCTATTTTTCTCTCTCCTATTTTTCTTTTGAAAATAACTAGTGCAGTATTTCCTACTCACAATTAGATCTTGGTGTTGGTCACTATAATTGCTTAATTAATTTCAAACAACCAAGTGAAACATAAATTATCAACCCACGGAAGTCTTTTGTTTCAAAGATAGCTGGGCATTGTGTATGCTCAATTCAAAAAGTACTTAGTGTTGCAGTAAGGAAATCATTCTATCTAAATTTGCTGAAGTGAACTGAAGCTCTGAATTGTATCACAGGAAAGGAATCTTCCTATTGCAATTCTTTATAGTTCAAATTAAGAATCCTGGATTACATTTAAAATAACATTGCAATGGGTAAGAACAACTCTCTTGAAATTAGAGAACAGGACCCTTATTCTCAAACAGAGACTCAGTATTAACACTCTTTCATGAAAGCAATAATGCAGAAAACAATAAGCTCTATCTAACAGAGAATAAAGCACTTAGTTCCTTTCTGTCTAAGCAGGAGCTTTCGGCCTTACTTCTGTTTAG
>JZKD02S1672742.1:1120366-1140137 GCA_000966675.3 Picea glauca
GTTAATGAATAAATGATTGAGCGATTGATTTCCCTTGCACCATGGATTATGTTGATGATTAAGTAATTAGATTGCTATTCTCTATGGAATAATGATGATGCCTAAATGATTAAGTCAATAGATTATTCATGCACATTGAGTAATATTGATGTAGGGTTTCCTAAGTGACTAGATTAATTGCACTCATTTAAAAATGTTGATGTATGTTTAATTAAGTGATCAGAATACTCTTTCACCTTGAATAATTGATGTTTAGGACTGATTGATTGATATAGTTTTTGTCGACTTGATTGGATTAATGAGACTTAGACACTTTCTTGTTCCTTAGAATAGTTGCCAATCGTGAGACCTTAAAAGGTCAAAATCAATCAGATGAATCATGGACTTGAGCGTCGCTTATATTTCTTAGAGGTCCTAACATTGCAGGGTAGGTTGGGTTGGTAATTCTTTTAATGCTCAGTGACATGGTTGATTATTTATTATATTTGGTTCAGTCGATCATGATGTGTTGATTGTGACGTTATTAATTATGATCATGGTTGATTGAGTCATTGTTTATGTGTTGATTATATGTCATTGTTAATTATGTTAATACATTGCTTATGTGTCATTTTAGTTATGATGATGTATCAATTGTGATGTTGTTTATTATGTTGTAACGAATTTAATATCCTAATGAAAATAAAGATATTTACCTTTTATACATAATTATTCATTGTTGTAATAGAGGGGATGATACATATGGTATCAGAGTGGGTTCAAGCCCGTGACTTGGGATCATTACACCTTCCACTATATTAATCACTTGATTAATAACGTATCCCTAATGAAATTGAAATGTGTCCATATGGTAATAGTGATTAGAGGACGTCGTGGAGTTAGACGACGTGTTGTTAGGGCTAGAGGTCTATTTTCTCTAGTAGCATCCATGCTAGAGGGGTGTAACCCCAAGGAGAAGAATAAGCCATTGGGCAGGAGAAGATTTTTGTGGGAGATATGGTTGGTTTTATGAGTTCCTTTTAAAGGACGTTGGAGGACATCATCAACCGACTAGATAGAGACGAGGCTAGGGCGCCTATACCAATGATGGTTCACAACACGCTCCAGCTGGCAGTGGTAGCATTCTCAGAGAACTTGAGAAGGTGAAGTTTCCTAAGTTCATGGGTGCCACAGACAACTCTATCATCGAGGCATGGATGGAAAACATGGCGATGTGCTTTGAACTTCGTGACTACACCTCCAGCATGAAAGTCTGCATAGTGGTCTTTCAGCTAAAGGGGAGCGCTCTTCTATCATGGAAGACACTCCTACCTCAGCTAAACATGGTCATCGAAGATCTGTCATTGGAGAGGTTCTGAGAGAGGTATTTTTTAGAGGAATGCATTGAGCACCAACTCAATGAGTTCAATGCCTTACGATAGGGTGGTCGTATGGTGTCAGAGTATGAGACCTGATTTATGGAGCTAGTTTGGTATGCCCCGCATCTGAACATGGAGAAGCTAAAGGTCAACAAGTTTGTGTTTGGCCTTAACTACAACATTCGTGAGAAGGTGAGGATTCTTATTCCTCAGATGTTGCACGATGTAGTCTAGAAGACCCTCATAGCTAAGGAAGAGTTTACCAGTGAGGATGAAGAAATGTTCGAGGAGAGGTTATGAGAGAGGTATTTTTCAGAGGAATGCATTGAGCGCCAACTCAATGAGTTCAATGCCTTATGATAGGGTGGTCGTATGGTGTCAGAGTATGAGACCTGATTTATGGAGCTAGTTTGGTATGCCCCGCATCTGAACATGGAGAAGCTAAAGGTCAACAAGTTTGTGTTTGGCCTTAACTACAACATTCGTGAAAAGGTGAGGATCCTTATTTCTCATATGTTGCACGATGTAGTCTAGAAGACCCTCATACCTAAGGAAGAGTTTACCAGTGAGGATAAGGGTAGTAATCCTAGAAGACCGACTGGATAATTGACATTTGCATCGCATCAGCATCACTGACAGCAACAACAACTTAGACATGTTCAATAGAACAGACCAAGAGCTCAGGCTCGTAGGACAACAACTTCTACTTTGGGAACCAGGATTACTAGACCGAAGAATGAATGTTGGACATAGGGAGATCAACATTACCAGTGATATTGTCTAATTGAGAGGACCAGAGCATCCAAGTCAGTCTGACACACTACAGTTGGAAATTGGGTAAGGCCCACTAGATTCATGCAACAGTAAATAACTGCCAAGTCGAGTAGTTCACTGTGCTCGAGACGTCATGTAACATCGTCGACCAAAATTTTAGTATTTTGATAGATCCCGATGCTACAAAGAGCTTTATTTCTAGTGCAGTGCTGGAAAGAATTAAGGTAAGGGTAGTCAATCAGGACGATTTTAGGTACCTAGAAATGGCTTCGGGTGCCAAACAAAAGGTTGGAGGAAGGGTTTCAAGACTGTCGCATTAACTTGGGAGATTTTTTAATGAAGGACAACCTATACATCACGGTCCTAGGATCTTATGACGTCGTGATCAGTATGGACTAGTTGGAATCACATGATGGGATACTTAATTGTAAGATGAAACAGTTAATTTTGAACGATGATGAGGGATAGATACGAGTGATTGTAGGAAGAAACCAGGTAGTTTCCTTAAGGTTCACTTCTCCCCTACATCTACAAAAGAGCATGCACAAAGAATGCAAGATTTATGCAATATTATCTCTAAACAAAAAAGGTGAGGTAGAAGCATTAGAAAACCTTTCGCTAGTACAAGAGTTTGTTTACGTGTTCCCATAATATTTACCAGGCTTGTCACCCAAAAGAGAGTTAGAGTTTACCATCGATTTTAAACCTGGAACTGAACCGATAGAAATAATGCCTTATCGGATGTCAACATCTGAGTTACAAGAGTTGAAAATGCAAATGAAGAAGTTTTTGGACCTAGGACTTGTTAGCATTAGAAGTCACCTCCAGATTGCATCGAAGGTAAGCCTAGTACCCATCACTTTAGGTGGATGTTGGTTTTATATGAATGGAGGTCAATGGACAAAACTCAGAATCTGAATGATGTTCAACACATAACTAGATAGGAAATGTACAGGGAAGTGAGGGCCACAACTAACTTCAGTCAGTGAATTGAGTTTAAGTGTGAGAAGAGGGAAGACTTAGTAAAAAAGGTGGACAAGGTTGCTATGGGCATCAGGCCTTTAAGAAACTTGGAGAATAAAAACTCAGACTCAAGATCACTCTTAAGATCAATTTTTAGACACTGAAATATGTCCAGACAACACTGTCACAACAACACAATGATCAAACCTACATCACCATGTAGTTGCAACAACTCGAATGGATCCTCCATGCCTGAGCCATTCAGTGTAAGAGGGAAAAATATCACAAGGAAGCTGACTAAAACTAGTCATGATACCACCGCAATCAAACCTACATTACAACAGCATAACAACCCTCGACTGGATCCTCCATGCCCGAGTGTTTTAGCTCATTTTTTACAAAGAAATGAAAATAGGTTGACTTCTATTAATCTGAAAGTCTCAAATCGATTACATAACCAAAGAAAAACTCTGGCATCACAAGAATTACAAGATGGGAGCTCTTCTCAACCATTTGACGATGACTATCAAAATATCAAAACTACTTATTTATACTCAGAACAATCCTCAACTATCAGGAGAGTGATCTGATCACTACATTCAAAACTTTGCGTCTAAGAAATATTCGGTCACACTATGCATGCATTCCTCTGTCAAATGCGAGCTCAGATCAGTATGGGCTGTGCAGGAAAATCTAACTGCAAGGGTACCATGGGCTGATGGCTCATTCCCCAGGGATGGGTCCTCCATACTTCTAATTTCTGAGTGATTCAAGGTTTCAACCACCTGCCATGCCTTCCATTAATTTCTTTCAATTACTTCTCTTTCTCAGGATTGCAGCAAGGCTAAATGCCCAGGGGTTGTTCTACGTTGTTGGTGGATTTGTTAAGCTCACCCGACAATCTTGAAACCGTGATGGTTTCACTCTGTAATGAAAGCGAGCGCTTTCATCCTTTGGCACAAACCTTGTGAATTTGGAACCCTTATCGGTATGTGACCTCGGGCCATGAACCAACACTAAAATTCGAAGGCCTCTTCCATATTTCACATTTTGGGAGTCCTCATATCACTTAACAACAGAAACCTCAACTCTCGATTTGATGAAATCGCCCTACTCAGATCAACGGTCGTGATTTCTTTGAATTCGACGTCTGTGATTACCTCCTCGAAAACTTGAGTCTCCAACTATGCAATGGGAGCGAACCTTCCTCCTAGACCCAATGCTCATATGACCATAGGTTGTGACCCTATCCTTAGCTCCTGGGAGCTTCATGATTTCGCATTTTGTGAACTTGCGTTGTGCTCCACGCAAAGACCTTTGATTCATGAAATCACGATTTCTTGGATCTAGTGCCACGCGTCCCTCTGGATTGGATGACCCGGATCTATTTCACATTTCACACCTCATTGAATCTGTTCCCTGCCCCTTCTTCAGTGTGACCTTGGGCTGGGACCATGGGCCCAACTTCCGAGTGTTTCAGGACTTCGCGTTCCATGAACTCGGAAGTTATCTTACCTCCCTTCTTCTGACTCCCGATTCTCTAACTTCACCAAATCGACAGTCCACAACTTTCCTAGATTAACGGCTCAAATCAACTCATGAGTTCAAACTTCACGAGTCCTCACTACTCTACCCTTTGAATTTTCCCCTCTGTGAGTCGGTGAAATGTTGATCTGTTGCCACTTGTCCTTCTGGATGGACAACTCCAGTTGATTTTGGGTTTCGAGAGTTCAGACCTTTTGATGAAAAACTTTAACAACATTCTGAACTCTCGACTCCTGCGCTAAATTTCCACCATTGATTTCTCCTCATGAGATCTACGACCTAGATTTAATTTTTTCTTCGGCGCTAGACTTCAAACAACCTTTGACCTTCTGAAAGAAATCATGTCATTGATTGATTTGCCTTATGGATTTCTATCGTCTCACAACTAAGCCCACTTGTTTGTATTTTAAGCCCAAAATGAGTTGTTTTGCATGCTGCACTCGGACGCTTCCTACGTAGGCTGCAGACCTGGATACCCTGCTTCCCTTGAAAACCATATGTGATAACATTTTTCTCCATAGGGGATGGAATGCTCCCTGTGAGCTGCCAATAACAAGTAGTTCCAGTCGCCTTAAGCATTGGACTATGGAGTCAAGCTCAAAACATCCTGCTAAAAAATACAGGTCAATAAGCAAAAACGAAAATAAACACACATGCTCCAAAGAGATTATTTATGAATACTCCTAAACTAACTGATTCTTACACAGTGCTAGGTGGAAGCAAACTTCCACCATAGCCATTCAAGTAACTTCCTAACTGGAATCTCGTTTATTCTGTCAGTGATTGATAACAGAGAATGCAACCGTGACAACAGAACGATTACATTCTTCATCTTTCCTCCTAATGAAGAGGCCAGGATAAAGCTGGGTGGCTTCAAAACATGAAGGAGATACAACTCAATGTATTCCTTCACAGGCTCATATGACAAGCGACAAACTCTAGAAAATTTATAACATGCAGCCTTCTCTGCTACACAGTTGCTCACACATTGTTGGATGTCTCTAGAAAGCACAGGTGGGTGAGAGGATGATGCAGGATAACTACTCCTGGGTGATGGTTGCTCACTAACAGGATCTGGATAGGAGATAAAATCCCTCTTCTACTACTCCTCTAGTTCTTCTTCTTGTCTCTCCCAAGGGTCAGATTCATAATCATCATAAACAGGACCCATGGTAAAGTTATGCTCTTCATCATGCTCCTCAAGATGGTTGATTTCCTCACAATTATTTTCCTTAACGAATAGAGGATAAGGCTCTATTGTATTCCCTTGTATATCCTACATATCCATCTTGGAATCTAATTCGTAGCTATCATATACAGGTCGATTGCTCCTCTAGTCAGCAAACTACGATGTGGGGCTCTGCTACTCTTCATCCAAATAATCATCAAAGATATGGACAACATGCACATTAGGAGAAAAATGTAGGGCCTCTACATTTATGAAATCTTCATTATCATCCTCAATAGAGCTACCAAGAAGATCTTCCTTAAGGAATAGAAACTCCTCTACGCTTTCTTCAGATTCTGACCTTTCTAGTTTGGTAGAGAGATATTTTACCAGTTCCATTACTTCTCCCAAAGCATCTTCATATTCATCATGGTCCTCATCCTCACATTCATCATTAGACATAGCCATATCTTGACCATGGCCTTCAAATTCCTCACAACAATTATGACAGATTAAATTAGAGGAATAATACCTTTGACAATGCATTTTAAAGGCTGCATGAAACTATTCCAGAGAAGAGATTCTAGCAAGGGAAAGGATAAATACCACTCACAGGCATCCCCATCCAATGAGAACATGAACATATTCATTAAAACATCCTCATGATGTATCTCCCACTCATTCATGAGTTCAAGAAACTCATGGAGATGTCAAGCAGGGTTTTCCTCTTTACGTTCTCTAAATATGGGAAAATAATCACCCCATTCATCCACAGTAGGGACAACATTAGGAAAACCAGGAACAACAGAAAAATTAAAAGGAGCAAACCTACGAGCCAGTATTTTTTTCATTTCAAATCAGTGGAGTCGCCAGTTGATACTTTAACCATGGAGTCTCCAGGTGAATGATATGAAGTAGGAGTGCATCTAGCCTTTGTTCACCATCAAAGACCATATCTGATCATTGTGTTCTCCCAAGGGCTACCAGGTCTATCCGAAAGAAGCCACACTAAAACAGTGGGGTTTATATAGTTTATTCACCTCAGTGGAGCCACTAGGTGCAAGCGCAATATTCAATGGTTCTGATGTCTTATGCACCTTCAGAATTAGAATCTTTTTGTCGTTCTCCCAGGGAAGATATCTTCACTTTCTTCCCTGGAAATGATGTCAAATTTTAGCACTAGAAGTCACCTTTGGATTGCATCGAAGGTAAGCCTAGTACCCATCATTTTAGGTGGATGTTGGTTTTATATGGATGGAGGTCAATGTAAAAAACTCAGAATCTGAATGATGTTCAACACAGAGCTATACAATAAATGTACAAGGAAGTGATGGCCACAACTAACTTCAGTCAGTGAATTGAGTTTAAGTGTGAGCAGAGGGAAGACTTAGTAAGAAAGCTGGACAAGGTTGTTATGGGAATCAGGCCTTCAAGCAGCTTGGAGAAGAAAAAATCAGACTCAAGATCACTCTTAAGGTCATGTTTCAAACACCGAAATATGTCCAAACAACAAAGTCACAACAACACATTGATCAAACCTGCATCACCATGCAGTTGCAGCAACTCAACTGGATCCTCCATTCCCGAGCCATTCAGTGTAAGAGGGAAAAAGATCACAAGGAAGACTATTAAAACTGGTAATGATATCGCCACAATCAAACCTACATTACAATAGCATAAAAACCCTCGACTGGATCCTCCATGCCCAAGTGTTATAACACAGGTTTTAAAAAGAAATGAAAAGAGGTTGACTTCTATTAATCTGAAAGTCTCAAATCGATTACATAACCAGAGAACAACTCTGACATCACAAGAATTATAATATGGGAGATCTACTCAACCATGTGACGATGACTATCAAAATATCAAAACTACTTATTTATACTCAGAACAGTCCTCGACTATCAAGAGAGTGATATGAACACTACATTCAAAACTTTGTGTTTGAGCAGTATTATGTCAGACTGTGCATGCATTATTCTGTCAGACATGAGCTCAGATCAGTATGGGCTTTATAGGAAAATATTTCCACAGGGGTACCATGGGCTGACGGCTCAGTCCCCACAGTCGGATCCTCCATACTTCTAATTACTGAGTGAGTCGAGGTTTCAACCACCTGACCAGTCTTCCATTAATTGCTTTCAATTACTTCTCTTTCTCAGGATCGCAACAAGGTTAAATTCCTAGGGACTGTTGTGTGCTTCTAGTGGACTTTTTAAGCTCACCCGACGATCTTGAAACCGTGACAGTTTCACTCTGTAAAAAAAGTGCGTGCTTTCGTCCTTAGGCACAGACCTTGTGAATTTGGAACCCTTATTGGAATGTGACCTTGGGCCATGACCCTATGCTAAACATCAAATGTCACTTCAGGATTTCGCATTTTGGGAGTCCTCATATCACTTGACAAAAGAAACCTCAACTCTTGATTTGACAAAATCGCCCTACTCAGATCAACGGTTGGGCTTGCTTTGAATTCGACGGCCATGATTACCCCCTCAAAAACCCGAGTCGCCAACTATGCGATGGAAACTAACCTTCCTCCTAGACCCCCTGCTCATATGACCATAGGCTATGATCCTGCGCTTAGCTCCTGGGTGCTTCATGATTTTGTGTTTTGTAAATTTGTGTTTTGCTCCATACAAAGACCTATGATTCACGAAATCATGATTTCTCAAATTTGGTGCCACATGTCCCCTTGGATTGGACGACCCAAATCTATTTCTCATCTCGTGCTTCACTGAATCTACACCCTACCCCTTCCTTAATGTGACCTTGGGATGTGCCCTTCCCTAACTCAGAAGTTATCTTACCTCCCTTATTGTGACTGTTGATTCTTCGACTTCACCAGATTGAAAGTCCACAACTTTCCTAGATTAACGAATCAGATCAACTCGCGAGTTCACACTTCGTGAGTCCTCATGACTCTTCCCTTTGACTTTTTCCCCTCCATGAGTCAGTGAAATGTTGATCTGTTTCCACCTGTCCTACTAGATGGATGGCTCCTATTGATTTCGGTTTTTAGGAGTTTGGACCTTTTGATGAACAACTTTAACAACATTCCAAACTCCCAACTCTCGCGCTAAATTTCCACTGTTGATTTCTCCTCATGATATCTATGGCCCATATTTAATTTTTTCTCCAATGCTAGACTTTGCATGACCTTTGGCCTTCTGAAAGAAAGCATGCCATCGATTGATTCTCATTATGGATTTCTGTCGTCACACAACTGAGCCCGCTTGTTTGTATTTCAAGCCCGAAATGAGTTGTTCTGCATGATGCGCTTGAACGCTTCCTGTGAAGGCTGCGGACCTGGATACCATGTTAGCCTTGACAACTATATGTGATAAAAATAATTATATGTCCTAGCGTCTCATGCTGGGGTGTGCTTGTTATCTTCATAAAAAGGATGGATGGGTTGTGGACACTTTGTATTGACTACCGTCAATTGAACAAGGAAAAAATCAAGAACCAGTATCCATTCCCAAGAATAAATGATTTTTTTTATCAAATGAAAGGTGCGAAGGTGTTTTAAAAGATCAACTTGAGATCGCGATATCACCAATTGTGAATTAAAGAGGAAGACATTCCTAATACCTCATTCAAGCTGAGGTTTGGGCATTACGAGTTTATCGTTTTACCATTTGGGCTAACAAACACCTCGGGGGTATTCATGAGCTTGATGAATGGGGTGTTCCATGAATACTTGGACAAGTTTGTTCAAGTATTCATTGATGAAATATTGATATATTCTCAGACGACATAAGAACATGACAAACATTTTCACTTGGTGCTACAGTGTTTACGAGTAAACAAGTTATGAGAGAAACTGTCGAAATGCTCTTTTTATCAATCGAGGATTCATTACTTGGGGCATGTTATCTCTGGCGAAGGAATCACTATGGATCCAGGGAATGTAGAGGCTACTATGGAATGGTCTGCCTCGATGAACGTACAACAAGTACATAGCTTTATGGGTTTCTCAAGATATTACCGATGGTTCGTCGAATATTTTTCGAAGATAGCAAATCTGATCATGGAATTGTAGAAGAAAAAAAAGAAGATTGTATGGAATGAGAAGTGTGTGGAATCATTTCAAAGGCTCAATGGGATGTTGATGATAGCAAGGAATTATTGATATGCATAGATGCATCCAAGGAAGGTTTAGGCAGAGTGTTGATGCAAGATGGTCGAGTGATCGTTTACATATCAAGGAAATTAATAAAGCATGAGGAGAACTACATGATGCATTATTTGGAGTTATTGGCCATTATGTATGCCTTGAGAGTGTGGAGACACTCTTTGATTGGAAAAATATTCGAACTAAAAATACACCACTATGGTTTGAAACACATTTTTACGAAAACTGACTTGAATGTGCAACAAAGGCGTTGCTTAGAATTTCTTAGCGAATACGATTTTGAGATTACTTACATAAAAGGAATAGTGAAAAAAATGGAGTATGCATTGATTCGGAGACCACACATATTTTCGATGATACCTCTAAATATGAATCTTTAAGAAAAGATTCTAACTATATAGTTCGACAATGACTGGTATAAAGAGGTTAAGAAAAATATCGGACAAGACACCATGTTGATACCAAGGTTTGAAGGACATACATTGGAAAACGATGGATTGATGATGTATAATAACTAGAATTACGTACCTCCTAACGTGAATTGAGAAGTTGGATTTTAAATGAATCTCATAGAGAAGTGTAGATGGCTCATCTAGGAGTCACTAAGATGACGTGAACCTTAAACCCTTATTCTTCTGGAAGGGAATGAAGGCATACATAGTTAGGCACGTGGAAAGATATCTAGAATTGTTGGTTGTGGAGCCTGATTATTTTCTTGATTCAAAGGTCTTTGTTTTCAGTTGTTTTTATACTCCATGAAGAATTTACACCCCAAAATAATGTACACTCCTGCATGCGTGGAAGTGCAGGGTGGGTTTACCCCCCTTACAGGGTCCAGGGGAAAGTAGACCCCTAGCGTGGGTTCGGGGGCAAAGCCCCCGATGGAAAAATTGCCTTGTAAATGTATATTTTAGTTTCATAGTAAATATGGACCATTGATTATAAGGTCGTAGATATAACAATAGAAGTTATGTTAGGCTTTTTTCCCCTAGAAGGAAACCCTATTTTATGAGGGAAATTTATTGCGGCTATGGATCATTGTGAATATTGTATTCTGAGTGAGGAGACTGTGAGAGAAAGAAGAGGAATTTACAATGGGTGTGTTGTAGGTTGTATCCCTTCATTTGTTGGATAATAATAAATGAAGAACCTGAAAATTTGTATGGTGGACGTATCCCACACTGGGTCAACCACGTATATCTGTGTCTCTATTGTACTGTGTATCCTTTTTGTTTTATTTCTGCATTTGTTTTATTTTATTACTTCGCGATCCTTTTTTTGTAACAACCGGTATCAGAGAAAAAGGTAACTCGTAGGAAAAGAGGGTTCTCAGTTTGAGTTGGAGCAATGGTTGTATATGGAAAGTTTAGGGTCGAGAAATTTAACGGTCAAAACTACTAGTTATGGAAGATGTAGATGGAATATTATTTATATTAGAAGGATTTATTCCTACCATTGGGTGGAATAGCAAGGAATTTGACGACCATGAAGGATGAATAATGTGAGGTTCTTGACAGAAAGTCACCAGGACTGATACGACTGAGCCTGGCAGTGTCAGTGGCTTTCAATATTTTGAAAGAAAAGAAAATGAAGGACATGATAGATGCATTGGCTAAACTGTATGAAAAACCCTCGGCGTAGAATAAGGTATTTCTAATGAATATATTATTTAATTTGAATATTTCATAAGTTGGGTTTGTTGCAGAGCATTTAAATGAGTTTAATACAGTTAATAATCAACTAAGTTATGTAAAAGTGGACTTTTATGATGAGGTTAGGGATCTTCTAATATTGTTCTCATTGCCAGAAAGATGGAATGGTTTGGTCATGGTTGTAAGTAACTCTGTCTCTGGTTCAAATACTTTAAAATTTGATGATGTTTTTGGTGTTATCCTTAGTGAGGAAATGTGATGGAAAATCATAGGTGAGACATCAGGTAATGCGTTAAATATGGAGAACATGGGAAGGACAAAAGGATAGAGGAAAGGGCTTAGGGAACGATGGGAATTCTAGGAACGGTAGATCCAAATCCATATTTGGATATATAGAGTGATGGAATTGTGGGAAGAAAGGACATCTGAAGAAAGACTGCAGACCTCCAAAGAAACAAAGAGATGGACAGTAAGAGAAAAATCAGGAAGAAAATGTAACAGGTGATGTGTTACAAGATGCTTTGATTCTTTCTGTAGATAATAATTTTGAGTATTGGGCAGTAGATTCAGGGGCTTTATTTCATGTCATACCCCATAGGAAACTTTTTCTAGATTATGTTCAAGGTGGTTTTCGACAAGTTCATTTGGGTGATGATGCACCATGCAAAATTGTTGGAATGGGAAAGGTAAAAATAAAGAAAAGCAATGGAAACCAATGGTTGTTGAAAGAGGTAAGACATGTTCCAGATCTAAATAAAAATCTGATTTCAACAGGGAAGTTGGAAAGTGAAGGTTGTATATCCATATTTACAGATAAGGTGTGGAAGGTCACCAAAGGATCATTGGTGATAGAAAAAGGAGAGAAGGTAGGTACATTGCATTTATGTACTAGTAATATTGACTCTTCTATCTCTTTAGATTCTACAGGAGTGGATACAATATTATTGCATCATAGGCTTGGACACATGAGTGAGAATGGGATCCAGATACTTCACAAAAGAAATTTGTTGCCAAATATTAAACAAATTGATTTGGATTTCTGTGAGCATTGTGTTTATGGAAAACATAAGAGAGTCATATTTATCAGAGTCGGAAAAGAAAAGAAGAGTGAAAGGTTAGAGCTTGTGCATACAGATGTATGAGGATCAACTCAAGTATCATCTCTTGGTGGATCTCATTATTATGTTACTTTTATTTATGATGCAACTAGACAAACATGGTTTTATTGCATTCAACAAAAATATTATGTTTTTGATACTTTTAAGAAATGGAAATCTTTGGTTGAGAATGAGACAGGAAAAAATGTTGAAGTGTTTCAGATAAGACAATGGAGGTGAATATTGTAGCAAGGAGTTTGATGATTATTGTTCATACCATGGGATTCGTAGAGAGAAGATAGTTCCAAGAACACCATAAGAAAATGGTGTGTCAGAAAGGATGAACAGGGCAATCATGGAGCGTGCAAGGAGTATGAGATTGCATGTTGGTTTCCCCTTACAGTTCTAGGCAGATGTTGTAAATATTGTTGTTTACTTAATAAACAAAGGACCTTCAAGCTCTTTGGCTGGTATAATTTCAGAGCAAGCATGGACAGATAAAGTGGTAAACTATTCTTTTTTGAAGACTTTCGATTGTGAATCATTTGTCCATATTGATAAACAAAATAGAACAAATCTTGAGGCAAAATCCAAGAAGTGTACCTTTATTGGATATGGTGTTAATGATTTTGGTTATCTCTTATGGGACTATGAAAATAAAAAAATCATTAGTAGTAGAGATGTCATATTCAATGAGAAGGTCATTTACAAAGATCGGTTGCATGGAAAGAAATAGGAAAAAGAAAAACCAAAATACTTAATGCTTGATGAGATCACTGAAAAGGAAATTTCAAAGGAACCAGAAAATCAAAATGTATAATAAGAGGAGCAACAGGTACCTCAAACTCCTGCAAGTGTTGTTATAAGATCTACTAGGTTAAGTAGACCCCATAATGATACTCTCCTTCATTGTATTATTTATTGTTAATTAATTCTGGTGAACCAAAATGTTATGAAGAGGCAATGCAGGTAGACACCAAAAAGAAGTGGGAGTAAGGAATGAAAGAGGAAATGGATTCCTTGGAAAATAACCAGACTTGGGACTTGGTTCAATTTCCTGTAGGAAAAAGAGCATTACAGAATAAATGGGTTTACAAGTTGAAGGAAGAAGATGGAGGAAAAAAGTGATACAAAGCTATACTTGTTGTAAACGGGTTTGCACAAAAGAAATTTATAGATTTTGACGAAATATTTTCTCCTGTTGTTAAAATGACTTCAATTGTGACTATTTTAAGTGTTGTGGCAGTAAAATATTTACATCTTGAACAGTTAGATGTAACAACAACTTTTCTCCATGGGGATTTGCAGGAAGATATTTATATGCAGCAGCCATAAGGGTATGAGGTCAAAGGAAAGGAGAATTTGGTATGCAGGTTGAACAAGAGCTTGTGTGACCTAAAGAAAGCTCCAAGGCAGTGGTATATGAAGTTTGACAGTTTTATGACAGAAAAAAGGGTCTAATATGCAGAATATAGATGTGTTGAAGAAGAAATTAGCTAATTCATTTGTTATGAAGGATTTGGGTTCCGCAAAGAAAATCCTCTGTATGAGAATAACAAGAGATAGGAAAAATTGTAAATTGACATTGTCTCAGGGTGAGTACTTAGAGAAGGTGTTGGAGAGGTTTAGAATGCAAAATGAAAAACCATATAGTACACCTTTGACCAGCCATTTCAAATTAACTAAGGAAATGTGTCCCAAGACACAAGAAGAAATAGAATACATGTTCAGTGTCCCTTATTCATCAGTAGTTGGAAGCTTGATGTATGTGATGGTTTGCAGAAGACCAAATATTTCACATGTAGTGGGAATTTTGAGCAAGTATATGAACTATCCAGGTAAAAAACATTGGGAGGCAGTAAAGTGGATTCTCAAGTATTTGAGAGGTACTGCTACTCATGCATTATGTTTTGAAGGTTCATATATTGTTCTACAAGGATATGATGATTCATATATGGAAGGTGATAAAGATAATAGGAGGAGAACCACAGGGTATGTTTTTACTATAGGTGGAACATCAGTAAGTTGGATTTCAAAAATTCAAAAGGTTGTTGCACTTTCAACAATAGAGGGAGAGTATTTTATTGCTATAAAGGTTAGTAAAGAGATGATTTGGTGACAGAGGTTTATGGTAAAATTGGGAAAGAAGAAGGAGAATAGTAGGTTATACTGTGACAGTGAGAGTGTCATTCATCTAGAAATGAACTTAGCCTTCCATTAGAAGACTAAGCATATACATCTCAGGTACCATTTAGTACAATCCATATTGGAAGATGGACATTTGAAGTTGGAAAAGATACACACTAGAAAGAATCCTACAGACATGTTAACTAAGGGTGTAACCAGGGAGAAACTGAGTTCTTGCTTAGTTTCAGTTGGTCTTCAATCATGAAGGTGAAGATGAGAAATTTTCCAGGTCCAAGAAGGATCAAATTTCAGCATATACAACAGTGGTGGAGTTGTTGAGATTAGTCTCCAAGTGGGAGATTATTGGTTGTTGATCTTGATTATCTTCTTGATTTAGAGGTCTTTGTTTTCAGCTGTGTTTATACCCCGTGAAGACTTTACACCCCGGAAGAATATACACTCCTTCAAGTGGGGGAGTGCAGGGAAATTTACCCCCTCTCTGGGGTTCAGGGGCAAGCAGGACCCCGGAGGGGGTTCAAGAGTGAAGCCCCTGAAGGAAAAATTGCCTTGTAAATGTATATTGTAATTTCATAGTAAATCTGGACCGTTCATTATAAGGTCACAGATCTGACGATATAATTTATGTTAGGTTTTTTTTTCCTATAAGGAAACCCTATTTTATGAGAGAAATGTATTGTAGTTATGGATCATTATGAATATTGTATTCTAAGTGAGGAGACTGTGAGAGAAAGAAGAGGAATTTATAGCGGGTGTGTTGTATGTTGTATCCACTCATTTGCTGGATAATAATAAAGGAAGGACCTAACAATTTCTCTAGTGGATGTAGCCCACATTAGGTGAACCACGTATATATGTGTCTCTATTGTATTGTGTATATTCCGTGTTTTATTTCCACATTTGTTTTATTTTATTTCTCTACGATCCTATTTTTCTAAAAAGAATGTCAACAAGTGAAGGCTTAACATAGACATCTGGCAGGATTACTACAAACACACGCCATTCCAAAATTGAAATGGGAGGTCATTTTGATGGAATTTTTTGTTGGATTGTCATTGACGGCAAGGAGACAGTACTCAATTTTCATGGTAGTTGACACTCTGACGAAGAGTGCACATTTTATCCCTCTGTGTACAATGTACCAGGTGCTAGACATAGCTAGAGTTTTTATCAACGAGATTGTGATATTACATGGAGTGCTTAAAAGGATCATATCTGATAGAGGATCGATTTTATATGATGTTTTTGGACTAGTTTCCAATTGTTGTAGAAATATTTGCCTCACCCTATGCAAAGTTGCTCAAAAGGCCTTTTTCCATTTCCCTATGCAGACTTGAAGTCGCTTTCTACAAATCCCAGAACTAAAAAACAATATTTTCGACATATACATGCCCTAACTATTATACATCATGTGTATACATAGGTTGCACCACTACAACCCGCGTACAACAGGTTTTGTGACCAAAATTAAAAACTAGTGTCAGGTTTCCACATCACGTCACATGATCCATGATTCTTGACCTTCCATATAATAGAAACATTTTGACTCGACCCTTCAGTTCCATTTGAAGGCTATAAACGGGCCATATCTGAGCTATGGAAAAGAGGAGAAGAATTCAACTTTGAGAGCAAAGTTACTGTGGAGAAATTATTCACTTCATATTGAGTCTTCATCCCTTTGTCCTTTTAAGTTTGAGCACATTGTTCATCCCCCAAGATCTTCCCTACTTGATTGAGAACCTCATTTTCTCTCTTATATGATCTTGCCTTTGGTGGAAGATTGAAGTGGTGGAGGCCCAGTTGGAAGGGACTTAGTTTCTCGGTTCTGAACTGTGCCAACATGGAAGTTTGTAATTCATTCACTTATGTTGATTACATTTTAATAGAAATACTCTTTTCTCATCCAATTAATATCTTGCAAATATTTGAATTTTTATTCCATGGGCATATTTGTTATGAATTTTGATGGATTATTCTATCGAATGTGCTAACTTTATATATTATCACCATATGCTTGTGTTTCTTGGTTGTTGAGGACAAGTTGCAAGTGTATTGCTTTGAGTCAAGTGCTCAATGGTGGACTTCATCGAACATCTATATGAGGTAAGATCTTTATCTTGTCTCTTTATCATATTTTCTTATACAACATATCTGAGATTAGGTTTATTTTTGTAGTCATTTACATCTGTTGTGGTTTAGCCCTAGCCATAGAGAGATTTTCCTCGTAACATAATTGGAGACCATGCTAGGGATAGAATCTTTTTTGGGGGGTTTGAATTGTTTTTATCCTTTGATTTCTCTCGTTTATATTGAGTTTTATCTCATCTTTGTAACTTCCCCAACCACCAACAGATCGCGCAATGTCACTGTGGAATTTCACTGTAAAACCATTTTATGGTGGCCCTAGCCATCCAAGTCGAGTCATGTAACACCACCAACAAAATGCTAGGCACTGATAGTAGGTTAATTGTTCATGCTGGAGTACATATATATTACATGCATTTCTAATGAAATAAAGGAAATAAAATACAATACTATTATACTAACTCATCCGAAATTGACCGTAAATCATACATGCAATGAAAACACATGATAAGATTGTAAGAATCACAGACATGCACAATATACAGCATTAAACACATAATGGATACTTATCTTTGGATTGTGAAGACCAACGAATGTGTTCAGACCTTCCATGAACCTCCCAGCCTTAGGCCACACTACTCATCACTCTTAGCAGTGGGTCACCCCCGAGTTGGGACTAAACTCCACTGGGAAAGGAATTCCTAGGCTTGGAAAGTTTAATAGGAATGTCACAAGGTTCAACGAGAATGATTATCTCAGGATCCACTTACTCCCACTGCTCAGAGACTCTCATTCCCCACATTCATGTCCCACCCCATGAGTATACACCTTCACTGTCACATAGTTCATCAACTGCTACACCTCCCTTTCGGGGCTTCAAAAATAGGACGGAAAGGAACTCTTAGAGATATTTTTTTCCCTCGACCAAGTTTTGAGGAATACTTGGCCATTTTTGACCATTTGGTACTTCGAATGCCTGTCGAAGATGGAGTGCATAGCGAAGCGGAGATCACGGGATCTTGACACCTTTTGTGGAACCTTTTTGGGTTTATTTGGGAATATTGTAATGGGAAAGGGATGTCGGCCCTTGTTTAGGCATTTTTATATGTATAAATAGAGGTATAGGCCATGTAATAAAAGATTCCATGTTTAGTCAATGGCTTAGTGCATAAGTTGTATCTATGTGATCAGAAGTCTGTGTGACTATAAGAGCTATGTGCATGCTATAATAAGTGTTGAGTGCATAGAGTGTGAGAAGGATTAGTGCTTGGATCTGAGTAATTACTGCGGTGCTCCGTGCTTTTTGTGAAGTGTATTAATGAATGTATGTTAGGAAATAAATGATGCTAAGTGCATTGTAAGCAATATAATCAGAGATTTGTGTCCCAGCTAAGGTTATAGACACCTGAGTCCTACAACCACCCATGCCTCTACCTCGGGTGAGACTTCATTTGCTTCGCAGGTGTTGCCAAAAGGGCCAGTAGTTAGGGATTTTTTGGTGTGCTCTTGAGCATTGAACCCTGGGTCTGCCCCTGTGCCAACAAATGGTTCTATTGCCGGGACCTGAAACTATGATTTTTGGGAACTGAAGAAGAGGAAGCTTTCTGTGAAATAATATCTATGCGTAGATCTATTTCCCTAGTGTGCAATGTTTTGTTTGACCTATGAAGCTTTGTGACAAGAAAGAAAGGTCATATCTAAAGAAGAGAGGTCAGATCTGAAGAAAAAAAAATCAAATCTGCAAAGAAAGAGTTCAAATCTGCAAGAAAAAGGTAAGATATGTAAGCTCTATGCTTTGATAAAGGTAAGAATTGTTAAAGGTCTTATATCAGGAAGCTTTGTGTTCTGTAGAAGTAAGATAAGTGAATTTTTTTGTTTCTAAATCATGGATCTAGGTATGCTTGATAGATTCTATCCTAGCTTCAAAACTAGGGCATTAATTGATGAAAGAAAGTTTGATATGAATAGATCTGATAAGTATAGTGATAGATATGTTATACCTATGCATAGAAAGAATTTTGGGACTAACCAATGGATGCAGAATCCTAGAAAGAATTTTTTGTAGGATAATCGTTATGATCCTAGCACATAGTACATGAAAAGTTGGGGATCATTGAAGAGAAAGAGAGTATTAACTCTTTGTTACAATTGCAGAAGGCCCAAACATATTGCTAAGGAATGCCCTGGGTGAAGACCCAGTTGTATTTGTTTTAAGGCTATGGACCATGAAGTACTGGATTTCCCTAGCATGATTGCTATACTTGAAAAGATGAATATAGAGAAAGCAAGAGATCAAGAGACTCAAATTATAGAGGAACCCCAGAAAAAATTTGAGAAAGTATTGATGAAAATAAAATAAACCCTTAATGATCACATAGACCTCAGCTTATTAGAAATATTCAAGAAGAAAGAATAGATCGAAGTGAGAATAGGAGACTTCGACATTGACTATGTTTTGGATGAATAAACACCGTTAAACATTAAGACAGAAGGAACCTGGAAAGCTATAGGAAGACCTGACATGACCCCTTGATTAGGAGGAATAGGTTTATTCATAGGAAAGATGATAAAACTATGTGGAAAGATCACTCAGATATCTATGAATGCTCATGGAGCTTCGACAAAAGAAGATTTTGAGATTGTTAAGTTCATGGAGGATAGCACCCCATTTACTATGTTATTGTTAGAAAAACAGGACCGCGGAGAACTAAAACAAAACAAATGTAGAAAAAAAACACAGAAGACACACAATACAAGAGAGACATAGATTTACGTGGTTCACCCAGTGTGGGCTATGTCCACCAGAGAAATTTCCAGGTCCTTCCTTTATTATTATCCAGCAAATG
>JZKD02S1672742.1:1144329-1168836 GCA_000966675.3 Picea glauca
TTTTTTCTTTAGGGGCCTCACCCCCAAAACCCCGTTGGGGCCCTACTTGCCCCCAGACCCCCCAGCCGGGGGGATAGCCCCCCTAGACCTCGCAGAGGGGGTGCCCCCCCTCTGTAGTCCCCCGCATGGAAGAGTGCACATACTTCTGGGGTGTAAATACTTCATGGGGTATAAACATGGCTGAAAGCAAGGACCTCTGAATCAGGAAGATAATCAGGCTCCACAACCAACAGTTACTTGGTAAAACTTGGATTGAGAAAGATCAAGCGAGAAAACAAGAAGAAAAAAAGGACCTAGAACAATAGAGACAAGAATTAAGAGACTTCATGACTATAAGGATCGCAAAGTTGATTGAAGAACGGGAGAACAGATCAAGGGTTCTTGACCCCAAGAACTTGGATGACGAAGTTGACAGAACGCTAGAATAACCACAGAGGACCAAAAAATATGTTGGACAATTAATACCCATGGATCTGAAGAATGAATCTCAGCACTGCAAAGTTACCATGCCAAGAGAAGAAAAGAATCAAAATGATAAAAGGATGAACGAGACGAAGATCACTGGGAAGAAGGCTAGAAAACTCATGAAGAAGAAAACGAAGTTGGAGAAATTACAGAACGTTCTAGAAGAAACCCCACAGAAGGAAAACATGCAGAATTTGAGCTTCATCGGGATAGTAGAACAGAGACATATGGCACTTCGCCATGTTGAAGTAATATAACCATTAGAGGACAATATTCCCGTTCCGTTAATGGATCAAATGGCTCGGAAGAAAGTTATGACCTGTTACCTGACTGTTAGACTACGCCATAATGGAAAGATAAAGAGTTAATGGACCCTCCTAACCGTTGCAAGCAGTCTGTTACAACTTTACATACTTATTCCGTCACGCCATGCCTGGTAGACACTTTTTCCAATTGAGAACTTGAGATCACAGAATACCTACATTGTGGAATAGTGACTATCCCACCTTTCTCTCTACTCGATTACGGTACCTTCATCCCATTGACAACCTAAGAAAGTGATCCTGAGATTACATGTCCGATGAGCTTAGCGCAACAGAAGAATCGGTGAGATAAGTACTTACTAGCTTAAGAACTGAAAGACTTATGTCGTAAAGAGGAATGTTCATCTGAGTCCAAGCCTCGTCGTCAAGAGGAGTAGTAGCTTCTCCATCCACTGCTCGAGCTAGACCATCCCGACAGACCACTGAGAAACGTACCAAACATAGAGATGACATCATGAATGCCAAAATGATCCCAACCATCTTTCCCTCTTACATACCTCCTATGAAAGGTGAAATCAACCATGATAGTGTGCCCCAGGATTACGACTATCCTATGATCACTATGTACCTACCGAAGGGTGTGCGTGCAGTTCGCACTGAGAAGACCAATCTCGTAGCATTGAATTTTTGTGACTTCAACCTTGGTGACCGAAAATCCTACAGTATGCTTTCCCTACACAAGTATCTGACAATGAAAAAGGGGAATAATTCCAATATCGTCCCTCAACAATGGACGATGAACCTCACACAATCCACCTTAATTAATGTAATGAATATTCCACACTTTGGTAGGCACCACGAGGTGAATGCTTGCGTAAAATTGATACTGGGAAGCTTCCATGGAGGATATATCTGGTTGAACCGACGTATAATGATTGATCTGTCACTGATCAATCATATCACCAGGATGATCATGCAGGGCCCTGACCCACAAGACTATTACCCTGGAAAGACCGCAGATCGCGATCTTTCATAGAAGATTAAAGAGGCCTATGGAAATGTTGAAAAAGGCGCGTGAGGTTACAAGGTAACCTCTATTGACATTGGCGCAGTGTGCCTCGCCTGTCATATGATCATAGGAAAGTTATTACATAAGAATAGACCGACACAAGTATCTGGGTTTGTAGTTGATCTCGCAGGAAAATGCATAGGAGTCCAAATGAACTGGTCGAAGTACTTAGCAGATCAACTCGAATTGGATTGAAGAGATGTGTAAGACCAAGGATATGAGTTCCACTTTAGCTGGATTCTCATCCTGATCACCTTCATAGCATGGGAGATGACAGAGGATGTATTTTTCCTTGAAACCCTACCGTTTGAACCATTGGCTATGAAGTTTAGTAAATTATGGTACAATATAGATATGAACAGGCAATGACAGTCGAATACCCTCTTTCATAGATACTACATCCAGTTTAACACCGTGATACAAGCCACACCTCACATTACTCCGAAAACACTCCACAGATTTAGACCCTTAATGAACTTCAGCATGGACCGCCACTTCATATACCTAACTCCATGCATTGATGAGCACCAAGAACAACTACAGTCCTATTATAAACTGACAGAAGAAAACCTTGAAGAGATCACCAAGGAATGGTCGGAAGACCTCCTCATTGCAGCAGATCTAGTGGATATTTCAGATATCAGCAACCCAGAAGTTGTGCAGGACACACCTAGGACCAGTAAGAGAAAGAAGACAAAGAAGAAAAGGGAGACGAAGAAAACTGAAGAGGTTCAAGATGTGGATAGTCGCTCTGTAAGGATAGATTCCGTCACACCAGATGAAGAAGGTAACAACGAATTCCTAGAAGAAGTTGCACAAGAACCAGAAGATGAAGTCAAAGTTCTAAAGAAAAGAAAAGGGTCACCTTTGAAGAATTCCGTTAAGAAGAAATCCAAATAAACTATGATGAAGATGAAGACCACGCTAAATACAAATAACTTCATCTTTCTCCTCGTGAATTTGAATAAATCTATAGAGGAGATCACAGAAAAGTAGGAGGCCAAGCAAGAAACGATGTACAACAGAATTGAAACTAATCTTCGAGGAGTGCAACGATCACTTTAGTCTAGTCGTGCAACACCTACGACGCCTCTACTAGAAGGAACAATAGGAGAGGGAGATGAATCAATTCAACTCTGTAAGATCACCAACATAGTTGAATTTCATCTTCAGAAGGAAGAAGAAGCAACAAAACAGGTTACACAGTCCCTACAGAAAGCACATGAGGAAATCATAGAGCAACGTCGAGTTGTGCAACAAGAGAATGATGCCATCCTAGAAAAATTTGAAGAAGACAGAGCGACAATCTAGAAAGAAAAGGAGCAGTTGCTCGTGAAGCAGAACGGGATCAAAAAAGTAGTCAATAGATAATTTCACTCTGTGACTGGCTTAGAATAGAAGGCAGAAAAACCCATAGAATGTCAAGTAATGAATCTTGTTGAAGTCATTCAGCAACTACAACAAAGAGTAGTAGAACTAGAGCTCCAAGCTATACCGAGTACTCCACAAGAAGAACATGACCAATGAGAAGTGAATGCCCAAAGTACAGTAGAAAGGATTAAGGAACTCACTGAAGAATGTAAGCAATTAAGTAGTAGAAGTGCACAGATACATGACAACCTATCCGAGAACCCTTAATTGCATAAATTGGAGTCACATCTCCAGGAGGCAAAGTACCAAGCTGAGAAGTTACAGGTACAACCGAAGGCCCTACTGACCATAGAGAAAATGAAGAGGTCCCATGAACAGCGCGTCGTGCAGCAGTAGATTCATATGATCCAGAGAAAGGTCATGGAAGTGATGCAACAACTTCAACCTTTGCAGGATAGGGCATGTCAACTATTCTTAGAGATTAAGAGCCAAGGGATAGACCTAGAACAGGTTGTGAACACAGTAGAGCAACGCTTAGAAGGACTAGTTAGTAAGGCACTCATTCAGAAGTTTTCCGAGTGAGAAGTAGTAGCAAAGCAACAAGTCAAAGAAGCTCGAGCGCAGCTCAAGGCCTTCGAGGTAGAGTTACCCAAAGAAGAGTGACTCGGGACGAGTCACAGGTGAGTGTTTTGGGCCTGTTGGCCCTCGACCAAGTTTTGAGGAATACTTGGTCATAGTTGACCATTTGGTACTTCGACTACCTATCAAAGACGGAGTGCATAGAGAAGTGGAGATCACAGGATCTCGCCATCATTTGTGGAACCTTTTTGGGTTTTTGGGGGAATATTGTAACAGAAAAGGGATGTCAGCCCTTGTTTAGGAATTTTTCTATGTATAAATAGAGGTCTAGGCCATGTAAGAAAAGAGGCCCTGTTTAGTCAATGGATTAGTGCATAATTTGGATTTATGTGATCAGAAGTCTGTGTGACTGTAAGAGATCTATGCATGCTTTAATAAGTGTTGAGTGCACATAGTGTGAGAAGGCTTAGTGCTTGGATCTACCCAAGGAAAGAAGATCTAGCAAGCTGTGCAGATATCTTTTCCTATGCGGGGTAGGATCTTGAAGGCTTAGTGCTAGTAGCAGGATCTGTGTGATCAAGTATCGTAAGGCTCTGTGCATTTTTTGTAAGACTTACGGAGCTGAGTGCAAGTCTCTACAAGGGACTGTAGAAGGCTTTGTGCTGAGTGCAAGCAAGAGGGATCTAGCAAGTTGTGCAGACCCTCTATCCTGTGCGAAGTAAGGGTCATTGAATCTTCGTGTTGTAACTTCTCGACCAAGATAATATAAAGAAGACTTTGTGGATGTAGCCCTAGGGTGGGTGTGAACCACGGTAACTATGTGTATTGTGCTGATGTGCTTGTCTCTCTCTTTCTAAGTGCTCTGATATGTTTAGATAGATCTATTGATGCTTTATGATTATGAGATATAAATGCATGCTAGATATGATACATAATATGCTAAGTGCTTAATCTATTGAGTAAAACTTGTTTATCATTGCTAAGTGCTAGATCTGAATAATTACTGCGGTGCTTTGTGCTTTCTACAAAGTGTATTAATGAATGTATGTTAGGAAATAACTGATGATAAGTGTGTTGTAAGCAAGATAATCATAGATCTATGTCCCAGCTAAGGTTGTAGACACCTGATTCCTACAACCACCCTTGCCTCTACCTCGGGTGAGACTTCATCTGCTTCGCAGGTGTTGTTGAAAGGGATGGTAGTTAGGGTTTTGTTGGTGCACTCTTGAGCATTGAACCCTGGGTCTGCCCCTGTGCCAACAACTCTATAGCTATTATTGGACTACCTCCATGAGAAGTCACTTCCTCAACACACTCTCTCACCTAGAGATAGTTGCTCATAGGCCTGATAACTTGCCTCTTCAATATATGGGCCTAACAACCCGCCTTTGCAAACCACGAGCCTGACAACCTATTTCTTCTATCCATATCCTAAGAAAAATGAGTAGGGGCGAAGGCAACAACAAAACTTGGGTAAGGAAGAGTACGGATCAGCAAAATACCAGTGCCCGCAAGTGACATAGGTTCACGATGGGCATGGGTTCAACAATGGTGAAAATGGATGGTTGCATGCTTTCTTAGTGCGTGAGTGAACTTGTTAGGACAAAGGTGGTCGAATGGTCAGAGAAAGGTGAGAATGGTAAGAGCCTGAGAGCCACCTTTGTTTCCCTTAACCTTCATGGGTCCCCCCCCCAAACAACAAAAATTATGAATTAAAATTGCATGTGCCTAAGCTGACACATGTCGCTCATGAAGCATGTTCATTTCCATTTGAAAGTCATTCACCCTTCCCAAAGGAACTTAGGATATAATCATATCCTTCTATCAACATTTAGAATAATAATAAATTATTCTTGGACTTAATCTCTTAAGATTAGTCCCTATTTCTAGCCTCTCAACCCCCTCTCCCTTACCCATCCTAGTGGATCTTAGTCCCCCATACTCTTTCTTCCTGGTCGGTCTATAGGCAATGATTATTTTATATTAATAATATGAATATTTACATGTTCAAAACATGCTCCTGGAATTTAACACCTAGGCTCCCCAACATAATAAACACATAAGCCTATCAGCTTATTATTGCTTGGCTCACTAGCCTACAAAACATGTTATAATTCATAAATACAATTGGGGCTCATCCTTGGGGATATTACAATCCCCTCCCCTTATTTTTGCACTATCCTCAGTGCAACTTATTTACACAACATCAACAATATTTTCAAAATATTCAAAAGTATGAAGATATTCTGCTCGGATAGCATCCTCATGCTCCCATGTCGTATCCTCAGGACCATACTAGGCCCACTGGACCTTTACAAGCCCTATGTATTGATTATGGAGCTTCTTTCAAGGCACCCTCTTGCTCCTCATGAATCACATTCCAATCAATCACATGATTAGGATCAGGTGTATACTTCTTGAGCAATGAAACATGAAATACATTATGAACAGTCACGGATGTAGGAAATGCAAGCATATAAGAAACTGGTACAATCCTTTCTAGGATTTCAAATGGTCCACAATACATGTCTACAACCTTGGAACAGTTTCCCATCTTCAGGAAACTTCTTTTGGCTTTTACTTTAAGGAAAACATGATCACCCACTTTAAACTCCCTATGGGTTATGTTATTATCAGCATAACTTTTCCACCTGTCTTGGGCAGCCTTTAAATTCTTCTTAATCTTTAGCATTTTCTCTTCCATTTCCTTGAGCATCTCTAGCCCAACCACTTCCCTATCAATTGGGTTGTCCCAACTTACTAGGGTGTTGCACTTTCTTCCATAAATTGCTTCAAATGGGCTCATCTTCAGTGATGCTTGATACACATTTTTGTAATAAAATTCTACCAAGTGTAGATAATCCTCCCATTTAGATGGTTTTTCCATCACATACATCCTTATCATGTCTTCTATCACTTGGTTCACCCTTTTTGTTTTCCCATCAGTCTCAAGATGATAGGTTGTGTTGAAGTTCAGGTTCGTTCAGAACCTGTTGAATAACCCTCTCCAAACATTTGAGGTAAATTTTGGGTCTCTATCAGACACAATTGTCTTGGGTATGCCATGCAATCATGTTACTTCTCTCATATAAATATCAACAACATTAGCTTCCTTGTGAGTATTTTTCAATGGAATAAAATGGGCAGCTTTAGTAAGCTTATCCACCACCACCATTATGGAATCATGTTGCTTTTTTGTTCTAGGTAATCCTGTGATGAAATCCATTTTCACCACTTTCCACTTCCACTAAAGAATGGTAATGGATGAAGTAATCCAGTTGGGTGTCTATGCTTAGCCTTGACCCTTTGAAATTCTAAGCATTTAGCTATTTATTCATCAATTTCCTTCTTTATGTCTACCCAATAATATTGGCTCTTAACTACTGAAATTGTTTTTTGATATCCTGGGTGTCCGACACAAGGCACATTATTCATTTCTTTTAAAATCACACTCCTCAATTCCAGAGAATTGGGTAAATAGACTCTATTTCTATACTGAAGGATTCCACCAATTCCTAATTCATAATCCTCAACCTTCTGCTGCATTTTACCTTGCTGCAACTTTGTTACCAATTCCATGTACTACAAATCTACTTTTGTAGCCTCATAATTTTTTCCTTTAAAATCTATCTGATACATGTTAATGGTTGTAGCATGCAGTTCATGCACTCTTCTGCTGACTATGTCAGCCACTTTGTTATCCTTTCCTTTGATGTGCTTGATATCTAATTCATACTCATAGAGGAATTCCAACCGTCTAGTCTACCTAGCATTCAAGGTAGGTTGATCAAAGAAATACTTCACACCATTATGGTCTGTCCTCAGCTCAAACCTCTTTTCCATGAGGTAGTTCCTCCACTTCTTCAAGGCGTGCACTATGGATGCCAACAACAAATCATGAGTGTCATAGAGCCTTTCATGCTCTTTCAACTTCCTTGAATCATAGCATACAACAAACCCATTTTGACTGAGGATTCCACCCAAACCTTCTTTACATGCATCTATGCATACAATGAAGTCTTCATTTGGATCTTCAATCATTAGAATTGGAGCATTGGTTAACAATTTATTCAATTGCTGGAAGCTTCTTTCACATTCTTTTGTCCATTGAAATTTCTTCCCCTTCCTTTGCAAGGAAGTGATGGGGTGAGCTATTCTTGAAAACCCTGTAATGAAATTTCTGTAATAACCAGCTAGACCCATGAAGGATATGAATTCCGCCACAGTATTTGGCACTGAACATTCTCTAATGTCTTCTATTTTTTTAGGGTCCACAGTTATCCCATCATCCGATATGATATGCCCCAAATAGTGAGTTTTGTTTTGATAAAATGAGCACTTTCTCAATTTGGCATACAATTGATGCTCCCTTAGCTCTTGCAACACCATACTCAAATGATGCTCATTCTTTTCTTCTAACTTGGAATATACAAGAATGTCATACAAAAAAACAATGACAAACTTGTCTAATTATTCCCGGAAAACACCATTCATTAAGAACATAAAAACAATTGGTGCATTTGACAACCCAAATGGAACCACTGTGAACTCATAATGACCATACCTTGTCCTGCAGACGGTCTTTCTAATATCTTCCTCTTTAATCCTTACCTGATGATATCATGACGTCAGATCTATCTTTGAAAATATCTTTGCATCCTTCAATTGATCAAAGAGATCATCAATCCTTGTTAGAGGATACTTGTTGTTTGTAGTTACTTTATTCAACTGTCTGAAGTCGATGCACAATATCAATGTCCCATATTTCTTCTTCAAAAACAAGACTGGGCCACCCCAAGGTGACACACGTGGGCATATATACCCCTTATTTAGATGTTATTCAAGCTACATTTACAATTATTTCAACTCTGTTGTACTCATTTTGTAGGGAGTCTTTGACACTAAAGCTACTCCAGGCATCAGATTTATAGAGAAATCAATATCTCTTTTAGGGGGTAGTTCTGGAATCTCCTCAAACACATACCCAAACTCCTTTAATACTACATGATCTTCAATATTTGACACCTTATCTTTAGGTGTCTCTTCCATATGAGCTTCAAATATTTGGTAGCACTTCCTGTAACACTTATTC
Organism: Picea glauca; assembly: GCA_000966675.3. NCBI lineage: Eukaryota > Viridiplantae > Streptophyta > Pinopsida > Pinales > Pinaceae > Picea > Picea glauca. The sequence continues at coordinate 1,153,169 of JZKD02S1672742.1, forward strand.
AGCTATATTGTTGAGATTTCTCTGACAGTAACTTCCCTGGGAATTCCTTGGACTGTTCTCTGATTTCCTGCCTCATCTAGATAATTAAATGCCTTGTTACGACAGTCTAGTATGACATGGTGTTGGTCCAACCAATCCATACCAATCAGGCAGTCATATGATCCCAAAGGAAAGATGTTCAAATATGCCTTGGTACTCAGTCCATTCATGCCCACTGGACCTAATTTAACCAACTCAACAACCTTTCTCTTGGCTCTTGTAGTTAGCCGCACCAGCCAAGATCTCAGATTCTTGCTTTTTGGAAATTGCAACCTTTCCACTACCTTTGATATATATAACTATGACTAGTCCCTAAATCAATTAAAATAGTAAAGGCATGGTTATCGATCATACCTTCAACTTCAATCATGTGTGATTGAAACTCATCTTTCTTGTTTTCTAGGGCTGCATAGATCCTTGATATTCTACTGCCCATGTCCTCCACTCTTTCTGCTTGCTGAACATTCTGGAAAAATCTCATTTTGTCACTTATGTGAGGGAAATCTTTATACTTGTGATCCCCTTTACAACCCCAACATTGCATAGGTGGTTGTCTTGGCATCTGTCCACCTACTTCATCCATTTTGGGCTCTCTAAACACTTGTTGTCTTTGAGGATTGTTCCTGAAAAAGGGTTGCTTGTTCCCTTCTTCATATGTTCCCTCTTAAACTTCTTCTTGTCTTCCCAAGATCTTCGGAACGTAGGATTTCCTTTATGCTGATCATATAATAATTTTTCTCTCCTTATGGCTTCTTCCATAGTTTTAGGATCATCATATTGGATCTTTTCACTAAGGAAAGCTGGAAGTCCACTCAAATATCTTTGGATTTTGACAGTCTCATATTTGATGAAAGGGACATAGTTCAACAACTCTATGAATCTTCTTTCATATTCATCTATAGTCATGCTGCCCAATTTGAGTTCAAATAACTCTTTCATCTTTCTATCATAGTATCTCTTAGTTAAGTATTTATTTTGAAAGTGTTTCTTGAATTCCCTCCAGGTAACATTCTTCTCTTTGATATGTTGTACTTGCACAGGTTGGTCCCACCACATGAATGCCTTTCCTTTCAGTTGATACATTGAAATTCTTCCTTCTACATGAGAGCAGTAATTCTACAGTTGGAAATATTTCCTCATGCCAAGAAGCCATGTCTTAGGATCTTCTTCCTTCTGGTGCTCTCCATCAAATGTAGGAAGTTTAATCTTGTTCATTTCACAATTCAGTTCATCCACTCCAGATCTCTTATGCTTTATGGTAGGAGATGGGCTTGAACTACTGTGTGCCCTCCTCTTGGAGTTCTCTTGGGAGTGATGATGGTGTCTTACAACACTCCTTGATTTTCTCTTCTCATCAGGGGACATGTGAATGCCTAATTTACTATAATCACTCTCGTTATCCAATTTTGTTTCTATTCTTTCCAGGCTCTGTATCAAATTTATGTTGAATTCTCCCTGTTGTTCCATGTCTTTCATGAGATTTTTGCTATCTACTCGGTGATTCTGGACATCTTTATGCAACCTTTCAATGATTTTCATCATCTTTCCTTCCTTATATATCTCTTCTCCATTCCCATTGGAGTTCAATCCTTCAACTCCTATATGGACATCCATTCCTCTAACTTCATTTTATGAACTGTAAGCACCCTGTTCCTTCCCCATTTCACTGCACTGTGTGGAAATTTGGTTCAGTTCTGACAATCATTAACTATGCAAAATGTGTAGTCAACCGAGTTTTTTCAGGCTATAAGACTTTAATGATTTTCCAGAATAAACCAATATGATTGAACAAAAGAATATCAGATCCCATTTTCTGCAGGTCTTGGTTGGTCAAGAAACCCTTGGGTTCAATCTCTAAGCCTAGTTTTGTTCTGCCACAAATTTCAGGCGCTATCCCCTTTTCTTTAGCCCCTGGTTCGCATGTGACCATGGCTGTGACCCAACGCTTATGATTTGGGCGCTTATCCAGAGCTCTAAAACTTCAAGATCTGGGATTAAGAGTATTTTAAATCACATCACAACAAATATCTCGGAGTGTCGTATTGGTGAACTGATGAAGTAGGGTAAATCAATATTCCACATCTCCCAGCATCCAATGGCTGATACTCGCTATGGAACTCCGGGATTTGGGGTTCCGGGACTTCAGAGCTTCGGGGCTCCACAACTTCAGACGATTCCACCTTTGCACAACCCATAACTCTTGAACTGCGAGTCTCCACATACTGCCACATCACCATGGTGATGTCATCGCATCACTTTACTTCTGCGTAATGGAACCTCGGGGGTTTCTTCCTTCCATTCCACCACAAGCCATTTTTTTTCAGAGTGTCCAGTCTCTAGACTTCATGATCTGGCACCATGCATCCACTGGGGACCATGGTTTTCGTTATTGAACTAAAAGATATCGAAAATTCACATCAAAATTTATACTTTTCCAATTGTGGGGACATGGGTCGGCAGTCTTGGAGTAACCCGCTGATCATTTCGCAATTGTCCCCACACTGACACGTACCCCTTCTGGGAAATCGTGGTTTGGATTGAGGGACTGCCTTGTAGAATTATTTGTCGTGCAACTTGGATCTCCACAATGCCTCCTAGCCCTTGATATTCATATATCATGACCAAATTTAATGTGGCCCCGATCCAACTAACTTCTTCATCACGCTTAACTACCTTGTGCAACCACCAGGAGAACCACTCGGTAGGGCACACAAAGCTGACACATGGTCTAATCAGGTGGGTGATATATGTCATGTCCTTATGACATTTCTATCTTACCAAGGTTCTTAACTCACTGACACATGTCACACATCCCATGTGTCCACATCATCCCTATTGACGTCAACAGGCCACGTTAATCCTAGTCTTTGGGATTCAGGAGATTGTGCCCCATTCACACCTTGATTCTCTCGAATGTCGTATTCCTGAACAAGATAACTTCCCAACACGTGTTCCTTGTTTGGATGAATGGATAGGAAATACATGAAGTTCGCTATGTCTTCTCTACACGTGACCGAGAGTTATGACCTCGGCTTAACCTTTGGGCACTTATCTCACTTTACAAGATTGATAGTCATGTTTTAATAAACCATGAAGGTCATTGGCCAGGAGTGATTGCAGGAACTCAACATTCTCATGCTTTAATTTCCTTCCCGATCTCTGCAATGCGAAGATGCTCGTTCGTACTGGGATCAATATCCATCGTTGATCTATTGATCGAGCAAGATCAATGACCCTGAGGGATTGTCGGGTCTCAACTTACTCTTGCTTTAATTTCCTTCCCAATATCCACAATTTCTTCCCACCATTGATCTCCCTTCAATGAGATCTAACGGTCATGACTTTATCTTCGCTTGATATGACAGCTCAACTTCAAACCTTATACTTCCAAACCCCTCGGTTATTGCAGTTTATTTTCTCTACTATCTTTCTCAAATAGTTATACCTCTTGAGCTTCCAAACACGACCCAGGTGCTCTCTTAACACTCTGGAACGCTCTGAAATTCAATTTTTTTCATTCTCAACAACAATTTTCTCTGATATTTTGATTCCATAACCACTTATACGACCTAATTCAGGATCAATGTCGAAAAATGGGCTCTGAAATTCAATTTTGTCCATTTCGACAACAAAGTTTTTCTGAAACTTTTTCTTCATCTTCCACTAACATGGCCCATCTAGGCTCAGTGTTGAAACCATGGCTCTGATACTAATTTGTAATGTCCCCAGCCACCAAAAGGATGAGCAAATTCGCTACAGAATTTAATTGTAATACCATTTTGTGGCAGCCCCGACCACCCAGGTCAGGCCGTGTAACACCACCAATAGATTGCTAGGCCCTGATAGTAGGTTAACTGTTCATCTCAGAGTACATATATATTAGATGCATTTCTATTGAAATAAAAGGCAATAAAATATACTACTACTATACTAACTCATGCGAAATTGACCGTAAATCATACATGCAACAAGAACACATGATAACATTGTAAGAATCACAAACATGCACAAAAAACATTATTAAACACAAAATGTATTCTTATCTTTCAATTTTGAAGACCGCTGACTGTGCGCAAACCTTCCACAAACCTCCCAGCCTTAGGCCACACTTCTCATCACTCTCAGTAGTGGGTCACCCTCGAGCTAGGACTAAACTCCACCGAGAAAGGGATTCCTAGGATTGGAAAGGCTAATAGGAATGTCACATAGTTCAACGGGAAGGATGCTCTTAGGAGCCACTTACGCCCACTTCTCACAGAATCGCATTCCCCACATGCCTATCCCACCCCAGGGGTATACACCTTCATTGTCACATAGTTCATCGACTGCTCCACCTCTCTTTCGGGGCTTCAACAACAGGTCATATTGGAACTCTCAGAGCTCTGTATCTATTACTGGACTCCCTCTAGGAGAATTCACTTCCTCAGCACACTCTCTCACCTGGAGAGAGTTGGTCACAAGCCTGACAACCTGCCACTTCAATCTACTCTCCTGACAACCTGCCTTTGCAAACCACACGCCTGACAACTTGTTTCTTCTATCTAGCTCCTAAGACAAATGGGTAGGGGTGAAGGCAACAATAGAACTCGGGTAAGGTAGAGTAAGGCTCAACAAAATACTAGTGCACAGAAGTTACAGAGGTTCACGATGGCCATGGGTTCAACAATGGAGGAAATGGCTAGCCGTGTGGTTGTTTAGTGTGTGAGTGAACTTTTCAGGATAAAGGTGGTCGACTGGTCAGAGAATGGTGAGAATGGTGAGAGCGTGAGATCCAACTATGTGTCCCTAAACCTCCATGAGTCCCCCACCCCAAACAACAATAATTCCCAATTAAAATGACATGTGTGTGAGCTGACACATGTCGCTCATGAAGCACATTCCTTTCCATTTGGAATTCATTCCCCCTTCCCAAAGGAACTTAGGATATAATCATATCCTTCTATCAACATTTAGAATAATAATAAATTATTCTAGGACTTAAGCTCTTAAGCTTAGTCCTTATTTCCAGACTCTCATCCCCCTCTACATTACCCAAGTTAGTGGAGCTTAGTCCCCTATACTCTTTCTTCATGGTCGGTCTACACACAACGATGTTTTTATATTAATAATATGAATATTTACATGTACAAAACATGCTCTTGGCCTTTAACACCTAGGCTCTCCACCCTAATAAACACATAATCCTATCATATTATAATTTCTTGTCTCACTAGCCTACAAAACATGTTACAATTCATAAATACAACTAGGGCTCATCCCTGGGGATACTACAGTCTGATTGCTTGATAGCCTTTGTTCATTTTGAGTCTGAGTTTGTTTGACTTATCCTTATCCTGGAAGTGTTTTAACACATATACACATGTTTTTTCCTAACAGTCATGTGCATATGTGTGTTTTCCTTCTGCAAGATGCATATATATGTGGTTTTCTCCTGAACAATCATGTAGATCATTCTTTTCTATTTGGTTGCAAAGTTTGATGTTTGTTGGGTAAGTTGTGATGGTTGATGAGTCTTCTTGGGTCTCGGTTATGACTGTTAAGTTCTTGTAGAATGATAGGAAACCTTTCTTTGGTTTAATTTTTGGGTGGTTCCTTTCTCATCATTCTTTTCATTGATTGTCCTTGCATCTTGCACTGGGTGTTTTCGTCTTGATATCCTACTTGTTTTGTCTTTGTTTACATAGAATAGAATCTTTATATCAAGTTGTTGTTCAGTCCTTGCATTTTCATTTCTTTATATTGAAAATACAAAAATATTAAGCATTTTTCATTGTTGGAATTTGATTTTTTGGATCCTTATCATTGATCTTAGTACATGTATAGAAAGATTGCATCTTATTTCGAATCGCATAACTAATTTAAAAAGCGCATTTTGAAAATATTATCATTTATTAGGATTTGAAGTTAGGACTTTGCATTTTATTCATATTCATTTATTTTACTTGTTGAGTCATAACATCATTAGTTTCACGACCACACTTTTTTTGAGTAAGCAAGGCCACTAAAAGCAATGCTGATAATTTAAAATTGATTAGAAACAATTTTTTTTCTAGGGTGCACAAACTAGTTTAGGATTTAGAGCCTTAGAATAGAATTTTGTGAGTAAATTTTCTAAGGATATTAAATCAACATATGTGTTTGACTAAGGGAGTGGTGAAATTCATTGTATAATTGGTGACATCAGGAGGCTTCTCTTACACCAGAGTTAAGCACAAGGTTGCATGAAGTTGGTTGAGGGGATATCCCCGCAATACCTTCTTAGCGTCAGATATATTTTTGGGGATATATTCATATATGGGGATCTGGATAGTACCTTTACCTCTGTGAGAGGCAGTGATTTTGAGGTTTTAGTCTTTGTTACCATTCCCATATGGTATACTTGACTTATGATTGTTCACCTGCACATTGGTTATACCACGATTTCTTAGTTGCTTGACATAGGTACCACATATGTTACTTACAGGGGTTATTCTACATGTGCCTTGGGTCAAATAAGGGTCGGACAACACACAACCTTTATGGAGGATGATTACCTCTCCGGGGGGATCTAACTGACTGGTTGTTCATCCCATGAGGGCCCTTACCTCCTCGGGGTGATTTGACCGACTGGTTCTCCTACTGGAATGGTGCCCAACCAACCCTTCATGAATCAGTTTGGAGGAGGGTCTTACAATCTTGGATAGGGCCATGGTGTTTACCAGACCCTGGATGGGTTGGGATTCCCCAACAACAATCTTTCTAGGGAGCTTGGGGATAGATGTCACAACCCCATCTCCCTTTTCGGGCCATGCTGAATCTGCCAGACTTGTCTAAATTAATGAATGACCCTAGGCATAATGATCTAATATGGCCCCCTGTTGGCACAGGGGCAGACCCAAGGTTCATCTGCAAGATCGCACCAACAAGCCCTAACTACTGGCCCTTTTGGATACACCTGTGAAGCAGATGCAGTCTCACCCAAAGTAGCTATGGGGGGGTTGCAGGACAGATATGTCTACAACCAAGGGGAATATCAAGAGGATCTAATATAGAACAATACATTATGCATAAATCACTTATCAACCTAGATATACCTCTCAAAACTATAGATCTGATCTAACACAGAAATGCAATAACAATATATCAATGCTACATAATAGAGTATCAATCACACACATGACACAAGATATACGTGGTTCACCCTCTCCCTAGGTCTACATCCATAGAACTGTGCTTTATAATGTATTAAGATATATCATACAATTCTTATCTTCACTCTTAGCTAGAATATCTTCGTTCTTCTTCTCTCTTCCTCTCCACTTCCTATGCACCCAACTGCAGGACTTGATCTCCGTACCCAGCTGGAGATCTTACAATACAAATTGTTCTCACAATACAATACTTCTCTCTCAATGAAAATAAATTGATATAACTTGGTCCAACCCATCCCAGGTCCTCTTGACCTTTATTTATACATTACAATAGCTCACTGACATCCTTAGGCCAAAACCTAAGTGTCAAAACCCTAGACACCAAAACCCTAGGTGTCTAATACCCTAGGTCAACTTGACCCACGTTTTCAGGGCTTCGCCAACCTATCTTTCCTTCCTTCTCGCGAGGTGCTCCAAAGCATCTAATGGTGGATTTTTTTTCTTGTTGATTTTTCCACGATCCTTCTTCCTTCCTAATCTTTCCTCCTTTATCTCCTCATCCCACAACTCGCTTCCTTTTACTTCGCTCTGTCTTTTCTACTCTTTTGCTCACTTTGACCCAGTAACAGTCGTTGTGTCTTCCGCAAAGTTCACATTTTTCCTTTTCTTCCTTGATCTTCACTTGCTTCCATAACCAAGGGCCAACAACCCCCCAACACTCACTTGTGACTCATCCCAAGGAATTTCAAAATTTGACCCTTCTATTTTTCTTCAACTTTAGACTGCACAATGAAACCTTTGCTTTCTACTCTCTACCTTTTCACCCTCCCCATGAAAACTATCTTTTTTGTTTCTGGTACCCAGTTTCAACTCCACCTGGTACCTAGACCATTTTCTTCTTGTTTTTACTGAGAGTTGTGAGGTAGCTGGTTGTCGTAGTACAACTTCAGTTGACTCCCATTTACCAAACCTTCCTTCCATTCTCCATTCAAATTATTTAACTGTGAAGGTCCTCCTTCTATAACATAGGAAACCTCATATATCCTAATCCAATGCGTTCTAAACTTCCCAGGATGCTTGATGAACTTACTGTCATATACTAGTACTAGATCTCCTTGCTTAAATGCCTTCTTCTTGATGTGTCTGTCATGATAGATCTTTTCTCTTTCCTTTTTCACCTGCTGATGGAATCCTGCAATAAATGTGTTTTCTTTGAGTTTGATCAACTACACAAGCCTCTCTTGAAAAATTCTAGTGTCATCCATATCTGTAAAAGCAACAATTCTTAGGATTGGTACCAAATATTCCATTAGGACGACAACTTTGAGACCGTACACCAACTTAAAAGAAATTTGCATTGTTAGCTTCTTTAAAGTGGTTCTATAGGCCCATAGTACTACCAGTACTCTTAAATCCTAGGCATCCCTGTTCACACTGCAAATATTTTTCAACATTGTTTCCAAGATCTTGTTGAATGCTTCCACTGTTCCATTTGTTTGTGGATGATACAGTGTGCTTTTCTGATGGTGGACTGCAAATTCCTCAGTGAGGGCTTCAATTGTTTTGTTTATGAAATGTGTGCCTTGATAACTCATAAGGGTCTTTGGGCTTCCAAACTTAGTTATGATGTCATCAAATATAAAGTGTGCAGTTGTGGTTTCACTACAATCCTTAACGATTCTTTCTTCATCCCATCTAGTTAAGTACTTTGTCGCAGTAATGATGTACCTTGCTTCTATTAACGATTCTTTCTTCGTCCCATCTAGTTAAGTACTTTGTCGCAGTAATGATGTACCTTGCTTCTATATGCTTTCCTGGTGGTTTTATAGGTCCCACGAAGTCAATGGGCCATTTCTCAAATGCTTGTAGGGTCAGTTGCGGTGCTAGTGGAATTTCATCTCTTTTGGATGGTTTCCCAACTCTTTGGCATACATTGCAGGCCTTGTAGTAGTCTTTAGCATCTATGTGTAAGTTATCCCACCAAAGGCCAGCTGTAAGAACCTTTTTCGCAGTTTCTTTCCCTATGTAGTGTCCTCCTGCAATACCTTCATGAGATTCTGTGAGGATCAGTGGTCACTCTGAATCCATAACACATCTTCTCAGTATCTCAGCAGGTCCCATTTTGTATAGTTGTCCAGCTGTAATTGAAAATTCTATAGTGCCTACTACTAGTTGTTCCTTCTGCGGAATTGTATACTCGCTCGGTGCCATTCCTGTTGACAAGAACTGGACTATCTTTGCGAATCGATCATTAATATTTTGAATGGCCAGTAACTATGCATCCGACAGTGCATCCTCCAAACTGGTGGGCTCTTTGCCATGTTCCAACTTTGACAAGTGGTCAGGACCTTTGTTCATTCCTCTTGGATTAACCACAATTTTTAAATCATATTCCTAAAATAGCAAAAGCCATCTTCATATTCTCCCCCCCAACATTGGCTAGTTGACTAGGTATTTTAGGGCAAAGTGATCAGTAAACATTTTAAAGTGTCCTCCCAACAGGTAGTGGCAAAATTTCTGCAGCGCGTACACCATGGATAACCCTTCTCTCTCAGTAGTGGTGTTAACCCTTCTCTCTCAGTAGTGGTGTAGTTGACCTCTACTATTGATAGCTTCCTTCTAGAAAAATATAATGGGTGGTTGATGTCTCAAGTTTCCGGTTGTGCTAACACAACTCCTAATTCAATAGAAGACGCATTGAGATGCACATGAAACTACTTGGTCCAATCTAGGAAAACCAGAATCGGCGCAGTAACCATCTTTTGTTTCAGTGTGTTGAAGCTCTGCTGGAATTCTTCTATCCAACTAAACTAACAATCTTTCTTTAGAAGCTTCTCCATGGGTGTTGTAATCTGGGCATATCCTTTGATGAACTTCCTATAATACCCAATATGTCCCAACACAGTGTGCAATTGTTTGATGAAGTAGGAGGTGGAAGATCAACAATAATGGCGATTTTAGATGGATCTACCAGCAATCCCTGCTTGCATACAATATGACCTAATAGTATTCCAAATGGTGAGAATAAGATGCACTTCTTCAGATTCAAAGAAATTTGACACTGTCTGCATTTATACAACATTAGCCTAAGAAATTCAATATGATTTTTTAATAAGCTAAAAACAGTCCAATCATTGAAATATGCTTCTAGAAATTTATGAAAAAACTCCTTGAATGCTTCAACCACCACCTTGGAAAAGATGGTTGGGGTGTTCTTCAATCCAAATGGAATCATTGTATACTAGTAGGATCCCCATTCTGTTGCAAATGTGGTCGTGTGGTGATATTCCTTGGCAATCCGGATCTGATGGTATCCTGAAAATCCATCTGTAAAAGAATATACTTCTTGGCCTTCCATGTTATCTAACACTTCGTCAGTGAATGGTGTAGGGAAGGGGTCATGCCAACAAGCATCTTTCATATTCCTAAGATCTACCCAGATCCTGATCTCTCCTGTCTTCTTGTCCTGCACCACCATAGGGCTAATCCACTCTGATTCTTCGACAGGTTCTATAATCCCTGCTTCCAATATTCTGTCGAGCTCAATATTCACTTTCTCCTTATATTTAGGGTTCAATTTGTAGGGTCTCTGTTTGACTGGTCTTGCATCTAGTTTCAAAGGGATTCTCATCTCTCCCATAGGCCTTTTGATTCCCTTCATATCAATGAACTTGGTCAAAAAACAAGTCCTGATATTCATGCAATAATTCTGTGATCTTGTCAATGGTACCAACATCCCAATAATCTTCAAAATTGTCAAGCTTCGGTGTCTCCTCTGTTCCAATATTGACTTTTTTAATATTGATGGGTTGTCCAATGATTGGTAGCTCAACTCCAGGTCCTTCCACATCTCTTTGGCCTTTTATTTCCATGATGTTCACCTTCCTTGGATCATCATCTTCATCTGCATTGATGTTGTAATAGCCTTTTAGCTTCTAGAGAGGCGCAGTCCAGTCATCCTCTTCTTGTGAAAAAGTAAGGCTAGATGCCTCCTCAAATACTTTTTGTCTCACAATCTATAATTCTTGATCTACTGAAGGATATTGACTTTCAAATAAGAAGTTTGTTACAAAATTCTTAGTCATACCTTCCCAATCTGCAGTGATGAGGCACAACTCTTCTTGAAGGTACCAGTTGATAGGTGTTGTGTCCAGTGTGTTAATGAATTTGTGCACCCACTGCTCTTGAGGAATGTTTCTCCAGGCTTCCTCGCAACTTTTCACATGGTTCTTTGGGAAGCTTTGACCTCTGTATCGACCTTCATAGCCTTCTACTTTTGCTGAGAATCACACTGTCATCAAGGTACGACATTGTTCCCAGTCTGTAATTTTGCTTTTGTGCAACCCACACCATCTTGTTGGGGTTTCTTTCAGATCCTCATTCATTGCCAACAACCTTTGTTGCATTGGTACACTTTCTTCAAATTCCGACAAGAAGGTTTCTAAAGGATTCATACCATCAAAGGTGGGTAAGTTACTTAATGTTGTGTCGATCCAATGAACTTATCTAGTTAATCTAGCACACTTTCTTGTAGATACTTCATACATTTTATTCTGCCAGTTCTCCAATGCCTCCTCTGAGTCTAATGAACATGAACTGTCACTTCTCCATCTTAGGTTTCCATCGGCCATAGGATTAATGTAATCTTGTTGTCTGGTTGTTAGTTTGTATATGTTTTCCAGCTCATATGCGTGGTCTTTTTCTCTGATAGGCTCAGTATATCATTGACCTTCATATGGATCTAAAGGTGCAATGACCCTAAGGCCATTTCTTTTGAAAGTCATATGTCTTTTCTTTAAATCAACCACAATGGAATTATTGAAATCCCAATAAATTCCTAACAACACAGGGTAAGGATAGCTATCATCAACTATCTCAATTAACTCAAAATATGAAAACGTTCTTACTTCATCAATGTCCACAAGGACATGTTACAGTCTTCCAAAGGGGCTTACAGTTTGTTGATTATCCATCATGAGCCTGATAGGGGAATAGATAAACTTTGGTTTTTCCAACAATGCCCAAGTTTGCTTCATCGTGATATTGACCTCTAGCCCTAAGTCAATGACCACATAGTATATATCATATTCTCCTATTTGAGCATTCAAGTGTAATTCCTTATTTGTCCTTATCCTTTTTGTGATTTGGTGTACTTCCCTATTCAGTAAGGGGTCTACCTTTCCTAGGTCATACTGTCTGATTAAATTGTGTAGTTCTTTTATAGTGCTCTCATCCTTAATCAACTGAATACAAGTATATAGAAATTCCATGATCTTTCTTACCTCTTTTCCTTCTCATGGCGAAGAAAAATGATCGAATGCTTGAGGCATCCCATATTCTCTTACTTCTGGTCGTGTATTTGATGAAGAACCTTGGTATTCTTTGAACTCTTTTCTTGCCTCCTCAAATATTTGTCTTTCTTTATTTGCATCAAAAGTTTGGGTCTTCTCTATAGATTTCTTGATTCCTAAGTCTTATGTAGTCTTTCCTTGGGTCAGTCTGTCTTCCCCTGTAACAACACCTCCTCTAGTGATAACAATGACTCTAGGGTCTTCTTCGCGAGGTTCAACATATATCAGTTTCACTTGCGGGTTCTGCTGAGGTCCTCGTCTTTCCTGGATCTTAGCTAGCAACACAAGACAATCTTCTATAACATGTTCAAATGAGCTAAAATAGCTGCAAGTAGTGCAAGGGTTTTGACAGTCCCTTGCTAAGTGTTCTGGTTATGCACAATTGTAACATATGATCTATCCTCAACCTCGACCCATATCTCTTCCTCCTCCTCATCCCCTGAATCCATCATGAGGGTTGAATTTTCCTCTCCCAGGAGAGTTATACTGCATAATGTTTCCTTCTTGTTGTACTTCGCCTTGAATTTTGTATATGTCTCTTGACCTTTCATGCATGAGGTCATAAGCTCTACAGTCCCTATCATCATGTTCCATGGACTTACAAAACATGCAATACAAATTTGTGGTTGTCTGAACATATTTTTTCATGTAATAGCACTCACCAAGGTGATGTCTATTTCGACATACTTCACACCAAGGTAAGGTGACTTTCTTCAAAGGGCTCAGAGCTCCAAACACCAAGTATTCATGAAATAGGGGATAGTGCTCCTTGTCATGACCTTATTATTTTCATATAACACACCAGATGTCTTCTCTTTTGTCTTTTCCCTTGTCTTTCTTCATATCTTCAACCTGTAGAGACAAACTAGTTAGCTGACTCGAGATTTGACTCATACCTGAGTTGGATTATCCCATAGGGGTTGATTCTAACTTCATGGAAATATGAAGCACCTCGGCCTATGAAGCAATCTTGTTTTGCATCAAAGGGACTCTGATATGTGGTAAGAGGGTAGCGATGAACCATTCCTTGTTCTGCTCATCTAGGATCTGGAAAGTCAATCGGCCAGTTAAGGTCTTGAATTTCTGATCAAATTCCCAAATGGGTTCAGCTACCTTCTACTTGATCTCTTTTAGTTTTGTAATACATTGTGACTCTGAATTTGGTTTCTTGAACTTTGAAATCAATGCATTCTTGATCTCATTCAGTGGCTTAGGTTGTTTAAGTCCTTGGACAAGCTTCATGTACCAGCTCATTGCACGATCCGTTAGAGTTGTACTAAACTGATTTCTTTTAACAATTTCATCAGTTGCATTATTAATATTCCATACATCCTCACATAGGAACCAATGTTGATTAGGATATTCAGATCCATCTACCCTAAATATAGGGAGCCTCATCTCATCTGCCATAGATCTTCCTAGGGTTCTCGATTGAGTATGTGGTGGACTGCTAGTGAAACTACTCTGAGGACTCTGGTGACTCTGACTATTCAGATTTCTTAGTGTTGCTAAAACAACAAGATGATTAATAATACTTACTTCAACAGTTTGTGCAGTTCCTGAAGTTTCTGGCTCGTCCCGACGAAGTTCTTCATCTTCCCCTTCCTCTGCCCTAGCAGGTTCTGAATGTTCTTCATCCTTCAGATCTACCTCTTCTCCACTATAGAAACCCTCATCCCCATAGTTCTACTTGAATAGGTTCTCAATATGAGCTTCTCTAAATACTCTCCCACTACGCGTATGTCTGGCCTCTATGTTGAAGGAAAATCTCCCTAAGGACAGGTAGATCTCCTCTTGAGAGCTAGACTCTTAAATCTTAAGATAGAAGACACTTATCATGGACACTGACTTCCTTTTAGATCTATACAAACTAATGTATGAGAAGAAAGGATAAAAGAAGTACCTTTTATCGATGTTTGTCCCTGCACACTCCGAGTTGAGCTCCAATCTTTCACACCTCGATAAGCCCTGCAGACAAACAAAGTATGACTACTTCCTACTCTATCAATATTAGTCCAAAATAGGTCTATCTACTAAAGAGACAAATTCATGTGATATTGAACACGAATTAGAAAGAAACAGGCCAAGAAAATTATATTAATGAGGACAAAACATTGCTTACAGCCATAGATGAATTGCAGCAGTTTCGTCAAGTCCTCCTTGTCTACCCCTTTCTCAAAAGATCCATGATCTAAATGATGATAGCTTCACCAATTTCTCCCTATGAGATCATAGGTCTCTTTCTTCCAAAATATCTTTGTTCCAACACCACTTATAAGATCATAAGTTTGGTGTGATTCTCCCTTTTCAAACCCCTTTCACCATGAGAAAGATTGCTTATATAGCCTTGGAGAGGCTCAAAAACTTGGGATATATTTGGGGTGAGTTGAGGATTATCCTCCTCTAGTTAGAGATATTCCCTAATATCATGGATTGATTGAGGATTTTAACCCAACTGCCTTCTAAGAATGAAAATATCCTTCCCCCATTCTTCTCAACTAATCAACTGCTACCCAGAATAGGTAGCACTCCCTCAAAAGGTCACTCAGAGCATTACAACGCTCCCTAGTAGTGTATAGGGGAGCACCAACACTCCTGAAGGTAGGAGCGCTTCTGCAAAAGGGATAATGCAACACTATAATGCTCCCTGATGGCTTATGGGGGGGTGCCAACACTCCTGAGATAGTCATAGGGGAGTGCTCCCCTCCAAAAACTCAGTTTTTGGGGTGCTTTCAAATGACAAAAGGTTCATGAGCCCAGTTAACCTTTCCTCCTCTTCCAAAGAAAATGATTGAGGTGTTTCAAGTGTCCTTCTCATGTCATTATAGGCACAACATAGACATCATGGCAGTGTGTTTTCTTTGACACTTGCGACACTTATAATGATGACACTTGTGACACTATCGAAGTGAGTAATTTCGATGTGTAAGAGATTGCCCCCCAAAGTATGAAGTTAGAAGACAGGAACTGATAACTAAAATGCTTTGTAGACTTTCAAGCAAGGGTATAGATGCAGAGAACCCGACAAAATCCGCACACAAACATCCAACAAATATTATGACATGTTTCAAACCCAAGGTAGGCATACCTATGCTTGGGTGATCAAGACTTGCAAGATATGGCCGCCATAAAATACACTGCGGATCCA
>JZKD02S1672742.1:1168886-1227952 GCA_000966675.3 Picea glauca
TTGATAAAAAGGTATAGCCACTAAAAATACACTGTGGATGTATACTCTTATGACATGAACTGATCATAACCATGGCGAATACACAGTGGATATATGAGATGACAAGACATAGCCATGACCAATATAAAGTGGATCTATGTAACAATATATGTGTCATTGTTCAAAAGAAACTCCATCACAACCTGGGCAAAGTACACATCAAAGTGATTACTCAACCCAGGGTCTTCCTACCGATTCCGATGTAGTACGAAGCTAACCATGTGAATAGATGTCTCGATGTCAAACATGGTAGAAACCACTTGATTACCGGTCAATGATGTAAACCGTTAACAAGCGTGAGGGAAATCACCATTAATGTCAATGTGTCCCAAGGTACTCTAGTACATTCCAACGAATGTGAATGGATGAGATGAAGTCAAACATTCATGGAATCATATGATCAGAGGTCAATGATGTAAACCCACTATTGAATGTGAGGAGGCCTGCCATTGAGGTATGTAGGTCCCAAAGTACTAACTGGTTTCTAAGTCTAGTTACTGGATAATGTGTTGAAGTCGATAAGAATAGACTCGTCGAAGGAGGACCTTGATGTATCCCTCATCAATGACACGAAACAGACACAGAGAAGTAATTGGTAGATCACATGAACATGGACTGACACGGGTATTGAGACAAGATATTTGTGATGGCTGACTCTCGAGGTGGATACTTCCCTTGAACACTGAGGCAAAACAACAGAAACATGACATGGACCAAAACTTGACGATGCAGTGGATGTTGTGACTTACAATAGGTGACCCAAAGGAGTGAAAGAAATCGAAGGATTGGCTCAGTCCAGAGGTTCAGCGAATTGTAATGCGTGCAAAAACAAAGTGCCGTGTTCAAAGGCGACTCTAAGAGTTACTTGGTAATGTTCTCAAAAAAATGCTTGGCTTGCTTCTTTTAATTTTTTCCCCCATCCAGATAGATAAGTACCTCTTTTTAATTTAACGAGCTCGAGCAGGATAACACATGATTGATAAAACTCACCTTCGGTAACTTCCTCTTCCTTTTTTTAACGAACTGGAATAAGTAAGGGTTCGATCCCATATGGGCCTGTCAATGTTTTGTTTAGCGAGTCCAAAGACAGAAAACTCAAAGGTTTTTCATGATTATAGAGTCTGGAAAAACACTTAAAAGAGAACTCTTACAGTTCCCTTTTTGTAAAGTAGTCTAACAAGACCGAAAAAGAGATAAACTATCGCTCAACAGATGTCTTCTTCAAATACTTTAACGAGCGTGAAGAGAACAAGGTCGCTTGGTAATCTTTTCATCTTTAGAGAGCCTGAAAAGAACTTAAAGATGACTCCAGTGTTTTCCTTTTTCATAATGTTAGTCTCGTGAAGCCGAAAAAGAGATAAATTATCACTCGAAATATTCCCTTTCAAACCATTTAGCGAGTGAGAAAGGAAGCAAGATCACTCGACAATCTTTTCATGTTTAGAGAGTCTGAAAAGAGCTTAAAGGAGACTCCAGGGGGTTCATTTTTCATGTATCCATACAGGTCCGAAAAAGATATAAAAGTCTACCTGGATGCATTCTCATGTATTTACGAGCATGACAAAGAACAAAGACTAAGCTCGGTATTCCCCCAGCTTGAAATCTAGTGGCTTAACTCCATAAAGATAATCAAAGGCTGGAGACATGCCCTCCAAGCTTCAATTCATTCACCGAAAGAGAAGGGTGGATGAAAAGAAGGTTCAAAAGAGGTGACTGTTTCATTTTTTAACAAGCTTGACATAGGAAAAGAACTATGCTCAGGGCCTCTATTTCATTTTTTAACGAGTTTTCCACAGAGAAGAGAAACTATGCTCATAGTTTCTTCTGGATCATGGCTTCCGAGAGGATAACACTCTAGAAGAGGACCAGGTCAAAAGATAAAACACGATCATGGCCCCCAGGAGATCTCCGCTGGATGGAAGATAATCACTCAAGAAGGGACACATCTCGAGGGTTGTGATAGGAGGAAGGAGATCAGGCTCCAATAATCCTACCAAAGAAATGACCATGTCCACTACTGGATCCAAATCGTCAGAAGTTAAAATCATGGGAGATGATGAAAAATCAACACCAGGAGGGGAGATAGACAGTATATATGCCCAAATTTATTCACGAGGGGGAAGAAAAGAGGATCGGTGACAGTAATTATCCTGAGGTAACTTGTCAACGCGAAACATTTCCGGAATAGATTCATCAAAAGAAAAAGTTGGGGAAATGTAGTCGATTGCAGACGACAAGGAACTCAACCGTGATTGCATCGAGGAATTGTCAAATGCCAATAGATGTTGATCGTTCGACGAGGGAGAAGTAGATGGGATAGAAACATATGATGTTTCGGCTGGACTAAGTGGAACAGTGTCACTTAGTGCATCGAATTCCAATGGACAAGATACAATCCAAGGGTCAGATGATTCCAAAGATTGATAAGCCACAGTCGAAATCATATCGACGGTGGAAATATGATGTGTAGTTGGTGGAAGTGGTGTAGGGAAGGTACCCATGAGGCTAGAATCTTTCAGTAAGCCAACACCAATGCTTTCATACATGATCTTGTGGTCTCCCAAGAAAGGAATATTGTTGGTAGCGGGAATGCGAGCATCGGTCGTGCAGAAATCCAACTGATCAACAGTGACAATTTTGCCCTGATGAGGAAATTGGACACATCTGAAAACTGACGAGGCAACGACAGTCATGGCATAAAACAAACTTCTTCCAAGTAACAAGTTGTAATCGAGGGGATCATCGACCACCTCGACATCAACAGTAATGGTTTTACCACCCAATTGGATGGGCAAGGACTGTAAAAGCCCATGGGGATGAAGACCTCACCCATCGAAAGCGCATAACATCGTTGGGGATTTGTTGAGTGCTGGTGATTTTAAACCTTTCCAACATGCTAAAGACATGACACAAGTTGAGGCTCCCTCATCCAGAATAGTTCGATGGATTTGTTGATTGTGAAAAACAACATCAACTTGGAAAGCAAGTTGGTGGTAGAGTCAAGACGTATAATTATCCAGGTTAAACATGATCTGATTGGACGACTCAGGATCAACAACACCAAGAGTGGTCAAGAGCATTCTATGTTGACTGGGGAAGTGCTGTAGAACTTCTAACGCAGACATAGCACATGGTGCTTGAGCCAAATCTTCAACAATGTTGTAGTTTTGGGCAGCACGGGAACTAGGATTAAAGGTAGCTTTGCGGATAGTGCTCTTGGGAGGGTGTAATATAGAGTCAAACGTGGGTTTCTCGATCTGAAGTGGTCCAGACAGAGGATTAACTGATGGAAGACTAACAGAGGATGATGATGGATCTGGTGAAGTGTCGACACCGTTAGTGTATTTTCTTTTGTTAGGGTTACCTGGTGTGTCGTAGGTCTCAGAGCAAGTGGTCAAATTGATCCCATTAAACATATAAATATGTGCACTCGACGAGGCCTCATCATTAGGATCGCTAGAACTTCCCCCAGGCGAGGGGGTTTGAGAAACCATGGATTGTTGCTGTGGAAAAGGCTGAGTAAGCACAGTGGGTTGTGACTTCCCTTGGAAAATTTTGGCCACTTCATTGCGAAGTGAACAATATCGAGTGTAGTAATCTTCACCACAAATGATACATGGGAATTTCAGTTTCCGTTGTGGTTTCTTTTCGGTAGCAAGTGTTTGATTTTTTGTTTGTTCATTATTATTTTTTTCTTTATTCTTTGTCTTCTTCTTACCTCTGGATTGTTGTGAAGGGGCAGATTGAACTGCATTCACCTCAGAGATCTGAGTTTCGTGGGAGGTAGAGGAGGGTGTAGTCGATTTGGAAAAAGATTGGGTTTTGATGGAACCGATAACACCATCTGCATGAGATGAGGATGATGGCTTAGAAGGATCGGTATTAGCTCGAGCAGCATTCGGAAGCAAATCATACAAAGTACCAGATTGGGAATAAACCAAATCTAAATACTGAGCCTGAGGAATGGCTTGTTCCTCTGTGACCGCACCACCCATAGAGACATCGCGAGAAATTGGGGGTAACAGTGATTTAGTAAACCATTTTGCCAAGATCATGTCAGGAATGACTACCTTGATCATCCTTCTTCATCGCCTCCACTCATGAATATGGTCAGAGATATGCATAGAGTTAGTTTGATGAAGGGAGGTCAAGAGTTTAGTACCTGTCTCGTAGCGAATAGGCAGTTGAAAGTGTGTGAGGAAAGACATTGCAAGGGAATTGAAATCATGAAAAGAAGTGTGTGGTAGTTCAATATACCACTTTGTTGTTGAATCAGTAAGCGATCGCTGGAAAAGATGAAAACGTATAGAATCATCCATGAGGGAGTTTGATGAACACCACAAATGGAAAGTCATCACATGGTTGTTTGGATCTTTTCCAGGGTTTCCGTAAAATTTTGGAATATCAGAAGGATGCTTAGTTGGAATGACTAGCCAAACCAGTGAATGAGAAATAAGATCATTAGTTAACCGAGACAATTCTAGGAGATCCAGAGTCACAAGGAAAGGTAGTTGTTGGTTAATGTGCGAATGATACTAGTGTGGCATAGGAACACCAGTAGGACCATAGACTGGGTTAGGTGGATAGTTGTAACCAGTAGGTCCTCCTACATATAGTTATTGATGGCCAGGATAATAAGGATTCAATGGTGCATGAGAAACATGGGCATAACCTGGTGGGTTCTGAACATTATAGGATGGGTAATTTATTTTCCCATGAAGAGGATAAACATTTTTCCCTTGAGAATGGTAAGGAGTAGATCCCAGAGTTGGATACACATGAGGCCCATGAGGAGGATAAGACTGTGGTCCCGGAGAACTCCAGGTGGTGTTTGGGATGCTGCCCGGATAATATTGCCCGTAAGATGTTCCAGAAGGGACAGGATTGGATACTCCTCCTAGTGGGTTATTATACAAGTGTCCCCCAATGTGGGGTTGAGTAAAAGTGCCTCCTAAAGATACTCCCCAATATTGTGAAGGGTTTCTGGCAAACGAGGGTTGCCCCCCTGCCAGCGGTGGATTTACGACTGTGGTGTGATTGGAAAATGGAGGTTTCCCTCTAGGAGGAGTATGAAAAGTGAGCTATCCCCCGGGAGGGGTAGGCCCACCATGGTAAGGTAGTCCTCCAGGAGGAAATGGTTCATTGGATGGTGGTTTCCCTCCAGCTGGTTGTGTTTGGCCAGCAGGGGTCTGCATTCTCGAGTGAGAAGATGTCCCAACAGGATCATGTGGAACATGTAGAGTTGTAGAGTAAAAGCTTGTAGAAACGAGGGTAGAGATTGAAGTGCTTTGGGGATGAGTCCAGCATTAGGATGGACTTGTGTTGGCGTGGAAGTAGAGTGAATAACCTGATCGACTGGGTGATTCATGGTTTGACCGGATGGTCCTGTTTCACTAGGAGGGTCATGAGGATGAAAGGGTTGTCGAATAGATTCAAAATGCTCATAGAGATCGCGTCTCGATGAAGTCCTCCATACAAAACAAGGAGGTGTGGGATTGGTTGCTACTGTGGTGCTAGGATGAACAGGAGTCCTATACTCATCATCAAAGAATGGTTCCGTGGATCCCATATATGTTTCGGTAAAGAGCCTCTCCGGTAATCATGGGACTTCTTCGTCTATGACATTCCCAAGGGAGTCTAAACAAACCAAAAGTGGTTCGAGAGGAGTTACCGACACAGGTGTGGTGGGATTTTCAACCGTGTCCAAAGCGTCTTCTGGGTTATCTAATGGGGGAGCAATAGAAATTTCGGCATCAGATGGATTTTCTACCTCTCTATGGTAGTTGTCTTCTGGAGGGTTAGGAGGTAAGGGTTGATAGCCTTCCAGAGGAATCCCTTGCATCCTACGTGATCGACGAAGACCTTTATTGTCTACGGGCTCAATTGTGGAGAATAACAAAACACATTGAAAATCTAGGGCCAACTAAAAAAAAGAAACAACATGCACTAATAAAATCTAGGAATCAACCAAGCAGACAAAACTTCTCTTGATGACCATACTAGTTGGTGATGAAGGCCAAAAAATCTGAACAGCAAGGTATTTGTCTCTTAGAAGGAAGGATGTCAAAGTTCAGTGGGAAGAAGCATTGACTCATAGAAAGGCTCAGCAAGTGAAACACAGAGATTGGACCCTAGAAAAAGCAATTCTGGAAAGGTTTTTGCTAAAAGAGGGTTGGCACTCTGGTGTAAGGGGAACCGGGGTGTTATAACACTCTGTCCGGCAGCTTAAGAGAGTGTTGGCACTCTATTAACAAGGAAGGGAAGCGTTAGAGTCCTAAAGCTCAGAAAAAGTCCAAAAAACCCGAAATTTCAATGGAATTTTTGCAATCAAGTTGAGTGTGATGGGGTGAAGAGTCAATCAACATATGAAATCAAACATACAAGGTGAAAAAGGTATGAAAACAAAAAAGGGTAAGATACAAGGTCTATGAGTAAGATCAAAACTAAAATTTTGATTCGATCTCCCCAGTGGAGTCGCCAATTTCTGTTGAAGGAAAATCTCCCTGCAGACAGGTAGATCTCCTCTTGAGAGCTAGACTCTTAACTCTTAACACAGAAGATGCTTATCATGGACACTGACTTCCTTTTAGATATATACAAACTAATGTATGAGGAGGAAAGAGAAAAGAAGTACCTTTTACCGGCATTTGTCCCTGCACGCTTCGAGTTGAGCTCCAATCTTTCGCTCCTCGATAAGCCCTGTAGACAAACAAAGTACGACTACTTCCTACTCTATCAAGATTAGTCTGAAATAGGTCTATCTACTAAAGAGACAAATTCATGTGAGATTGAACATGAATTAGAAAGAAACAGGCCAAGCAAATTATATTAATGAGGACAAAACATTGCTTACAGCCATAGATGAATTGCAGCAGTTTCGTCAAGTCCTCCTTGTCTACCCCTTGCTCAAAAGATCCACGATCTAAATGAAAATAGCTTCACCGATTGATCCCTATGAGATCATAGCTCTCTTTCTTCCAAAATATCTTTGTTCCATCACCACTTATAAGATCATAATTTTGGTGTGATTCTCCCTTTTCAGTCCCCTTTGATAATGAGAAAGCTTTCTTATATAGCCTTGGACAGGCTCAACAACTTGAGATATCTTTGGGGTGAGTTGAGGATTTTCCTCCTCCAGTTAGATATATGCCGTAAGATCATGGCTTGATTGAGGATTTGAACCTAAATTCCTACTAACAATGAAAAGATCCTTCCCCCATTCTTCTCAACTAATCAACTGCTGCCCAGAATAGGTAGCGCTCCCTCAAAAGGGCACTCAAAGCGTTATAACTCTCCTTAGTAGTGTATAGGGGATTGCCAGCACTCCTGAAGGTAGGAGCGCTCCTGCAAAAGGGTTGATACAATGATATAACACTCCCTTATGGCTTATGGGGGGGCACCAACACTCTTGAGATAGTTATAGGGGAGCGCTCTTCTCCAAAAACTCATTTTTTGGGGTGATTTCAAATGGCAAAAGGTTCATGATCCCAGTTAACCTTTCCTCCTCTTCCAAAGAAAATGTTTGAGGTGTTTCAAGTGTCCTTGTCATGTAATTATAGGGAGAACATAGGCATCATGGCAGTGTGCTTTCTTTGACACTTGCGACACATGTAAGCAAAATGTGACACTTGCGACACTTATAATGACGACACTTGCAACACTATCGAAGTGAGTAATTTCGATGTGTAACACTCTGCGTCGTTGTCGCTGTCCAAATTCTTAAACATTATCCTTTTCAAGTCCAATCAATCTACTGTATCTTCAATATGTTCTTATCATGCAATAGCATCTTGATCCTTAACTTCAGAAAATGTAAAAATTTTCATCTTGGTCACTTGAAGAAATATCTCTCGGCTTTGTTGTATGACTCTACTCTGTCAATAGTAAACTCAGTGATGTACCCTCCAATGGTGCTATCAAATGAATGATAAACTTCTCTTGACATGGAATTATCAACCCTCTTGACCTTCTTGATCAGCGTTGACGTCCAAACTATAGGAGGTCTAGATCTAAGCTCAAACTGAGTATCTGCCAACCTGGCTAACCACTCATATAGCTCCCGATGGATTCCTCCAAAGAATATATTGTGTATATCAGTAAAAATATATCTTCCTAACCAATCCTCTGTACTAAGATTAGATTTTTTGTTCTGACCTTTAGTGAAGTCCTTTCCTTGATCCTCGATCCACTTTTGAATCTCTATCTTTGATGGAAACCGCCTTGAAATTCCCTCAAGAAGATTCTTGTCCTGACAACGGAATCATTTGTTGGCACAGGAGCAGACCCAGGGTTCATCTCCAAGAGTGCACCAACAAGCCCTAACTACTAGCTCTTTCGGCTACACTTGCAAAGCAAATGCAGTCTTGCCCAAAGAAACTATGGGGGGGTTGCAGGACAGAGTTGTCTACAACCAAGGGGAATATCAAGTGGATCTAATATAGAACAATACAGTATGCATAAATCACTTATCAACTTAGATCTACATCGCACAACTATAGATATGATCTAACACAAAAATGAAATAACAATATATCAATGGTAAAGAACAGAGCATAAATCACACACATGACACAAGATGTACATGTTTCACCCTCTCTCTAGGGCTACGTCCATAGAAATGTGCTTTATAATGTATTAATATATAACATATAGTTCTTATCTATGCTCTTAGCTAGAAGATCTTCGTTCTTCTTCTCTCTTCCTCTCCCCTTCCTGTGTACCCAGCTACAGGACTTGACCTCTGCACCCAACTGGATATCTTACAATACAAATTGTTCTCACATTACAATACTTCTCTCTCAATGACAATAACTCGATCTAACCTTAGATCAAAAACCCTAGGTCAACTTGACTCATATTTTTAGGGCTTCACCAACCTATCTTTACTTCCTTCTCACACGGTGCTCCAAAGAATCTAATGCTGTATTTTTCCACTTGCTGAGTTGTCCACGATACTTCTTCCTTGTTGATCTATCCTCCTTGACCTACTCATCCCACAACTTGCTTCCTTTTACTTTGCTCTGTCTTTTCTACTCTTTTGCTCACTTCGACCCAATATCATTCGTTGTGTCTTCCGCGAAGTTCAAATTTTGCCTTTTATTCCTTGATCTTGACTTGCTTCCATAACCAAGGGTCAACAACCCCCATCCCCAACAATCTTCCTTTGGATATTCCAAAATTCAAGGGAAAAACTGGTGAGGATCTTGGGGATCACATCACTAATTTTCACCTTTGGTGCTCTTCAAACTCCCTTAACAACGATTCTATTTAGTTAAGATTGTTTCAACACACCCTCACAGTGGTATCCATGAAATAGTATATCGATCTACCAAGGGGGACATACAAAAATTTTAATCGGATGGTTTTAGTCTTCCTCAACCACTTCCAATTTCCAGTACATTACGATGCAGTAATATAACTTTTGTCGGCCTTCCATCAGGACAAAGCCACTCATATATTGGATCACATCTAGGAGTGGTGTAGATGGAAGAGTTTGATCAAGGCCTACATACCCCCAAAATTCCTACTAGAGTGGTTCCATAAGTCTCTACAACCTTATATTTCCAAGGATGTTTCTACATATGGGGTTACATCTGAGGAAGAAGCGATATTTAAAGCCCATTAGTTAGATATCATATAGGCTCAGTCTGGGATGCTATATGAGATTATTCCAGTTGCACCGAGGTCAAACTATGACCATAGACAAAATCTCGGTCCTCATGTTGATGGAATTGTAGGCTCTCCCAATGTGAAATCTGCAGACTTGGTGACAAGCCATTTGAAAGAGTTGTCTCTAAGAAAGTCTATAGGAGGGCTAGTTTTGTCTGTGTCCTCCACTCCCACTCATTCGATGGATGTACATTATGTGTAATCATCATCCAACCCAAATGGTAGCCAGCAACGAGGAGGGAATAAAAAGAAAGGACGTGGTATCAACTGTAAGGGTGGGAAGAATAGTAATAAACCCAAGTACAATGGTAATAATGATAAGTTGAATAATAATTCTGGTGAGGGCAAGAAATAAATGTGGAAGGTGAAGTTTCCCTACAAGATTTGTACATACAATCACCTTACCCATTTATGCCCCAAACTTGTGAAAGTTGTGAGGCTTTTATCTCTACCACCTATTGTGCTAGCTAATACATTTCCACATAATCAACACATGGCCTCGAGCTCCTCAAATTATGCAAATACGGCGAGTGGGATAAAAAACCCACCCACCCAATACGGTGACCATTTATGCATCAATATGGTTAAATCTGAGGTTAATGTAGCCACTCGGTCTCGCGATTATAGTTCTTCATAGGTTGTACCTGGTTTAGAGTCTCCCCCTCCCTCGAAGACTCCTTTACAGATCAAAACACTAGAGCCCCCACCTTGTATTTCAAAAGGAGTACTCAAACACTGACGCAGGCGCGCCCACAAGGCACGTCCGCTCACAGGATCTTTCCTCCTTCCTCGGCCCGAAGAACTGAAAGGTTCTTCTATTTCCCTATCGGAAAATTTCCACCCACAACAACTCTCTCATGGGATCTCACTTTCTTCTATCGAGAAATCAATGATGGCCTTTTACCTTGTTATCGGGGTTCTTCCGATGGAGATTTCGATACGCTCCCCTGCTACCTTAGCCTCACAGGTTAAGCCTTTAGTCCATGTGACATCTTCTATACGACCACAGTTATACCTCCCATCGGGGTTTCGGACTTTGTAATGTCCAAATACATATGTCCTCAGGATTCGCGATCCCTCGAACCCAGACACTCCGCTACGCTGATAGCTGGCTTCCACAATGGTACTTCCCTCATTATCGGGGTTTCGAGATTCGCGATTCAAAAATGCATAAACACCTTGTCACCGGGATCCTCGATATCCCGATGACCCAAATACCGATAGACTACTTCCTGTCGGGATTTTCTCCGATGACTCTGATTTCTGCCACGAGTCCCCTCAAGATGGACGGTTCATATTTACTCTTGGGATTTTGAGACTTGTGATGTCTCGACTTTCATGACCTCAGGAACTCCGATATCCTGACTCTCGATGCCTCGATGTCCACCACGCTTCTCCACAAATGAACGTCTCTGATCATCCCTAGGAATTTTCCTATGAAAATTCTCGATCATCTTCTCTCGTGACTATCGATTTCCTGAACCCCGACGCCTCGATTTCCCGATGCTTCCTAGGGTTCTTACTCTGCTCACGAGGGTTAAACAATCTGCAACTCCTGTCAGATCGGACAACTGACGAGTAACTGATCAATGATCCAATGAATCACGACCCCTGGAGCTTGAACTTCGAACGTGACTGTAACCTCCTCGCTTCTTTGGTAGATCCAATGGCTGGTAGGATTTTACAAATATCCTCTACAAGATCCTGACCATCTATCTTCTCCACCTTGATGTCTTCAATGGGGTGAACCCAGTATTCCTCTATGAAAACTGGTCCTCCTGCGCGCAACTTTGCAGCGCCTGTTCAAACGCTCCACGACATAACTCCCTGTGATTCCATACGATGAACTTGGAAGCCTTATCCTTCCTGATCTTCACACAACTCTGAGTCTCCACGAAGACCCTTGCGACAATCCTCGAACACTTACAAATGTTGAGTTCTCTCGACTCTACGCACTCCAGCAGTAGCAGTCCTTCAATACTTCACTCAGATTCACAATTGAGACCTTCCTTAGCCTGCGCACTCCTTTCACGACTCCTATAACCCAATTTCACTTTTGGGTGAACGAGAACAAGAGTTAAACTATCTGAGCCTTCTGTCAACGCACTCCTTGCGGACGACTCCAACTGCACTCCTTATAGGAATCCTTGTTCAGATAGAGAAACAATTGAAACTCATTTCTTCTACTTCCTTTCTCATATTTCAAACCCTCAGCAAGAAATCATTCATACTTAGCATGTAAAAAAAATGCATAACAGGAAGTAAATACTCATGAGCATATCAATCAACACACATACACAGATAACAACACAACGCCATGAGCTTGAATCAATTTCTTCTATTAATCCAAATAACAGTACATGGGTGTTTCTACACATCTCTCTACTTCTCTTCTCAATGCTCAGGATTCTATCTATCCAGAATAATGTTACAATGCACAATGAGGGTGTCTATATCCCATTTCCCTCTTTCTTCCTAAAAATGTCTAATCTAGAATTAAAACTCTATCTACCTGCATTAACTACTATGAATGCCTCCATCTACTTCAGACGAGAGTGGGGCGCTCAAGGTCTGATTACATTATACCAAGGCACCTTCAATAAATGATCTCATTTATGTTTGGCGCATCAACTTCAATGGAAAATTCAAAAAAAATCGGTTGGGTCTGTCCATCTTTCCTTTGTCTTCCACGCTGGCTCGCTTGACATGAGGGATGCTCCTGCATCATACTCCCTCGCTTGAAAACTTTCATGGGCTCCTATCCATGAGCTCCTACATGGTCTGTCCATGCTTCAGAATCTCTGCTTCAGTCTCCCAGCTGACATCTTCAACTGGATGGCCCTTCCACTTGACCAAATATTCAAAATATTATTTCCTTCTGGTCTTCTTACCCACTCATTTATCCAGTATCTGCTCCATCTGTGGCTTCTCTGCAACTGGCATATGCTTCTGCCACTAAACCTCTGACTGTTCATCAATTGCTTCTACTTCTCCAACTTTGTATGGGTACAAATCTGAGACATTGAATATCGGAGAAATTTCGATCCCATCGGGTAATTCAATCTCATAAGCATTCTCTCCAATTCTCCTCAAGACCTAGCATGGTCCGATTTTCTTCATCATCAATTTATTGTATGTTCCTCTTGGGAACCTTTCTCTTCTCAAATGTTCCAGAACCAAGTCACCAACCTCAAACTGAAGTTGTCTTTTATGCTGATGTGCTCTCTGCTTATACTCTTGTCTTGTATTCTGCACTCGCTCCTTCACCCGGTTGTGAAGTTCTTTCATTGCCTCCACGAATTCTTCTGCACTAGTGCTCCTAGTAGCAGTCTGTTCCGAATCTCTCAATTCAGAAACTCCTCTCGACTGTGTGCCATATACAATATGGAATGGACTCTGGCCTGTGCTCCGATTCACTGAGTCATTATAAGCAAACTCTGCCTGCGACAATACATTGTCCCAACTGCTATGGTGCTCCACCACCAGGCTCCTGAGAAAGTCTCCCAGACTTCTATTCACCACTTATGTCTGTCCATCCATCTGAGGATGATAAGCTGAACTAAACAACAAGTTAGTCCCTAGCTTCTTCCATAATGTCCTCCAAAAGTGCCCTAAGAACTTTGTATCTCTATCCGAAACAATACTCCTTGGTAAGCCGTGAAGTCGAACGACTTCTTTGAAAAACAGATTCGCGATGTGCATCGGGTCACTGGTTTTCTGACATGGGATAAAATGTGCCATCTTGGAAAATATATCCACTACTACAAAGATCGAATCAAATCCTCTTTGCATCCTTGGCAATCCCAATATGAAATCCATGCTAATTTCATCCCACGGCTTCTCAGGTACGGGCAATGGTTGATAAAAACCTGCATTTTTCTTCCTTCCCTTTGAATGCTGGCAAATTCTGCATCATTCTACAAACCTATTGACCTCTGATCACATCCCTGGCCAAAAGTATGACCTGCTCAGCTTCACGAATATCTTATCATGACCGAAGTGTCTGGCCAATCCTCCACTGTGTTTTTCCTTCAACAGATTCTCCCTAATGGAACAATTTGGAATACATAGTTGATTGCCTCTGAACAACAATCCTTCCTGGATCATGTATTTGGCCTGTTTTCTACTATCTCTGAGAACTATATTCTCAGCTGCTTCATACGCTTCCTTAAAGTCTGGATCATCTGCGTACATGTCTCTGAGATCATCAAAACCTAACGTCTTGACTTTGAACTCCTGCAACAACAAACACTTCCTGCTCAAAGCATCAACAACTTTGTTAGCAGTACCAGAAATCTGTTTAATCACAAATGTGAAATTCTGCGTGTATTCAACCCATTTAACATGCCTCTGATTCAACTTTTTCTATTGAGTCACAAACTGTAATGCATGGTTATCACTATATAAAATAAATTCCTCCAGAATCAAATAGTGCCTCCATTTCTTCAATGCCTAGATGATGGAATAAAACTCCTTATCATACGTGGAATACTTCACCTTTGCTTCATTCAGCTTCTCCCTGAAATATGAAATTGGTCTTTCATATTGACTTAATACTGCTCTTATTGCAAACCTGCTTGCATCACATTTTACCTGAAATGTCTTTTGAAAATATGGCAACACCAAAATTGGTTCTTCCGTAATCTTCCGTTTCAACAAATTGAAACTCTTCTCAACCTCTTCAGTCCAGTGAAAATATTTATGTCTTTTCTTCACTGTATCCATCATTTCTGCACTAATTCCACTGAAATTCCTGATGAATTTTCGGTACAAACTAGACAAACCATGAAAACTTCTCACCTCAAATATGTTCTTCGGTGAGGGCCAATTCTTGATTACCTCCACCTTATCTGGATCCATCCTCAACTCATTTGCCAAAATAACAAACCCCAAATAAATGAGTTATGTCTTCATGAATGAGGACTTCTTTATGTTTATCAACAACTTCTCTTCCTGTAATCTCTTCATCACAATGGCCAAATGCTTCAGATGTTCAGCCTCCGTTTTACTGAAAATCAGTATATCATCCAGATATACGATAACAAATTTTCCAATGAAATCCTTCAGGACTTCATTCATCAACCTCATGAAGGTACTTGGTGCGTTTGTTAAGCCAAATGGCATAACAATCCATTCATACAAACCTTCATTTGTCTTGAATGTTGTTTTCCATTCATCACCTTCTCTCATGCGAATCTGGTGATATCCGCTTTTCAAATCAATCTTTGAAAAGAATTTTTCTCCACTTAAGCAATCCATTAAATCATCCATCCTCGGTAATGGAAACCTGTACCTGATGGTTATCTTGTTAATCGCCCTTGAATCAGTGCACATCCTCCATCTTCCGTCTTTCTTCAGACTGACTATCGTTGGAACATCACACAGACTTAATCTTTCCCTGACCAATCCTTTGTCCAAAAAATCCTGGACTTGTCTTTTGACCTCTTCATTCTCCTGTGGCGTCAATCTGTACGTGGCTTTGTTTGGCAAACTGGCTCTAGGTATGAGATCAATGTGATGACTCACACTTCTCATTGGTGGCAACGAACAAGGTAATTCGTCCACTACTATGTCAGCGAACTCTTCCAGCAGTTCCTGAACTTCTCCTGGCAAATCATCCACTCTTGTGCTGGTCAGAACAATCGTCAGTTTTCTTACCACAATGAACTGTGGATCCTCCTTCTTCTTAACCTCGGTAAGAAGTTCCTTCCCACTCATGAGTAGTATTGTGTTGCTTACTTACGGCTTCACCTCCTTATCCTTTATCGGAAGCAACATGTGTGTCCTCCCATCCTTCTCTAGGGTATATGTGTTCTTCCTCCCATCATGAATCACATTTCTATCATATTGCCATGGTCTACCCAGAAATAGATGACAAACATCCATAGGAATGATATCACATAAAATCTTATCATTATATCCTCCTATCTTAATGTCAACTAAGCACTGTTTGGTGACATTTACCTGAAGTCCTTTTTGTAGCCACAAAAATTTATATGGACTCTTGGATGATCAGTCGTCTCTAGCTCCAGCCTTTCTACCATCTCGGTTGAAACAATATTATCAGTGCTACCATTGTCCACAATGACCTTGCATGCCCAACCCTTGGTCTTGCAAGTTGTTCTGAAAAGTCTGGTCCTTTGGACTGAACTTTCCACCCCTTCTTCTGGTGTCAAAAGGACTTTTCGCATCACCAGTGATCTTCCACCTTCAGCCTCTTCTGTCTCAACATCTTGCCTCTGTGCCTCAAAGATGTGAGCTTCTCCAGGTTCTTTCCTTTTCTTTGGACACTCGAATGACTTGTGCCCATTCTTTCCACATGTGAAGCATGTAATTACTCCACCTCTTCCTCTTCCTCTACCTCTAGTACGAGGAAGAGTGTTGTTATCAACATAATCTCCTCTCTACTCATTATGATATCCTCTCTATTCAACATATCGCTACCCTTGTTGTGAGGTTCCACCTCTCTCTGTCCGAGTCTGAGGTTTATTCCAGTCATCCCTGGGCTTCTGGGTTCTTTCCTGGGCAACTGATTTACCTCTGGGCTGACTTCTGCCTCTGCCCCTCTGACTCTGCTTTCAGCTCAAATTCTCTTCCGCTTTCAAATCCATTTGATAAGCATCCTCCACCGTTCGAATGGTTGCCATACTTAATTCATCCTGAATCTCATATCTCAGGTCATTTATATACCTGACCACTTTTTCATCATTTCTTTTGTGATGACATGTCTGATATTCAACCTATAAAATTCCTCCGTATATTCCTTCACTATCATCAGCTTATGTCTCAAGTTCTGCATCCTCCTGAATAGAGAAATTTGATAGTCCCTGGGAATAAATTTTTCCTTCATCTTTTCAATCATCCTATCCCAGCTCTTAATTTTTTGCTTGCCTTGGCAACGCCTGTCAGCTTGTAGTTCATCCCACCACAAGGCTGCATGTCCTTTTAATCTTGTGACGGCATGCGTGACTTTCTTTTCGTCTTCGATATCTTCATAGTCAAAATAGGTGTATAGAGCTCTAATCCAGTCTAGAAGCTCCTCTACATCCAGATTTCCCTCATAAACTGGAATGTCCATTTTCACCTTTGTACTCATTCTTGCAACAGCTTTAAGTAAGCGTTCACTTGCTACATCTTCCGCTGGGATTTCTTCTTCTCCATGTCCAGCATCATATTCATTTTCGGACTCACTGATATCTCCTACATCAGCTTTGTGCCATTCTCTTATCTCCATGTCCACAATTCTAGAGCGTAAGTCATGCAGATCTCTTTCTACTTCTGGATTCTGCACTTCTCTACCCCTTCCTCTGGGCGATCCCCTTTCCTCCTCTGGATCGGGTGACTGTCTATCTCTTCTCCTAGGAGGCATGGTGAATTTTCATTTTTCTCTTCTATAGAAAGCAAAGACTCCTTCTTGTGCTCTGATACCACATGAAACAGGCGCGCCCGCAAGGCACATCTGCTCACAGGATCTTTCCTCCTTCCTCGGCCCGAAGAACTGAAAGGTTCTTCTATTTCCCTATCGGGAAATTTCCACCCACAACAACTCTCTCACGGGATCTCCCTTTCTTCTATCGGGAAATCAATGCTATCCTTTTACCTTGTTATTGGGGTTCTTTCGATTGGGATTTCGATGCCTGCGATGTCCAAACAATTTTTTTTACCAATCCCCAATCCCCGATACGCTCCCCTGCTACCTTAGCCTCCCGAGCTAAGCCTTTAGTCCATGTGACCTCTTCTATACAACTAAAGTCATACCTCCCAACGGGGTCTCATACTTTCTAATGTCCAAATACATATGTCCTCAGGATTCACAATCCCTCGAACCCTGACTCTCCACTACGCTGACAGCTGGCTCCCACAATGGTACTTCCCTCCTTATCGGGGTTTCGAGCTTCGCGGTTCCAAAATGAATAAACACCTTGTCACCAAGATCCACGATATCCCAATGACCCAAATACTGATAGACTACTTCCTATGGGGATTTTCTCCGATGACTCTGATTTCTGCCACGTGTCCCCTCAAGATGGATGGTTCAGATTTCCTCTCAGGATTTCGAGACTTATGATGTCTTGACTTTCATGACCTCAGGAACTTCGATATCGCGACTCCTGATGCCTCAATTTCCACCATGTGTCTCCACAAATGGATGGCTCTGATCGTGCCAGAGAATTTTCCTATGAAAATTCCCGATCTTCTGCTCTCGTGACTCTCGATTTCCCGAACCCTGACGCCTCAATTTTCCGATGCTTCCCGGGGTTCTTACTCTGCTCACGAGGGTTAAACCCTATGCAACTCCTGTTAGATCGGACAACTAATGGGTAACTGATCAACGATCCAACGAATCATGACCCCTGGAGCTTGAACTCCAAACACGACCGTAACCTCCTCGCTTCTTTGGCAGATCCAACGGCTGGCGGGATTTTGTAAATATCCTCTACAAGATCCTGACCATCTATCTTCTCCACCTTGATGTCTTCAACGGGGTGAACCCAGTATTCCTCTGTGAAAACTGGTCCTCCTGCATGCAACTTTGCAGTGCCTGTTCAAACGCTCCATGACACAACTCCCTGTGCTTCCCTACAATGAACTTGGAAGCCTTATCCTTCCCGAGCTTCACACAACTCTGAGTCTCCACGAAGACCCTTGCATGCACTCCTTGTGGCAATCCTCGAACACTTACAAGTGTTGATTTCTCTCGACTCTGCGCACTCCAGCAGCAACAGTCCTTCAATACTTTGCTCAAATTCACAACTGAGACCTTCCTTAGCCTGCACACTCCTTACACGGCTCCTATAACCCAATTTCACTTATGGGTGAACGAGAACAAGAGTTAAACTATCTGAGCCTTTTTTCAATGCACTCCTTGTGAACAACTCCAACTGCACTCCTTGCAGGAATCCTTGCTCAGATAGAGAAACAATTGAAACTCATTTCTTCTACTTCCTTTCTCAGATTTCAAACCCTCGGCAAGAAATCATTCATACTTAGCATGTAAAACAAATGAATAATAGGAAGTAAATACTCATGAGCATATCAATCAACACACATACACAGAGAACAACACAATGCCATGAACTTGAATCAATTTCTTCTATTAATCCAAATAACTGTACATGGGTGTTTCTACACAGCTCTCTGCTTCTTTTCTCAATGCTCAGGATTCTATCTATCCAGAATAATGTTACAATGCACAATGAGGATGTCTATATCCCATTTCCCTCTTTCTTCCTAAAACTGTCTAATCTAGAATTAAAACTCTATCTACCTACATTAACTACTATGAATGCCTCCATCTACTTCAGACGAGAGTGGGGCGCTCAAGTTTTGATTACATTATACCAAGGCGCCTTCAATAAATGATCTCATTTATGTTTGGCGCATCAACTTCAAGGGAAAATTCAAAAAAATTCGGCTAGGTCTGTCCAGATGTCCTTTGTCTTCCGCGCTGGCTTGTTTGACGTGAGGGATGCTCCTGCATCAAGCACTCTTCCCAAAATCCTAATGCTAAAGCCACCCAAAACTACTCTATTGATGAGGACCCAGGTCAAACCCCTTGTGCCATGTCGGCTCTGGAGCTACTCCATACATGTCCTTCATAGAGGAATGACTTGGTATCTACGTTAGGATCTATTGTTATAACCCTAATTTGCACTAGACAAACATACCTGGCATCAGGCCATCTTACTTGTTATTTTTTCCAAGCCATCATTGAACAACACTTCTAAAAAAACATATTTTTGAAGATGTATGCATCCTGCACCACTATTTCCCACATACACACACTTTCTTCACCTATACAGCTCGTGTGTGTACACTAGTTGCACCTTTATAGCTCGTGTATACTCACAAAATGCATGAAAAATAAAAAGTTGCAAAGGGATACAGGTTTTCGAGTAGTTACCTAACCATTTGACCGCCCATAGCCGGTCACCCAACCGAATAACTATATTTTTGGCCTATAAAATAAGGAGTTGGGGTCCCATTCCTAGAAGAGGTATGAGAGAAAAGAAAATCTGCTCATTTCATTATCCCCCCTTTGCCCCAATATTTTGCAACGACATTGTGATTTTGAGCCAGAATTCCTTTTTCCAGCCCTCTTTCCTCCATTGAAATCCCTTGTCATTTCCCTAGAGAGAATTGAAGAAGAGAAGAATACGTGGAAGCAGTTGGTGCATGGTGAAAAGGATCCCAGTATCAAGTTCAAGGAGCAGTTTCTAGTCTCTTATTGTAAGCAACTTTGTGAGATTAATATAAATAAATACTTTTTCTATCCCGCCAAATGATGTCTTCAAACTTCATGATTTATTTGTATTTTTGTTATGATATCTAACCCACTAATCCATATATAGAATTCATTCTTGTAGTTTCTTGTTTGTCTTATGGTGAATGAAGGTTGGCCTTGGGAGGATATCTACAGTCGAGAAACAACTGAGCGCAAAGGGATTGACACTAGATGTGAAGTTTAAGGTAAGCTTATCGGATCCCTATACTTTGTTTTTTATGTATGATTGTGGGGTAATGTCTGGATAGTTGTTAAAAGTAGGAGACTTTAGACAGATAGCTCTGCCTACACTTTAGAACCCTAGTGTAGTTCGTAGGAGGTCTGACCTCAGTATAGCAGAACTGGAGACCGTACTAGGGAAACCTCTAGGGTTTTTAGGGGATATTCTTTTTGGGTGCTTTAACAGGTTTAATTGCCTTTTGTAAGTTTATGTAAGTGTCTGAGTCTTTAAGGGATTCTGGTCTTCCATACCAATAATCCTTGCCTTCTCATCTTCACTGTTGTTATCTTTTTTAGAAGGTTACAGTGGTGTACGCGGCCTATAGTGGGTCTACATGCATACATACACACCCTACCTTTCGATATCCCATGTACATACGCAGGTTGTTGAAGTGTCAATAGTGTGCTTGTGTCGAGAAAATCGTTTTTAAAGAAGAGGAAATCATCCTTTTCCCTGTCAGAAGTCATAATTCTCAGGGGTTTTCTTGATGTAGTCCCGGTCTCTGTTATAGCATTTTGTAGCCTAGGTCTGACCTCAGTATCAATTTTATTTACCAAAGTTTTCTTGTTCTTTCTTTATTAGGGTTTTTAGACAAGTTTGTGAGTCTGTTCTGATCTGCCTATTTGGCATTGTCAGTGACTCCTTGTGGTCTGTGGTGGGCCATAAGTCATTTCTTTGTCTTTTCTTGTCTTCATTTTTCCCTTTTTTTCTTTAGAAGAAAAGAAAAGAATTCGTTTTCAAATTTCTTGTTTTGAATCATAAAACAATAAAAAAAAAGTTTTTCATTTCTTTGTTTGGTAAAAGTAGTTTAGGTTAGTTGTTTTATTTATCAAGGAAACATAATGTTTTTCTTAAGTTATTTATTTGAATACTTAGGACATTAAGTAGCTCGTAGTCGAGTGAAATCTTGTTTTAGGTTTCTCTTTTCAAAGATCTAAGAAAAGTAGTTACGAAAAAGTTTTGTTAAAGAGTTTAAATTGGCAAATATTCATGTGTGAAGAAGAAGTAGTTTGTTTTCAGTTTCATTTTATGCTCTTCTCTTTGATCTCTTAAAGAGAATAAATGGTTTCACTTTTGTTCCCTTTGACATAAGACGACCACCAGGGATGATTTTAGGGGATAAATTTCACTCATGGGCTAATTTTCCATGGTTTTTCCCAAAAAGTGATTTGTTATTCTAAAAATGATTCACCCAAATTCTATAGGATAAAGTTATTTTACCTTAAAAATCGCCAAAATTTTATACAAACTATATAAAATCCTTATAAATTTGAATATTTTTACAAAAATATCGCCAAACATTTCATAGTTGGAATATGAAGGATTAGTAAGATTCGCCAAGGTTTCTACATTTTAAAATAAATTTCCATCCTTAAAATCATCCCCGACGGCCACTAAAATTAACGCTTAATTAAAAGTTATTAGACTTTGTGTTTGTAGTGTCCATCAATTTAGTCTAGGCTACAACCTTGATTTAGGTTTGGAGAGGAAACTCTTCAAGGCTACAAAAACAACCATACGAGTATGTGCTAAGGAGTGCTTAAAATTCTAGTAATCGTGAAAGTTATCCAAGACTGCTCTCTAACACAAGGGATAAACACGAGGTTGTGTGCAGAAAGTTAGTGGAGATAACCACTCCAAAGACAGACCAAACATAGTGGGGAACGCATATAGAGGGATTATCTTGGGATTTTGTTGATTGCATTTTCCACAGAGTTTTGTGCGTCTCAAATCTGTTCGAGGTCGTCAGTCGTCTTCTGGAACACTTGCTTTTGATACCCTTGATAGGTTTTGGGATTGATACCCTTCTCATTGTGGTCCACCCGACTATCGCCTGTACTCGCATGCTGACTATTCACACACTAGCAGCCTAGTTGCATTTATCTTAGTGACTTACACAGGTGACTGCAGGGTGATGTAGGAGCATCTCTCCACGTCAGTCATCCAGCCATCCAGCCACATTAGTGCATGCATTCAAGGCTGAAGAGAGGCGCACCCTCATCTTCAAATTTGAATTTGAATGTAATTAATGTTGTAGGCTCTTGAGCCATGGAGTCGTGCCTTTGTGCAGGTATTAGAGTAGGTAGGCCTTAACGCTTGTAAGACTGAGATCTATATTCGATTTATGGACTAGACAGTACATTCAATGTAATTGAACAGGGTAGGTAGATTGGAGGGAAGAGATCAAAGAGCCCCCTCATGTAAAAGATCAATTTCGATCTCATTTTGATAGGAGTTAGTAGAATGAGAAGAGGGTCTGTGAGTAGACAATAGAAGAGAAGGAACCGAGACCTTGTTATAGGTCGTTCTCAGGAACACCTTGTACAAACAGGCATTTTCCATTTAATATATAAACAACAGTTTTTCCTGCACACTTTTGTGTTGAATGAATGTCTGCGAGTGTTTTTTTATGTTGTAGATGTATGTTGTAGGTTTGCATCTATAGGGTTTTGTTTGATTTCAAGCTTGAGAGGTCTTTGAGGCTTCACACCAGGAGGGTGTGACAGAATGATGCGGGTTCTGATAGCCATGCACAGAGAGTGCATTTCTGAACTCTGCGGAGTCAGACATAGGCATGCCAGGTGGGCACATAAGTTGAAATCAACAACTCGGAAGAAAGACCTATGAGGTTGTTGAATACCTTAGGAGGCAAGGTTGTGTAGGGAGAAAACAGTTGCATACATAAGCTCTGAGGAGTTTTGTGAAGCTCTGCCAGGTGGGAATTGAGTAGGTGCGAAGAGTGCAAAGAAGAACTCTGTTGTGAGTTCTGTATAACTCTGCCAGGAGGGCACTGAGACAGTGTGCAGACAGGCACATGAAGAGAACTCGGTTGAGTTCTGTATTTTGGAGGAAGAATCCACTGAGGGGTCTTAGTAGGATTGCTGAACACCCTGCATATTCAGCAAGAGGTTGCTTGAGTGAAGGATAGTCAGGAGGGAATCCAAATTCTCCATCTAAGAGATATAGAATAAGGATTTATTTCCTTAGGGGTCTGAGTATCTGGAGAATCTCAGAAGAGATCGCACTTTAGTGCACGAAGAATCTGCAAGAGTGCAGACATCAGAATCCTTTGAGGATTCTAGAGAAGAAGCTCAAGAGGAACAACTTTGTTGAGAGTGTAGGCGAGGACTCGGATTCATGGAGCTCGCAGAGGAAAGGCAAGGGTCGAGGCCTTTAGTCTTAGAGAAATCTTTCAAGCATCAGAAGAAAGCGCCAAAGCTCGGGAGGAGAACAGCTGTCGTCGGATCTGCTAAAAGGATCTAGACCATTGAGAGTTTCACGTTCAGGGAGTAGCAGGAGGAGTGCACAAGGAGGATGGATCTGTACCATTAGATCTTGACCCAAATACCCGTCAGTCGTCGGATCTGACTGGAGTTATGAGGGAGATAAGCCTTCATAAAAAGGGAGAAGAAAGTCCCGAAAGAGTTGCCATCGGGATTTTGGAAATCAGGATATCAGAAGTCTCGATGACAGGGGATCGGGAATCTCCATGGTGAAAAACCCAAAATAGATCGAGTCATCCTTTGGTTGGGACACGTGGCAGAGATCGAGAGCCATTGACATTTCAGGAATTGGAACTTTGGGAGTTCCGAGGGTAAATACCCATAGGCATTTTGGCATTTGAAAGCCCGAAGCCTCGAAAGGGACTGCAGTCATATAGGGGAAGGTCGTGTGGACCAAGACTTAGCCCTTAGGGCTAGTCACTGAAAAAGGGTGTTTCGGAATTTCGGAGATTCGACGTCCGGGGAATCATTGTCATCGGGAATTAGGAAATCTCGAAGGCCAAAATCACATTTCCTGTGGGAAATTGTTCGCAGTTGCATTCGGGCCGTGAAGGAAAAGGAAGGACCCATGGATCAAGTTTTTAATAGAGATTCTAGTGAGGAATCAAAGAGTCGCTTTGGCTCAAAGGGGAATTTGAACGATCCTTAAGACCGGGAGGTCAAGCGCAGGACCTGTTGATGAAGGAACAGGGGTGTATCGGCATCATCAGTTGGTATCAGAGCCTGATTCTTGCTTGTACATTTCAGGCAAGGGAACCTAGAGAAGGGGAGCACTATGATACACACATCAGTTGGTATCAGAGCGAGAATTTTGTTTGTATATTTTAAGCAGAGGGAGAAGAAAAAAGAAGGTAGGGTTGTTGGAGACTCTATGATGGTTGTTTGTAGGTAGGCAACAATCAAGAAGACAGTCAGGAGGACTATAGGAGAAGCTGAGACACTCGGAGTGCAGGAGTGAGCAACAGATTTGCCAGGAGGGCAGACAGAGACAACAACATGGCTATTGAAGGCCATAGGTATGCTGGGAGGAAAAGACTAGAGCTGATGAGCACAGCCAAAAGGGGGAAAGAACTTGCTGACATCAGGGCAAGAATGGAAGAGCTTAAACTGTGCATGCAACAAAATACCAGGTCAAGATGGGTATATGAATGGCCCATGAGGAAGCTAAAGGTAAAATGGCCAGTCAATGAGTTGATGATCATAAGACAACAAAAGTTGTTAAAAGGATGGTTGAGGTATGCGGAAAACCTCAATGCACCAGAAGAAGAGATGGTTCAGACATGTGAACCAGAGACTAAGAAAATTCTCGGTGAAGAGAATGAAATGGGATCAACTGGAGATATCAAGAACTGTGAGGAGGGTAGAGAGGAAATTCCAAATTCCTAGGTGGGCAAGGAGTTGAGATCAGCTAAAGATATCATAGACTTTCAGGAGGACAGCCAAGGAATTTTACATTGCCAGCTGGGCAATGAAATGAGGTCGCTGCGGGATCTTGAAGACTGCCAGGAGGGTAGTGGAAGCATCTCAAATTTCCAGGAGGGCAAAGATAAGAATACGAGACTGTCTGAAAGTCTTATGGACTTGGAGGTGAGTTCAATTCAGCAAGGGGTGTTGATGAAGACGGGATCGGTTGATCTCATAGCCTGCCAGGAGGGCAGTAGGAAAATCCCATATTGCCAGGTGGGCAGGGATGAACAGATGAGACTATATGAGAGTCTCATAAGCTCAGAGATGGGGTTGGATCAACAGATGCAGCTGACAGAAGAGGAAGATCAGAGAAATTTTCTGATGATTGGGGGAATTGAAATACCCCTACCACTTAGCTCAGAGGAGGCAAAAGTCTGTGTTGCATATGAAGCAGCAACAACAGAAGAAAGACAGCCAATTGAGACTGTTAGGGAAAAACAAGAATTGGAGCAGGTGTTTGAGACTTCCCAAGCAGAAGCAGAAGAGGATGATGAGCATTCCAAGGAATGGCTCAATATTTTCAGCGAGGAGACTGAAAAGACTGCAACCTAGGAGTTTGCAAAAGAAGAAGAGGAAGAAGCAGACAACATTAGCTTTTTTGATCTATGTGAACAGATTGAAGCTCTGGAGAGAAGGGTAATAGTGCAGAGCATGCACATCCAACAAGTGAAGTTAGTAGCAGATGAAGAAGGCATGGGAGATCACAGTGATCTACCCATTTGCAAAAAATTTATGCAGCTGAGGAGACTGCATGAATAGGGCCAGCCAATTCAGCATTTAGATGAGATGATAGAAGACATCATAAGGCTTATGGTAGAGTCATCAAAGACTACTAGCAAGGGGAAGCTAGGAAGAAAGGCAGCAACAACGCAACAGTAGAAGCAACAACAGAGAGATGGGGCAAGGAGACTCCAGAAATTTGTTTGGGATCCAGGACGATTTCAAAAACTAAGATGGGAAGCTCATGAGTAGGAGCTCATGAATTTTGCAGCTGAGGAGTATGATGCAGGAGCATCTCTCCACGTCAGTCAGCCAGCCAGCCAGCCATGTCAGTGCATGCATTCAAGGTTGAAGACAGGTGCACCCTCATCTTCAAATTTGAATTTGAATGTAATTAATGTTGTAGGTTGTTGAGCCATGGATCTGTGCCTTTATGCAGGCATTAGAGTAGGTAGGCCTTAATGCTTGTAAGGCTGAGATCTAGATCTGATTTATGGACGAGATAACGCATTCAATGTAATTGAATAGGGTAGGTACATTGGAGGGAAGAGCTCGAAGAGCCCCCTCATGTAAAAGATCAATGTCGATCTCATTTTGATAGGAGTTAGTAGAATGAGAAGAGGGTATGTGAGTAGAGAGCATAAGAGAAGGAGCCGAGACCTTGTTACAGGACATGCTCAGGAACACCTTGTACAAACAGGCATTTGCCATTTAATATAAAAACAATAGTTTTTCCTGCACACTTTTGTGTTGAATGAATGTCTGTGAGTGTTCTTTTATGTTGTAGATGTATGCTGTAGGTTTGCATCTGCAGGGTTTTGTTTGATTTCAAGCTTGAGAGGTCTTTGAGGCTTCACACCAGGAGGGTGTGATAGAATGTTGCGGGTTCTTATAGCCATGCACAGAGAGTGCATTTCTGAACTCTACAGATTCAAACAGAGGCGTGTCAAGTGGGCATAGAAGTTGAAATCAACAACTCGGAAGAAAGACCTATGAGGTTGTTGAATACCTCAGGAGGCAAGGCTGTGTAGGGAGAACACAATTGCATACAGAAGCTCTGAGGAGTTATGTGAATCTCTGCCAGGTGGGCATTGAGCAGGATCAAAGAGTGCACAGAAGAACTCTACTGTGAGTTCTGTATAACTCTGCCAGGAGGGCATTAAGATAGTGTGCAGACAGGCATAAGAAAATAATTCGGTTGAGTTCTGTATTTTTGAGGAAGAATCCACTAAAGGATCTTAGGAGGGTTGTTGAACACCTTGCATATTCAGCAAGAGGTTGCTTGAGTGAAGGATAGTTAGGAGGGCATCCAAATTCTCCATCTGAGGGAGAAAGAAGAAGGATTTATTTCCTTAGGGGTCTGAGTATTTGGAGAAGCTCAGAGGATATAACACTTTAGTGCGTGAAGACTCTGCAGGAGTGCAGACGTCAGAATCCTTTGAGGATTCGAGAGAAGAAGCTCATGAGTAACAACGTCGTTGAGAGCACAGGTGAGGACTCAGATTCATGGAGCTTGCAGAGGAAAAGAAAGGGTCGAGGCCTTTAGTCTCATAGAAATCTTCCAAGCATCGGAAGAAAGTGCCAAAGCTCGAGAGGAGCACAACTGTTGTCGGATCTGCCGAAAGGATCTGCACCGTTGAGAGTTTCATGTCCAGGGAGCAGTAGGAAGAGCGCACAAGGAGGACGGATCTATATCATCAGATCTTGACCCAAATACCCATCAGTAGTCAGATCTGACTGGAGTTGCAAGGGAGTTAAGCCTTCGTGAACAGGGATAAGAAAGTCTCGAAAGAGTTGCCATCGAGATTTTGGAAATCAGGATATCGGAAGTCTCGATGATAGGGGATCAGGAATATCCACTATGAAAACCCCAAAACAGATCGAGTTGTCCATTGGTTGGGACACATGCCAGAGATCGGGAGCCATCGACATTTTGGGAATCAGAACTTCAGGAGTTTCGAGGGTAAAGACCCATAGGCATTTTGACATTTGAAAGTCCGAAACCCCAAAAGGGACTGCGGTCATATAAGGGAAGGTCGTGTGGGCAAAGACTTAGCCCTTAGGGCTAGTTGCCAAAAAAGGATGTTTTAGCATTTCAGAGATTCGACGTTCGGGGAATCATTGTCATCGGGAATTAGGAAATCCCGAAGGCCGAAATCACATTTCTTGTGGGAAATTGTTCGCAGTTTCATTCAGGCCGTGAAGGAAAAGGAAGGACCTCTAGATCAGGTTTTTAATAGAGACTCTATTGAGGAATCAAAGATTCACTTTGTCTCAAAGGGGAATTTGAACGATCCTTAAGACCAGGAGGTCAGGCGCGAGACCTGCTGAAGAAGGAGCAGGGGCGTATCGGTGCCATCACAGGCGTATACCGTGGTACCTAGGGTAGACATCGGGCCACACTTTGCAGAGTATACCCGAAGGGTGCTTCCATATTTGAGTTGCACTTACACTAGTAAGTTACTCTAGTGTTGGTTGGTGTAACTATTCTTCCAACTAGCTAGTGATCTGCTTGTCTTATCTCATAAGATATATTTCTAGTGTGTGTTGGTATTTAACATTAATAGAAAGCCCTAGTGTTTCATTGATATTCTCACATCGTGAAATATTAGGAGCTCTATCGATCATGAAGGCTTCTTTTCCTTCCACCGATTAATCTGGATCCACCCTCACCACCGCTAAGGCGAACACTAGACTAGCAAGGGTCTTTTGAGGTGACCAGACCACAAGAAACTATGTTCGACCCATCTCCGAGAGGAGAACATTTGATTCTGGAGGAGCCAACCATTTTTTACCTTGGATTAGAAGATCTTGGTTCATATAACCCTCCTAT
Organism: Picea glauca; assembly: GCA_000966675.3. NCBI lineage: Eukaryota > Viridiplantae > Streptophyta > Pinopsida > Pinales > Pinaceae > Picea > Picea glauca. Next base: position 1,197,404 of record JZKD02S1672742.1, read on the forward strand.
CACTGATCTATTAGCGCCCATTGTTGTACAGGTTTACCCTTATGAGCATCAGGTAGTGTCACAAGCAACGATGGAGACAAACGCTGCTACTTCTTCAAGGAATCGTCATACTCCCTCTACGAATGTCACTACCGGGGGTTTTCCACCTCCTAACCAACTGTCGCCAGTTCATACCACTATGGTCTCGACTGGCTCTATCTTGGGCAATGGTCTGATTCTGTCTATGGTATCAATCACTGCTCCTTTCACCCAAAGTGAGACATGCCCTCCGTTCTCATACGAGATGCCTAGCTTTGATATGAACTCTGTCATTTCCTACTCCACTCCATAGACTTTAGGTCTGAGGGAAGGGATCTTGAACGCTCCTCTACAAGGATCCATGAGGGGAACTTCATCTCCCCATAGATATTTCCCTTATGGAAGGGGTTATATACCTCCTTCTTCCCCTTTGCTCGACGGTGCTCACCAACACTCCGTCGAGCCGAACGTAAACTATAGTTCATTTGGAGCAGGTAGTCAAGGACTTCCTTCTTATAGAATGATGGTAGGTTCAACATCATTATATTTTTTCAGCTTGTTTGGTAACAATGCATTTTCTCCGCCTTCGTTATCGGTGGGGGGAAACCTTGTTAATGACAAAAATATCCTATGTAGGGTATTATTCTTGCATAGGGGGAAAACTCAGGAATTCCTTCCTCACAAGGACCTTGGAATCTGTGGCAGGGATGAGTTCCCTCGTAAGGGATGCCGACCAGGGGAAACCCCTTCCATAGCCAATGGAACCCCGAGTAAGGCTCAGGATCTATGCCCATCGGATCGGCAGGGGATAACCCTTCCCAAAATACTTGGAATGCAACACAAGCCCAACCTTCTACATCCTATTAAGGGAATCAACCGATGACATCTCAACAAGAACAAAACCTGTACACTGGTCATGGCCATGATTATTACCAGAACCCTGGCCAACAACCTAACTTTTCCTGGCAACAACGTGCCAGCCTAACTCAAGGCTCCTTTTTCCCTGGTTATAATCAACAACCCAAATTACCATTTCTGGCCACTATGCACTTGCTAGACTTGACAAGGTTATTAAACGACCCCATCTTAGATGATCCGTGTTGGCCTCCTATGCCAACCAAGTTTTCTTCATACATTTCAATGTTCGAAGCTAAGCCTAATGAAGATCTAGGCAATCATGTGACTACCTTCCATTTATGGTGCTCATCCAACTCATTGAGAGATTAATCCGTCCAGTTGCATTTTTTTCAATGCACTCTCATCAAGAGTGCTGCAAAATGGTACATTGAGATCGACCGCTCAAGATACTCTACCTTTGCTGAATTGGTAATAGTTTTATTAAACCATTTTCAATTACCTGTGAGATACGACGACGACACCGAATTGTTGGCCAACTTTGAGCAGAAAAAGGTGGACCATATCTCAGATCACATTCGAGAATGGAGACGTCTGAAGAGTTTGATAAAAGTACCAGTCCCACTAGCATTCCTACTTGAGTGGTTCCTTAAGTCCTTGGTACCTCAGTTATCCAAAGACGTAGCAACATTGGGGGTCTTTTTAAAAGAACAATCAATAATGAGAGCTCAACAGCTAGAACTGATTTACTCTCAGTCTGGTTTACTTTACGAATTTTTTCCAGATGCACCGCGGTTGATACTTGACAAGACCAAACAAAGATCTAGACCACATGTCAATGGTATTGTTGGTTCAGCGTAAACGAATCCTGTTGATCAACTATCAAATCAATTACAGCAATTGTCAATACAACAAACAAAGGCCAGCCAGACCACTAGTTCGTATGCTCCCCCTACTCAAACGTTCGATGTACACAGTGTGAAATCGACAAACCCGAAGGCCACCGAGCATCTTGATGGAAAAAAGAATCAATGAAAGAAAGGTAAGGGGGATAAGAAACCTACCAATAATGCTGGTAGGGGCAACACAGAAAAGAAGAAGTCAAAGTATCCTTGTAAACTTTGCACGGAAGACCATCTGACTCAACTTTTCCCTTGGCTTGTGGAGGCCCAAAAATTATTGGAATAGAAGTATCCTGTCGTGTTAACAAACCCATTTCCACATGGGAAAAATTTAACTCAATCCTCTTCGAGCGCGGAAGGGGACAGTCAGGGACCCCCTCCGTCTTCAAGTAATCCTTCATCTGCAAATTTGTATATGTTGAAAGGTAATGTTGATATAGCAACTAGGACACACAACTATGGAATTCCAAACACCTCTGAGAAGGGTAAAGAAGTCGAAAACCCACCTCTTCCTCTCCATATTGAGAAGACGTTGGGTGAAATAATGACATCCATCCCAAAAGGTGTGTTCAAGAAAGATTCTCACAATCCAAATGCAAGGGTCTCCTAGAACTACTCTATGGTGGAGGATTTGTCTCAAACCCCTTATGCAATGTCCGCTTTGGAGGTCCTCTAGAGCTGCCCTTCCTAGAGAAAGGCTTTGTTAGCTTCCTTAGGATTTGTTGAGACTTGTAGTCCGGGAACGATCATGCTTGATACGACCAACTTAAAACCTCATCTCCCTTACCACATGGTGTTTCAGGTAGTAGTGTCTTACACCATGAAAAATTTTACCCAGAACATTTTATGCATGGTGGTTGATGAGGGCACCTCGACATGCATGATTTCATTGGCATGTTGGAAGGCCATTGGCCAACCTGTTTTGTGTCTGTCACCTACTCTTCTTACCACTTTCGATGGTCATTTGTTCTGACCACATGGAATCATCCCCTCTTTCCCCGTGCAGTTAGGAGAGAAGACCGTGTACGTCAAGGTTGAAGTGGTCGATGCGTCTCTCGACTACAATCTCTTGTTAGGAAGGAGTTGGACCTATGCTATGCATTTAGTGGTCGCTATAGTTTTTTGAGTCTTGTTGTTTCCACACGAGAGATGGATAATGTCCATTGATCATTCATCCTTCTCCCATCCTGACCCTTCATCGGGGGCATCCACAATCCCGATGATTGATAACCCTCAACCCGACATCGTCAACATAGGGGTTGTTTTGTGCCAACCTTTGATAGGTACTTTCGCTTACCCACCTACTTCCAATGACGTTAAGTTCATATCGGTTGTCCCCAACCAGGATAAGGTTGAATTTTTTTGATTCTCGTCATTTCGTACGACTTACTTTGATGATCTATAGACTCTTCTTTCCCCATCATCCACAATAGAAGGGACAAGGCACCATGGCATGGCCATGACCTTGTCCGCGACAGAAGTTGTGTACTCTATAGTCCAGTAAGATTCCATTGATCTCGATCTGACTGCTGCACAGGAGTTAGATTTGGTTCTCAAGCCGATTTGAGCTCAATATTCCCTCACCGATACTGATTCTTTAGTCTTAGTCTTTCCCTCATATGAGATGACTATTGAGGAAATGAATAGTCTGGACAGACCCTGGGATGATCTCCATCACAAATCTTATTTCCTCCCAGAATTAAGAAGAATTGAAGCCAATGAATTCACTTTGACTATGACTGGAGATAGGTCTTGTCCTATCAATCCTTTGGCTATGCACATAGTTTCCGCTGAAGGAAATATGGAAACCATCACTAAAATGATATGTATTGATATCTCCAGAAACCCTGGCATCATGGATAATCTCTTCATCGGAGTGGACTACTCCCCCGATGAGATTCGAATCTACACGAATTTATTTAAATAATTCTGCGACATGTTTTCCTGGTCTTACGAGGAAATTCCAGGCATATATCCAAGAATCGTCGAACACAAAATCATGACATATCCTGACGCTATGCCGGTCCGACAGAATCTTTGTCCGATCAATCCTAAGAAAGAAACAACTATTAAGGTTGAAATAGAGAAACTGCTCAAAGAATGTTTTATCTACCCCATCCAACTGACTCAATGGGTGTCAAATCTCGTTCCGATCAACAAAAAATAGCGTATGATTCGCGTATGTACGGACTTCCGTGATTTGAATAAAGAATGTCCAAAGGATAATTTACCCACTCCATTTATCGACCAGATTGTTGATGAATGCGCAGGATGTGAGGCCTTTTATTTCATGCATGGTTTTTTAGGATACAATTAGATATAGATCAAGCCCGAAGACCAAGACAAAACCTCTTTCATTTTTCCATAGGGTATATTCGCTTATCGGAAGATGCCTTTTGGTCTAAAAAATGTTGGAGCTACATTTCAGCGGGCCATGTCTTTTTCTTTCCACGATCTCAAACAAATAGTTGAAACTTATATCGATGATTTAACATCACTATTAAGTAAGAGAGATGATCATCCCACACACCTCCGACTTATCTTTGAGTGATGTTGCTACTACCAAATTCGCTTGAATCCAAACAAATGCAGTTTTTGCATGACATCATGTCATCTACTAGGTTTCATAGTTTTGACAACAAGGATCACGGTCAATCCTCTAAAGGTTGAGGTAATAGTTCAGTTTCATCCCCCATGCACAATCCCTCATCTTTAGAGTTTACAGAGAAAAGTTAAATTTTTATGACATTTCATTGCAAACTATTCCAAGATCACAAAGGGTTTCATGCGTTTACTGAAGAAGGATGTTCCTTTTCATTGGGGCAAAACCGCTCAATGCTCTTTCGAATCATTGAAACACGTTGTCATGTCTTCCCCTCTACTTCGGCCACCCAATTATAATAAAGATTTCTTATTGTACTTGGTTGTAGTAAAGTCGACCATCGGTATGGTGTTGGTTCAAGAGGATGATTTTCTTGAAGAATACATGATTTATTACCTGAGCCGAGGCCTGGTGGGACCAGAAATCAATTATTCACACATTGAAAAACTTGCGTTGGCAACAGTTCATGATGTCCAACCGTTTTGTCATTACATTATGTTTCGTAGGACCACCTTCATTAATGTTGTGAATTTGTTTCAATACATGTTGATACGACATGTAATTGGTGGAAATATCAATAAATTGATAGTTATTCTCCAAGAATTTGACTTGGATTTTGTTTCGGAGAAATCCTAAAAGTCGTTGGTCTTTGCAGAACTCATCTCGGAACTTCTGATCGAGTCAGGTGATGTTATACCTGAAGAGTCACCTATTAAAGGAGACATTTTTTTTATAGAATCTTTAGAACCTTGGTATGGAGATATATTAGTTTATCTCCATACTTTGAAGTGCCTCGCCTCTGCTTCTCATGATGAACGTCGACATATACATCATCAGGCAAAGAACTATCTCATACTCAAGGACACTTTGTATCATCGAGGTGTAGATTTCATGCTTCATTAGTGTCTCACTCAAGAAGAAGTGGAAATCGTGCTTAACGATTGCCACACTGGAGCATGTGGTGTTCATTTGTCTGGTGGGGCAACAACCCAAAATATTATACAAGCCAGTTACTTTTGGGCAACATTAATCAAATATTGTGTTGAATCGGTCAAGAAGTGCCACACGTGTCAGATCTACTCTCGGAAGATAAGGGAACACCCAACTCCCAAGTTTCTCGTCATCACAGTTGGTCCCTTCACCAAGTGGGGGATTTATTACACTACATACAACCCCCCTTCAACAAGGTGGCATCGTTAGATCATTTTAGCAATAGACTACTTCACGAAGTGGGCCGAAGCTATGACAACTTTCAAAGATGATGGCGAGACAATAGATCTCTTTTTTTTTAACTAGATAATAGCAAGGTTCAACATCCTGAGAGAGATTGTCATTGACCATGGCATTCACTTTTAGAATAAAATCATGGTTGATTTAATTCCAAAGCTTGGTTTGAGGCAAGAAGATTCATCACCCTACTACCCACAAGTGAATGGTTAGGTGGAATCTATGAATAAATCTCTTAAGACAATTCTACAACGAACGATCAATTTGGCCAAGTCAAATTGGAATTTGATGTTATACTTAGAATTATGGGCCTACCGAACATATGTTAGGACTACAACCAATCTCTCATCTTTCAACTCATTTACGGGCTGGAAGCAGTCTTTCCTATAGAGTGCCAGATCTCGTCTCTAAAGTTGGCAGTACAATTATTTCCAGACACTTCACCACTTGAAGATAATTTATTATATATCGAGCACCTCGATGATCAACTTAGCGATGTAGACTTGGCTAACGAGGATCACAAAAAAAAATTCAAGTGTTAGTATGATCGGTCCATTTGTCCTCAGATTTTCTCTGAAGGAGACCGTGTCCTGGACTACGAACAAGATAAGGACCCCCTGGGGGCAGGCAATTTCAAACCCATGTGGTTCAGACCTTTCATCATGAAAGAGGTTCCAAAGAAGGGCACTTATCATCTAGTATACTTTGAGGGAAATTCTTTGGAAGAGCCTAGAAATGGTCTCTACCTCAAGAAGTATTATTCATGGGTGGGTCACCTATGAGTAATAGGAGGTGTTCATTTTTTATGTCTTCTTTTTCACTGTGGAATATGTGAATTGAATAGGAAGTGTTCGTTGGGTTTGCAGACGACGCTAGCTGACACACTCGTAATCTTGCTTCCACAGCTTGGGTGATTTTCACACCTCGGGGCCAATTTATATCTTTAGGAGGTATATTTGTAGGTGATGCCACAAACAATGTTTTTGAATACAATGCAGTCTTAGAGTTGCTTCATGATGCTTTATCGCATGGTATCTCTCACCTATGGGTCTACATAGACACTCAACTGGTTGTGTCTTAATTAAATGGGGTTTACCACATTTACAATCCTACTCTACACCAACAGTTCCTTAGGGTATGTCTCTTAGAACGAATCTTTTATTACATTACATACATCCATGTTCCTAGGAGATTGAATCAAATCACAGATACTATATCTAACCATGTATTAGATTGGCATATTACACACATGTAAGAAAAAGCACACACACACACACATGTAAATACATTTGTAAATAAATGCAATCCATAAGACATAAAAATATGTAAATACACATAGATATCGAAAATATCAAAGTACATAGGTGGGCGCAAGTGCCTCAAAAATATATGTCCAGTAAGATTCATGGGGATTATGCCCTCAAAAATATACAAAAGTCCCCTTGGCATGTAAGTAGTCCAACCTAGCTAAGGGCGGGGCATGTTTTCCCTGCTGTAGTGAACAACAGTGTTTTCCAAATGCCGAAAAAGTTGGACCCAGGTCCGTGGCACCCCAACTACATGAAGTTGCATCAATTGTGGTAGATCTTCAATCTCTGCCATAGTGACTTTGTGAGTGAGAGCAATGAGGTTCCGCTACACCCGACTCAAAACTCTCTCTGCCTCTCTGGCTAGAGGTCCCCCTGCTGTTGGTCCACCGGTTGCGGCTGGTCCTGCCTCTAGTCAAGGACGTCGCCTAGTCATCGATAAGTTTGTTGGACACACTGGTCCCACATATGTACATAATAGATACATAGTTGTCAGATACTCTGATACACATAAAAATGATATATATAAAAAGAAATAAAAAATTAAATAACTTTGAAAAACAAACATACCTATCTCCTCATTCTAATCCGGTAGGTATGGGCATATTAGGATCCCTGGAGAAGTTGATCTCGGCATAGGGGTAGTCCTCTATAGATGGAATCTGTCGATACCACCAGTCAAAAAAATTATCATCGAAGGCCTCAAAGGTCCTCCCTCCCCCCTATCACACCAACAACGTTGCCCATCTGCACACTACTAGGAGAGAGGCCATGTTCCCTCATACTGTCTCTCGCGGACTGAGAATGGGTACCCTCTCGAAGAAAAAGGAACATAGAATAGTCCCAAACCCGAAGTTTTTGTTTCTCCGCACACGACACTCTATTAATTGTCTCTTAATGCAATCTAGCATGGTTGTGCTCCAGTCGAAAAATTGTGCATTTAAGCACTGAATCGCACAATGCATGTGAGCCCGGGAGACCTAATGTAAGTCCGTGGATCAAGAGATCCACCCAATAAGTAGAACTATCACTTTCAGTGATAGGTTTAAAATCGTGTGGATCGACACCTGAGAACCCACTTTATCTATGTCAGATTCACAATGGAGTCCAATCAACTACTCAATGTTGTGAGGCCCAGGAGGAAAAACATGAAGGTTGATTGGTTCCCCTCTCCTTGAGAGGCCAGTCAAAAAATAAATATCCTCAGTCATTGGAGTCAATGACTATCCTTCAAGCATAAATGCCTCCCTGTCAGGGTTTCAGTAATATAACAAGGCATTCAATAGCCTGGGTTATGCCCGCATGAATGAACACTAGAAAAATTTCAACAAACCACATTGTGCTAATGCGACGATAGAAACAGGATCTTTTGCAACCAAAGAATCAATGTCTTCATTCTCCCTTTCTCTCCAATGAATGTACATCCTGCAAAATGATAGTTTCAAACGGGAGTTAACTCTTTCTTTTTGATTTTTTCCATATGTTTACGGGTGTGCACGGGCTATATTGAGCACATTCGTGTATGCATGCAGGCAGGTTGTTTTCTTCCCGTAGGCATACGCGCGATGTCCTTGGACAACCCGCATACATGCAGGGCAGCACCTTTTTTAAGAGTGCACGCTCCCCCAAAAAACTAAAATGAACTAAAAGAGAAGTATTGAATTGTACAAGGGTTTTTTTTATACTTACTTGGTCCAAGCAGAGGTTCATTTCATCCACTGAATCTCCTGAAACCAAATCTTTTGGCAAAGGGGTATTTTTGACTTTTTGGTCAATTCTCAATTTACAATGGTTATAATGAGTTGTCAGCTTCTATTTATAGATTTTTTGGCCCCTTTTTGTTCTTTTTTGGACCCTTTTGTCGTTTTTTCTAGCTTAAAAATCATTTAGTATGGTTCTTGAGTTTCTTATGGGATGTTACGATACGTTTTACTTTTGGTATTGTGAAATTTTTTGAGAGTTGGGTCATTTTTAAAAGTCCTTTGGTAAAAAGTCATTTTTCCAACTTTTTGCATCTAAGTTAGGTTTCCACCTCCACTTTCTTCATCTCGTTGTATTTTTCACTTTTCCATAGGATCGACCCCACTGAGTTGTGACAAAAAACCATCATTTCTTATTTACAAGTTTCGTAATTTAATGGTAGATCCTGCCTTTACATGGATGCCTAGTTAGGTCCTCATTTCTTTTGGCATCCATGCCATCGTTAATGACTATAGGATCGATGGTCCTTATTAGTTTTTTTCTGATTACAAGTTTTGAGCCTTATTCACATGATTCATTATCACTCTTGACCTCACCCTAGGGACTCCCAAACAAAGATGAGTCTTCTTTAATCCCTTTTCAGACTCTCTAAACCTGAAAAGATTTCTGAGCGATCTTGTCACCCTTCATGCTCACCAAACCAAAATTTGAAGGCTCGTCTGTCTAGCGGTAGTTTACCCATTTTTCCTTCAGAATGGTCATTTAAACGAACAAAGGTATAATCTAGGAGATTCAATTCACTAGAAGAGTATTCTCAAGTATAATTTTAACCCTTTTTCAAGCCTGAGGGACTAAATTTACGAGAAAGGACCCCCCCACAGAGTCCATATTTAAGCTCTTTTCAAACTCCCTAAAATTGAAAATATGGTTGAGTCACCTTGTTTCTTCACACTCGTTAAATTGGTCTAGAAGAACATCCCTTACAGAGTCCATAGTTAAGCTCTTTTCAGAATCCTTAAATATGAAAATATTGTCGAGTGATATTGTCTTTGTCACACTCGTTAAAATGGTTTTGAATAGATGTGTTTTCAGTGCTAGTTTACCCCTTTTTCGAACTAACTAGACTACCTTCGAAAAAGGTATCCCAGTGGAGTCTCCTTTTACGCTTTCTCAGACTCTTTAAAAATGAAAAAACGTCGAGCTTACCTTCTCTGGGATCGTTAAAATTACATCGACGAATGTTATCATTGTGTTTTATTAATCACATTTGCATTCCTGCATCTTTGTCCTAATTTCGGCTCCATGTTTCTCTCGACTAAACCATATGAAGCATGCCTTATACACAAGCCTCGTAGCACTTTTCCTCTGCGTCTTGACACCTTGACCCATGGAGGATTTTTCCCGAGTGTCCTTTTCCTGCATATGTCTCCTTGCTCTGAGCATCAGTGTGTTCCTTGCGCTTGGAACTAGTATGTATGTGACACTCGTTCCTCCTTTGTAACATAGCATTCTTTTATTCTTTTTCTAGCTTTCCAAAATTATTGAAAAAGACAAAACAATCAAATATGCCCCAAAAAGAGGAAGGGAAAAGTATTTTATTTTTGTTGGCAACACAATGAGTCGCCCTTAGACAAAGCACATACTTTTGTTTGTTCGTCAAGCTCTGGGATTTAATATGACCTTAGGAAGTTGTTCTCGCTACATAGAGTTGTGTCCTCCTCCATTTGGTTATCCTTCCAAACATATGGAGAGTTTTGCATTGCCTCCTGCATCGTGAACTTATGTCAATGTCATGATGCCTGATTCTCATCATTTTTTGTGCTATTGTCCAAGGGAAGTTTTACCCAACTTGAGTCATCCCTTCTTCAGTTTGTCTCTTTTCCTCATGCCCAGTCATCCTAAAAGTCCAATCAAGTCCTTGTTCGAAATAAATGAAGTTCTATGCTCGATCATAGAGATCCTCTTGTTTGTTCTCGACGAGCCATCGAAGACCTCTGGGTAGTGAAGTCGTACACTAATATTACACTCCTACCAAGGTTTTGAAGATCTTGAAGTTGTTTCTCGAGCTCTGAAGGCCTCGTTTCCATTCATCGAGCATCATTAGATTCTTAAAGATGGATACTATACATGTATATGTTTTGATTTTGAGGTGTAGATCCGTTGTGTATTGCTCACGACTACACTTTATATAGTTATATGAAATGGATATACAATGTATTTGATTGGAAAACATGTTTTTATTTCATCCTGATCATGGGTATGCCCTTCTCAGTGAGACAAATTATTATTTTGCAAATGGCACCTCTCGAACTCTAGTCCCTAGGCTCACTCACTTTGTACGTTGGTGAAGATTTGTAATGTATTTCGGCCATTAGATGCTCTCTTTACCTCACACATTAGGGGGCATATTTTATAACCCTAATTTTCACCAGACATACATACCTGGAATCAGGCCATCTTACTTGCTATATTTTCCAAGCTATCATTGAACAACTCTTCTAAAAAACCATATTTTTGAAGATGTACACATCCTACTCCACTGCTGCCCACGTACACACGCTTTTTGCACCTATACAACTCACGTTCGTATGCTAGTTTCACCTTTACATACCATGTATACTTACAAAAAGAGAGAAAAATAAAAAGTTGCAAAGGGATACGGGTTTTCAGGTAGATACCTAACCATTTGACCGCCCATAGTCGGTCACCCAACCAAATAAGTATCTTTTTTTCCTATAAAAGAAGGATTTGGGGTCCCATTCCTAAATGAGGCATGAGAGAAAAGAAACTCTGCTCATTTCATTATTCCCCCTTTGCCCCAATATTTTGCAACCACATTGTGAGTTTGAGCCAGAATTCCTTTTTCCAACCCTTTTTCCTCCATTGCAAACCCTTGCCATTTCCCTAGAAAGAATTGAACAGGAGAAGAATACGTGGAAGGAGTTGGTGCATGGTGAAGAGGAGCCCAGGATCGAGTTTGAGGAGTAGTTGTCGGTCTCATATTGTAAGTGACTTTGTGAGATTATTATAAATAAATACTTTTTTTGTCTCGCCAAATGATGTCTTCAATCTTCATGATTTATTTGTATTTTTGTTATGATAGCTAACCCACTAATCCATATATAGAATGCATGCTTGTAGTTTCTTGTTTGTATTTTGGTGAATGCAGGTTGGCCTTGGGAGGATATCTTCAGTCGAGAAACAACTGAATGCAAAGGGATCGACATTGGCCATGAAGTTTAAGGTAAGCTTACCGGATCCCTATACTTTGTTTTTTATGTATGATTGTGGGGTAATGTCGGGATAGATGTTGAAAGTAGGAGTCTTTAGATGGTTAGCTCTGCCTGTACTTTAGAACCCTAGTGTAGTCCATAGGAGGTTTGACCTCAGTATAGCATCTCTAGATCGTTACGACTCTAAATTTATCAAGTATTGTGTCATGGCTATGAAGCCTCGCTTGCCTTACCATGTGGCATTTCAAATCCACGTGGGTTATTCAAAGTATACCATCAAACGTATTGTTTTTTATGAAGGTGCTGCAACATGTGTGATGTCCCTGATATGTTGGAAATCCCTCAACTCTTCGACCTTCTCTCAATCTTAGACCATGTTGATTTCTTTTAACAGGTGTTCCTTCTTCCCTCATGGTATTCTTCCTACCTTCCTGGTCCAGTTAGGTGGGAAGACAGTAGAGGTGGATGTCGAGGTGGTTGATGTTCCCCTCAACTATAACCTATTACTAGGGTGAAAATGGACTTACTCTATTACTACAATCGTATATTTTGTCTTCCACACACTTTTCTTTCCTCACAATGGGAAGATCCTGACAATCGACCAGTTATCCTTTACATATGCTAGCCCCAATGCATCGGTTGGGCAATTGATCCCCGTGATTGACAATTCTCAGCTGACAACTGACAATATCAGTGTCGGAATGTATTCATCCCTTATAGGTACCTTTGACTTCATGGCACCAGTTCATCACATATACACCATGTTCAGTAGGTATTCTTCATCAAAGAGGTCCATTCATTTCCGCACTTCGTATTTTAACGATCCTTGGAACCTACCTTCCTTGACTCCATCTTGTGAAGGTAGGTCACATACTAGAATGGCCATGCCACTATCAATAGCATAGATAGCGTAGCAGTTTTTTCTTGACTCTTCCATCAATCCAAATCCTATTACCTCGCAGACAGACAAGGAGGATCATGTTTCTAAGCTTGTATGGGCCACTTCATCATTTTGTTGACATGACTGCCTCGATGAGACTTTACCTTAAGATCAAGATATCATAGAGGCCATGAATGGTTCTGACAGGCCATGGGATGATATGCATCATCGCTCTTATTTTCTCCCATAGCTTTCCAGAATCAAACAAGTTGATTTTCGATCTACCTTGAGCGAGATAGTCATTCGCATCGTAGTTCCACTTGATACGCACGACATTTATGCTGAAGGAAAAATGGAGAGTATCTCTCCTACTGTCAAAATCAATATCTCTCATATTCTTGGAAAGGTTGAAAATTTATACATCAGTGCATATCATTCGCTAGAAGAAATTATGATTTACACCGAGCTCTTCAAAGAATTCCACGATGTATTCACTTGGTCATATGAAGAGATGCCGAGAATTGACCCTTGAATTGTCAAACATGAGACTAAATCCTACCTAGATGCTAAGAATGTTTGACAATGGATTAGAGTTGTCAATCCTAGGAAGGCCCCTGCTATTGAGAAAGAGGTAGAATAACTACTTAACATTGGCTTTATCTACCCAATTCCCTTGACTAAATGATTACCCAATCCCGTTTCGGTAAATAAAAAGAAAGGAACCCAAAACATATGCATTTATTTTTGTGACCTGAATAAATCCAATCCCAAAGACAACTTCCCGACACCCTTCATGGATCTAATTCTCGACAAATGTGTGAGAAGCGAAGTCTTTAGTTTTGTGGATGAATTTTTAAGGGTATAACCAAATTCAGATTAAGCTTGAGGACCAACATAAGACAACATTTATTTTCCCTTGGGGTACCTTCACATACCAGAATATGCCTTTTGACCTTAATAATGTCTAAGAAACCTTCCAAAAAGCTATGACCTTCGCATTTCACGATCTCAAGAACATACTCGAATCCTATCTTGATGACCTTGTTTCTCACTCTCGTAAGAGAGATGTCATCATTATTGTATCTGTTTGAACCCTCATAAGTGCATCTTTTGCATTAGGCCAGGTCGACTTCTAGGATTTTTAGTCTTTGAGAATGGGATCATGGTAGATCCATTAAAGGTTGAGGAAATACTTTGATTGCCTCGTGAACTATGTCAATATTACTAATGGTTTCATGTATCTATTAAATAAGGATACTCCTTTTATCTGTGATGAGAGAGCCTAGGAATCCTTCAATTCTTTGAAGAAATCCTTGGTATTGACGCCTCTACTGTAGTCTCCAAACAACGCTAGATATTACTTGCTTTATGTCGCCACATTCAAATAGGTGATTGGTATGGTGTTGGTTCAGGAGGATTATGAGCTCCAAGAGCATGTCATTTACTATCTTAGTTGACACTTACTCTGCCCTGAACTGAAATATTCTCATGTTGAAAAGATAGATTTGGTTGTCATTCATGCAATCCAACGATTACGACACTATATATTGATCTGAAAAGTACTGTGATTGTCGATGTCAATCCATTTCAATACATCCTTACTAGGCATATCATAAGGGGAAAGTACAAAAAATGGATTGTCATTCTACAAGAATTCGATCTTGATTTCACTTCTACGAAGTCCAAAAGGTGACTAGTTTTTGAAGAGTTAATATCTGACTTCCCTCGATTAGATGAGGATGTCATTCATGTTGATTCATTTGTGGATGAACACATTTTCCTTGTCTCATCATCGAACGCCTGGTATGGAGATATTGTTGTTTATCTTCAAACTTTGAAGTTCCCTTAGCATCTCTCATGAGATGATCGATGACATATACGATACCAAGTAAATAATTACCTTATCATCAATGACACTTTGTATTACCGAGGTGTAGAAAATATCATGTGTTGTTGTTTGAATCACAAATAAGTTGAGTCTATTCTAATCGAATGCTACAGTGGGTCTTGTGGTGGTCATCTATCTGGGCTTGTGAAATCCCTTAAAATCTTGCGAGACGGTTATTTTTGGCCCTCTATTTTTAAAGATTGTGTCAAAGCGGTTAAGAAGTGTCACCCCTGGTAGGTGTTCACTCAAAAAATGTGCTCACATACAACCAAGGTGTTCACTCCCTTGGTTGGAAGATGTAAACAAAGTCTTCGGTCTACTTAGGATTCGCAGACGGGCCCAATCATCATACATAGAACTTGGCCTCCGTCGCTTGGGTTGTTTACTCACCTAAGGTTCTATTGGTGTCTTCTGGTTTCATTTTCCTAGGTCCATCCATGAATAATGTGGCCAAGTATACCATTGTTATAGAAATTTTACATGATTCCATTTCACATGGTATTCACTCGTTAGAAGTTTGCCTAGACTCCCAATTAGTATTATGTCAGTTGAACGAAAGTTACCATGTGTGACATCCTACTCTACTCCGACAATACATACGGGTACGACTTTTAGAATGACATTTTGATTTGATTAATTATCATCACATACCTAGAAGTTCTAATTATGTATATGATGCATATGATAATTTTTTTTTAGATTAGCATTTGTAACATAACTAAAGCAAATAAAACACTTTCATGAATGTAAACATTGTAACATAAGTAAGGATGGAGATCAATGTTTATATATATATATGGCCGATCATACAATAGTCAGGACATCTTTGCCTATGACGTCGTATCTATGTTATGATAGCATACTATGACGTTTGTGAGATGACGAAAGAGTCATACCCAAGCACAAGGCACACCTACCACCTATTATTCCATCACCTCTGGTAGATCCTCCACCTGAACCATGGGAATCCTATGTGTCAAATGAGATAGGTTTCCATGAACATTTTGAAGAAATCTATCAGCATTCCCTCCCTCTACCTCATCCTCCAAGTGTCATGGAATTCCATCCGAACATCATGGATCTATGTCTACCTCACATACATGTTTAGTTAGTACTTAACTTCATCCAAAAAAAAAAAATTCTTATACAAAAATACAAAAAAAATGAGATATTCAAAAAATGTTAACATACCTATTTATCTATAGGCAGAGCTTGGTGGTAACGACATGTCTGGATATCCTCTAAAGTCAATCCTTTCGTAAGGGTGGTCCTCCAGAGCTATCACCTGTCGACTCCACCAGAAGAAAAAGTGATCATTGTAGGGTTTTGGCACTCTACCACCCCCTGCTGCATCATCACCTCAGTCCACCATGCCATGGTTGGATCGCGAGGTCCGTGTAGAACAATATCAACTCTAGGACCCAATCCTGGAACCCTCTCGAAGAAAAAACTACAAAGGATAGACGTGAACCTGAAGTTCCTTTTTCTACCCAATTTGCAGTATGTCAGTTGGCTCTTCATGTTGGCCAGCAGTGAGGTGCACCATTCGTAAACTATGGGTCACAAGCACTCCACTGAATATAACATAAGTGGCATCGATTCCTAGTGCAAAACTATTGACCCTATGATCTGTGTCAACACTAGGATAATAATCCTGAGACTCAGATTGTTGATCGCTCTGATTGGGAGTTGGATCCCTACCTTCTCCGTCCCTGCAATGCAATGAGTGGTTATTTAATCCTCTATGTTCATGCCACTCCTATCTCCCCATGCTTTGAGGTTTTCCACCTCACCCCGGCACCACAATCCCATCAAGAAGTATATTTCCTCAACTTCAATCCTTAATGGTTGTCCATCAAGGTTGAAGGTCTTAGTATCCAGATCCTAGTATTTCAAAAGAAGTTGAAGTAGTCTCACTTGAGCCCTCACACCTTTGAGAGCCAAAAAATGGTATATCCAACATACTTTTAAGTCCATATAGGCCCCTGGATCTCTCTCCAGTCCAACATACACCTCTTCATGCTCTCTCTCTCTCCACTCTAGCATAATCCTACAAGATTGAAACCATTTTTTAAGTTAGCAACATTTAAAAAACCTTATCCACAGACATGTACATGAGATACACTTTACATAGTCACATATAGGGCTGCTTATATGCTGGCTATTTTGAAAATAGTCGTGTATAGGTATGTGTATATGTGACCTGATGATCTATAGCTTGTGTATATCTTAGTTTCTAAGTTGTGCCCAAAAAAAATAAAAAAATGAGGCCTAATTGCAAATTTTAATCGATTAGAAAGAAAGAGAGGAGCAATATGAATTACCTGGTCCAGGAGATTGTCAATTTCGTCACTTGTAACTCCCACAATCAGAAGTTAAAATTCAGAGACAATTTAGTCCAAAATGCATTATTTGGGTAAAAATTACAAATGGTATAGTAAAATTGGTTTTTTTTACTATTTATAGAAAATATTTACCCACTTTACATAGTTTTTGTAAAATATTTTGGCCTAATGGACTAATACGACAGTGGATGGAGTTGGTTTTGGTGGTTTTATCGAGGGATTATTGCATTTTTTTAGCGCCATGTCGCCCATTCATAACTTTGGACATCTATTTTTTTCGCCCAGCATATAGAATAGGCACCCAATCCATCATGCACACTTGCATCATCCTATGACTGCAACTCATATGCCTTAGGTACGAACCCATTTAATAGCGACATAGAACCTTCTATCTGCAACTATAATTTTTGTTATCGAATGGTAGAGACTTACCAAACATGGGTACTCTAGTTAGATCCCTTTCTTCATTTGGTGCCCATGCAGGGATTTTTTTCCATAGGATCGGGAGTCCCTTATAGCTAATACATGACTTTATGTTTGAACCTTATTTCTTACTCATAAACATGTTGACCTATACCTTGAGAACTCCGAACGAGTCTGATTTAAGCTCTTTTTCGACTCTCTCAAAAAGTGAAAAGATTGTTGAGTGAACTTGTCTCTTTCACACTCGTAAATCAAATTTGAAAGGACGTCTACTTGGTGCAAGTTTACCCCTTTTTCAAACCAAGTAGACTAAGATTATGAAAAATGACATTTTTTGGCATTAAGTTGTAATTGCATCTCATTCTCTTTCTTGCAACATTGAGCCTATTGTCAGTTCTCACTTTTGCATTATAATCCTGTTACCTCAACAATTTGCATCATCAGCCAAGAAGAGCCTTGTTTATATCCTTTGCAGCATGACACCCTATACCCAAGAGGAAACATTCCCCTGAGTGTCCATTTCCCACATGCACCTCCTTTCATTGAGCATAGGTATGTTCCACCGCTGGAACTAGTTGCTTACTTGTGACACTTGTTTCCTCCTCTGTATCATAGCATTCATTTCACTATGAAAAAAAAAAAAGACGTGCGACGAAGGAATATTATCTTATATTGGAAGCAGTCGTGTCACCTTTGAAAAAAGAACAAATTTTTTGAGTCCACTTGTCATCAAATTTTTGGGTTTAGCATGACCTTAGGAAGTTGATCTTGTTATCTAGAGTTTTCTCCCCCGACCGGTTACTCTTCTAGTCCCTATGGAGAGTTTGATCGATGTCTCCTGCATCTCAAAGTTTCATCATTGTTTCTACGCTGATAGAGTCTTCCATATGTCTCACGCTCTTGTTCAAAGGATGTCTATCAACTTGTGTCAGACATTTCTTAGAACTCTTGACTTTGCATGTCATCCATACCCTTAGTATGTCTCAAAATTACATGAAATTGTATTCCTATCATGCACCCTGGTCCTACTTTCATCATTGGTAGGTAACCGTGAACATAGCAGTCGACATTTCATGATTCGTCAATGACTGGGTGGTTTCCCTTATGTTCGACGACAAGAAATATATTCACCCATGAGGATTCATGTAGTGTATTGGATTCCATTAGCCTTATTGATGGTTTCCTCTCCTTTGTCAACAATTTTCCTTATTGGATACTATTCAGAGGGTCTTTTTTGTGTACCGCTTACATCTGGCACACGCGAAAGACACATAGGGTCGTTGGTTCGTGAACATGTTCTTCGTCTAATTTCCTCCAAATCATCAAGCTTTTTCTTTGTACCTTGTGTTGAATGGTGAGAGGTTCTTTAATGCTCTCCTTTAAGCGGGTCTCCTTCCATCGACTTCAACCCATCTATTCTGGAAATGAGACCTAGAGTCCTATGAGTACCTAGAGGCTTGCAATAATTAGTGGCAGGTTCTCCCTCCATCAACAGTTGGGAATACACCAATGTCTCTTGATAGATGGATTGTTCAAGTGTTCAACCCTGACATATTTATTCACACTTGTAAGAATGTACTTGGCGCCTTGATACCTACTTTCATTATCAGTAGGTTGTCTCACGTTTGTTAACAGAATACCTTAATGACCGGTAATCAAATGAAGTCTCATTGTGTTTGACCTCAACTCCTTTATTCACATGATGTAGACTTGCACCTTTGGCGGAACTTGTAGAAGACTTGAATAAATTATTTCATGGTTGCATCTTTCCTGAGTTGTTGCTACCTCTCATTGGACCAATACATATGTGAGTTCGGTGATCATTGGGGGATCAGATTGTACTCCATTGTATACAAATATCTTCAGATTGATTTTGAGAATGGTTTTATTGGGCCTTGTTCGTGACTATGACAGCCTTTGGCATGTAGTCACCTTTGTATTTCCTATTCATGTCCATGAACAAATGTTTGGTGTTTTTTCACATGGATTTGTAGTGTGATTCAAATTGGCATTCATGTGTGCAAAGTCAGTATAGATTGTAATATTCTCATGAGCAACTAGTTCGTCCAGTTGAGTCTCCATTACTCCACTTCTGGGTATTATAATGTATTTCAGCCATTGCAAATACTCATTTGACCTCACACATTAGGGGGAATATGTTATAGAATTATTTACCTCACCCTATGAAAATTTGCTCATAACGCCTTTTTCCATTTCCCTATGTAGACTTGAAGTTCTTTTTTGAAAATCCCATAGATAAAAAACAATATTTTTCCACATATACACGCCCTAACTATTATACAACATGCATATATGTAGGTTGTACCACTACATCCCGCGTACATCAAGTTTTGTGCCCAAATTTAAAAAATAGTGTTGGGTTTCCATGTCACGTCATGAGATCCATGATCCTTGACCTTCCATATACTAGAAACGTTTCGACTTGACCCTTCAATTCCATTTGAAGGCTATAAATGGGCCATATCCAAGCTATGGAAAAGATGAGAAGAATTCAACTTTGAGAGAAAAGTTACTCTGGAGAAATTATTCACTTCATATTGAGTCTGCATCCCTTTGTCCTTTTAAGTTTGAACACATTGTTCATCCCCCAAGCTCTTCCCTACTTGATGGAGAACCTCATTTTCTCTCTTATATGAGCTTGACTTTGGTGGATGATTGAAGTGGTGGAGGCCCAACTGGAAGGGACTTAGTTTCTCAGTTCTGAACTGTTTCTACACGGAAGTTTGTAATTCATTCACTTATGTTGATTACATTTTAATAGAAATACTCTTTTCTCGTCCAATTAATATCTTGCAAATATTTGAATTATGATTCCATGGCAGTATTTGTTATGAATGTTGATGGAATATGCGATAGAATGTGCTAACATTATATATTATCACCATATTCTTTTGTTTCTTGGTTGTTGAGGACAAGTTGCAAGTGTATTTATTTGAGTCAAGTGCTCAATGGTGGACTTCATCAAACGTCTGGGCAAGGTAGGATCTTTATCTTATCTCGTTAGCATATTTTCTTATATAGAATATCTGAGATTAGAGTTGATTTTTGTAGTCATTTCCGTCTGTTGTGGTTTACCCCTAGCCATATAGAGATTTTCCGCATAACAACAATAGGTCTTGGGGACACAACTAAAATTTAGTACAACATATCACCATGAGAGGGACGGGAATACAGGAGGAACAAACCAAATTTTGAAAGATATGTTGCATATGTACATGATGGACCAACATAAGCGTTGGGAGGAATTCTTGCCACTGGTAGAGTTTACGTACAACAACAACTATCAAGGTACCATTAAGATGGCACCATTTGGGTTCTTTTATGGACAACCATCTCGGATGCCATTGAGCTGGGATCAAATTGATGATAGGGTCCTAGTAGGGCCAGAATCGATCCAAGAAATGGAAGAACAAATGTAATTGATAATACAAAGTATTAAAGAGGTGCAATATCAACAGAAGAGTTATCTCGATGTGCATCGCGTTGACCATAATTATGAAGTTGGCGACCAAGTTTTCTTGTGGGAGAAACCGCACGAGAGTTCGATCAAGCTTGGAAAGGGTGATAAAATCTCTCCTAGGTCTGTGGGACCTTTCAAAGTTGTGGAAAATAAAGGGCTAGTGGCCTATCGAGTAGCCTTGCCTTACTCTTTGAGGTGTATGAATGATGTTTTTCTTGTATCTATTTTGTGACATTATGTTAGTGATCCTACACATGAGATTGACATGAGTTCCTTGCTGTGTCGGACGAGGTACCACTCATGGTGGAGCCAATCGACATTATGGACCATCATATTAAACAACTATGATGTCAAACAGTCGATCAAGTCAAGGTCTAGAGGGACAATTATAGTCCATACTCAGCTACCTGGGAGGACGAATATGATATGTGCCAGCAGTTTCCATATTTATTTCATAGTTAGATATATAGATCTTGTCAGATGCTTTATTTACTACATTTTATATATTGTACAACTTCGGGATGAAGTTTAAAACAAGAAGGGGTGTATGTAACATCCCTCTCTTACGAGCACATGTTATTGAATTACTTTTTGAGGACACTTGCGTGCAAGTGATCCGGTTATAGTATGCAACTATCTATTTCTCTTATGGATCTTTATGATGATATTGATGGATTATGGTTTTATGTTATTTATTATATGCATATTGACAGATGCTATTGACGAGTTTCCCCTGAGTGTGCAAGACACTTGACATATTGAGGATGTTGATGGAATCAATGGACCTCATTGGACTCCGAATTGAGTCAGGGAGTGGATTGTATTGGTTTGAGTATTTCATTTATGCATATGTGACATATGATCAATTATATTATGATGTTGTTTATGGATCAATGACAATGTTTCGATGATGGATGCAGGTTGATGATTGCTTTCTAATCTGACTCACATAAGGAGTAAAGGGGCCATGCACAGAAACCATATATTGAGGGAAGAGGAATGGCAACATTCCTGACACAACCTATTAGCACTCCCGCCGTGGCTCAAATTGTAGGTTAATAATTACCTAGTTCAATAGGTCCACGGTGTCATGATGGCAGACTAAGACAATCACTCATGAATATTTCTAAGGGTCGTGCAATAAAGTAGGTTTCGTATTACTTCAAATCCCTTAGTATCTCACAAGGCCGCTCGGATGGAGTACTGACTCCATGGGATGGAAAACTACGAAAACCAGTCAAAGGTGAGTGGAACCCTTGGAGCACGGAGTGCATCTTGAAGGGCACGTCGCGTAATTAAAATTTGAGTCAAAGGTGAGTGTCACCTTTGGAGAACGAAGTGTGTCTTGAAGGGAAGGTCGCATAATTAAACTTTGATTCAATGAACCTAGGTCTCCTAGAAAACCTTGAGTGAATTTTTACATCTTGTAAAATATTTAAACATTGTCGGGTTTAATTAATTAATTAAGGATTGAAATTATTAATTTAAAACCCCCAAATGAAAGTCTAAGCTTATTTGAATTTAAGCCTAAGTCTAAATCTTGGTGATATTACTAAAACTAAATTACAAATTAGATAAAATAGGAAACAGGGTAAATCAACTTAAGAAATTAAGAGAGATGAAATAAATCTAAACAATTAATACAATACACATGTGCATAAAACACCAAATTAGAATTTAATATAAGAAATGAATAAAGCACAAAAGAATGTGTAAGCATAGAAAGGTATATAGGGTCTAGTTAACACTAGTGTAACTAGAGAAGAATCCTATTTTAACTCAACTCAATTTTAGAAAAACACCAGTCATTTAATTGAAAAAAAAGGGGAATAAAGAGACAACTAGAAGTGATTTAAGGAGTGCTTTTAGGGAGGGTGAGGGAAATTGACTTTTATTAAAATAAATTATGGAATTTTCTTGTGCAACTCATAGACAAGGTGACAATTGTATGGGGGAAATAATTCTTAATTAATTATTTAAAAAGTGAATTAAATGTGCAAGTGAATGTTTCATTAAGGAAACTACTATAAAAAAAAATGGTTGAGTTGAGAGATGGATCACACTAGTTATGAGTAATGTTATGTTGCATAAATTTTGACTAGTTTTACTTGTGAGAGTTGGGATACCCATCTTGAGAGAGAGTGGTGGCTCTACCTTGCGAGGCGAGCTCGGAGATAGAGGATTTTTCGTTGGGAGTGTGTGTGGACCCTTTGCGGCTCAGGGGGATAAGGGGGAATAAGATTGCCCCTAGCATTGGTTCAGAGGTACCGATGAAGTCTCAATAGTTAGAAAGCGAGAGATAGGAAGGAGCACCGATGCAGAAGGATGTCTTCAGTTTTAGAATTTTTCACGGTCGGTTAAGGTATTTTTATTGAGCTTGTAATTTTAATAGTTAAGTTATAAATTAGATTTCAGTAATTTTCTTTAAAAAATCTAGATTTCTGGAAAAACATTATGTGATATGAAATTTGAATTGTAATAAGATTTGGGAATATATATCTAATTCTATTTTAATTTTCCTTCCACTGTGTCAAAAAACCTAATATCGAAATTGTGTATTGCCTATGATGGTTGTATAACAAAAGAGTTTGTGGAGACTGATACCTTCTTTAATTTCAAAACAATTCTAGATTGTCTTATTTCACCATTTCCTTTCACTGATTCATAGGCTTTCTATTTAGATTTCTATCAATTAATTTAACTCTAAAACATTGAAGGTAAGCCAAGGCATCTACTACAGATTGTATGTTTTCCAGAAATTCCGTTTAGAACCTTGATTGATATGCCCTGGCTTGACAGCACCATAAAATCCTTCATTGATTCATCATTTCTTACCAGCAAGTTTAACTGTAATCGACTCTAATGGTGAATGGAACGCTGGTAATGTTTTACATGGTTAATTGGGAGGTTCTTTTCCCAGTTGTTCTACGTTTCTGGGTACCATTATAATCTGATGGGAATATTTCCCTCTTGCATGCAAGACTCTAAGATTTTTTTTTGTTAAAACAAGGACACACACACCTTTAATCTCCCTATACCTAACTCTTTCAGTAGACAACCCTTTCTGGTAGTTCTTAGGGTCTTTTTTTGGGTCAATATCCTCTTGCAATCGTGAACCCTGCGTTTTTCTTCATGTCTACAAATCGTCCAATGAGTGAAACTCTTGGCAATGTTCCCTTGAACCCTGCGTTTTTCTTCATGTGCACAAAAATCACCCATCATGGGAAGCTCCTTGCGAATTTCCTTGACACCTCTGCATTTTTGTGGTGAAAAACATTCCCAACAATTTGGAATATAGCCATGTGATTTTTCTCTATACATATATGCATTTTTTTTGTGTTAACACTTGCCTAGCAATTTGGAATATAGCCATGCAATTTTACTCTGTACATCTCTGTGTTTTTGCGGCAAAAAACTTGTCTAGTGATTTAGAATATAGCCATGTGATTTTTCTCTGTACATCTCTGCATTTTTGTTGTGGTAACACATGCCCAACGATTTGGAATATAGCCATGTGATTCTTCTATTGTGCAACCCTCTGCGTTTTTTTTTTCTTTGTGCAAATTTCTCCCCTCACTTATGAATCCCCTAGCAAGATTTCCCTCTGAGCTCTGCATTTTTCCCTTTTGCAAATTCGCCCAGCAAATGTGAATTTCTCCAGGCGATTTTTCAGTTGAACTCTACGTTTTTCACTTATGCAAATTTTCCCAACAAATGTGAATTTCTCCTGGCAATTTTTCACTTTCTCTACGTTGTATGAAATTTCCTTGTGGCCTTACCTGGAGTTCTACACGCCTATGCCCTAAGAAAAAGAAAATATTCAAGGCCAAGTAATGAAGCCAATTTTTAGCACATTACCGTAAATCCCCTTGACTTATTATTCAATATGTTTCGCTAATAATACAAGCATTATTGGGTCAATTATCAACCTAAGTATGCAATGCTTGAGTGATTAAGTTGACTTTATTTAAAATGCATGTGTATTTACATTTGGGATTTCCATTCTATGAGGTAAAGGTGATATCTGAGTAGTACGTGATGGTAATTAGTGCATTCCAATAAATTGTACATTTTGGCGGTGGGGGGTTTATTGATATGTATCATCTTTCTACAACCATTGTATATAATGTGTATCATGTTTATATTCTTGGGTTTATGCATGCATTATGGTTTAACATTGCAATATTTGAGATGTCATTACTTTTACTCCTTGCATCTTTTGAAATTTATTGGTAGAGGAAAAGTTTAGAACTTCTTGATATATTAGCTTTAGGGTGCACAAGCATTATTCTTGTTACCTAATGATTCACTCCTCGTGTTGAATTATTGTATATATGGTTATCACCCTATTCTTGTGTATTACATGAGAAATTGTTTAGCAATTGCCCAATCATCGTAGATTACACTATGTTTGTTTAACAAATAAATTTACCAAGTTCATAGGGTTTGACCATTAATAATGCTATGTATGATTGGGTACTTGATAATATTTCTTTTGTGCCATGGAGTAAAACTATTGATTTCTCCTGCGCCTTGAACTTAATGTGATTGGATTTCTTGCGCAATGAATAAAATTAATGATTACTCTTACACCTTTAATTATGTTGACCTATGATTGTCAAGAAATTAGTTTACTCTTGCACATTTATACAAGGTTGGTTTATGATTGTTTTAGTAATCAATTTACTGTTGTGCCACTAATAATGTTAATGAATAAATGATTGAGCGATTGATTTCCCTTGTGCCATGGATTATGTTGAGGATTAAGTAATTAGATTTCTTTGCGCTATGGAATAATGATGATGTCTAAATGATTAAGTTAATAGATTATTCACGTGCATTGAGTAATGTTGATGTAGGATTTCTTAAGTGACTAGATTAATTGCATGCATTGAAAAATGTTGATGTATGTTTAATTAAGTGATCAAAATACTCTTGCAACTTGAATAATTTATGTTTAAGATTGATTAATTGATCTAGTTGTTGTTGGCTTGAATGGATTAGAGGGACTTATACACCTCCTTGTTCCTCAGAACAGTTGCCAATCCTGAGATCTTAAATGGTCAAAATCAATCAGATGAATCTTGGACTTGAGCATTTCTTATGTGTCTTGGAGGTCCTAACTTTGCAAGGTAGGTTGGGCGGGTAGTTATTTTAATGCTCAGTGACATGGTTGATTATTTATTATAGTTGGTTCAGTCGATCATGATGTGTTGATTGTGTCGTTATTAATTATGATGATGCCTTGATTGAGTCATTGTTTATGTGTTGAGTATGTGTCATTGTTAATTATGTTAATACGTTTCTTATGTGTCGTTTTAGTTATGATGATATATCAGTTGGGATGTTGTTTATTATGTTGTAATGAATTTAATATCCTAATGCAAAAAAAAAAAATTACCTTTTATACATCGGTATTCGTTGTCGTAACGGAGGGGACGTTACATCAAGAGATTTTTTATGAGCTATCATGGGCTTGATTTGGACTCCTAGAGCTCAATATATGGTTGTTTCAAGTCGATGCTCATTAACCCTTGATTTACCCATGGGGAGTTTTGGACCACTGGTCTGCACCTGTAAAAGAAATATCCCACGTGCATTGGGTAAGTTGAGATTTCATGGTATAAATTGTTTTTCCCTTCCTTAATTGATTTGTGTGTGAAATTCAAGGTAGTATAGAATCTAGGACCCACATAGAATTGTCCTTCCTTAATTGATTTGTGTGTGAAAATCAAGGTAGTATAGAATGTAGGACCCACATAGAATTGTTTTTGATAAACTTTAGAAAAAAAATAAAAATAAAATAAAATCTCAAATAAAAAATAATAAAATAATAATAAGCCTTTGTAAAAAAGTTCAAATAAAATAAAATCCCAAATAAAAAATAATAATCCCACACATAAGAAAAAGCTGCAAATAATAAAATAAAGACTCCCACAAATAATAAATTATAAAATAATTCAAATTGTATATGTTTGTAGAGTTCGAGGTGCAAATCAAGTGTTAAGTCTTGACTTGTATTCTTTTATTTGTCCTACAAATAATAAAATAAAGACTCCCACAAATAATAAATAATAAAATAGTCAAAAGTGTATAGGTTAGTAGAGTTCGAGGTGCGGGTAAATCAAGTGTTAAGTCTTGACCTGTATTCTTTTATTTGTTGCATGGTAATTGACTACATGTTGCAGGTTGGTGAGGGTTGGTGACAAGCAGGTGAATCATAAAATAATAAAACATGGACAACACCCATAAAATAATAAAATAATGGTAAACACCCATAAAATAATAAAACATGTTGCAGGTTGGTGAGGGTTGGTGAGTCGCAGGTGAATCATATGGTATTTCATAACATGTATTCATAATGGTCCGTGAACTTGCGATCCTGCATCCGTAAAGGTAAGTCTGAGCCCGCACAGTGTGAGATTTGGTGAGAGAGAGTTGCAAGTGCAGGTTCATGGGCTCAGGTCCCAAAAAATTATTATAAAATATAAAAATATAATAAAATCAAATTTTAAATAAAAATTAAAAAAATAATAAAATAAATGAACAAAACCAAAACCAAAATAAAATGTTCCAACTCATAATAGTGAAATGCATTACCTAATAAATGACTCTTGATGAATCATTTGAAAAATGTGGCATAGATTTTATATAAATTAAAAGAAAAAATAAATAAATTTAATAGTACTATATTTTTGATAAAATGCATTACCTAATAAATGACTCTTGATGAATCATTTGAAAAATGTGGCATAGATTTTATATAAATTAAAAGAAAAAATAAATAAATTTAATAATACTATATTTTTGATAAAATTTTAAGTAAATTTGTTGTTTATCTTTAGAGGAACTTGTCACAATTTTCCATTGATTAACAATAGGTTTGACATTTATATTAATTTATTGAATTGAGTCTTTTATCCCATTGATGATTAAATTGGAATCTTTAAAGATTTGGATTTTTTTAACATTTTATTAGGAGCGTATTTGAAGACAAATTTGAAGACCATAAATTTAGGATAATTAGCATAATTATTGGTTCCTACACCTAATCCTTCCATGGAACCATAAAAAAAAATCCATCTTTGGGTTTTATTTAACTAGATGTTTTCTATTTATGGTTTATGTTTTTTAATTATGGTTTATGTCAATCCATAAAGCATGAACTCGCTTTTACTATTTTATTCTTAAGATTTATGGTTTATGTCAATCCATAAAGCATGAACTCGGTTTTACTATTTTATTCTTAAGATTGCAAAAAATGAGTGGGTTGAGAATTTTATTGTAACAACAAAAGTCACTTGTACTATTATGTTATTATGTTAGTGTGGTTTTCAAACTATGTTTCATAACAACTTTTATGACACTTGTTAACTATTTCTCTCATTTGATGGAGTCTTATAGGACGTACAACCAAATAGGTATTTATCATATCTATCATCATCAAGTGAGGAAAGTTCAGTTAGAATAGAGGAAAGTGAGACATCTAGTAGGTCTAATAGGCAAAGATCAACTAGAAGTGAAAATATAAGAAGAACATTTCATAGACGCATGGAATTTTTTCTTGTTGAAGGGGGGTCATGTTCTTATGATGATGAGAGCATAGACGATATAGAGGTTCCCTTGAGGTACAAACATATAGTGAAACGATAGGTACCCAAGGATCTTCCTCAAATAAACACTAATTTTTGTGTCAAAAAAAAGGATATAGCGCATTCTGCCATCGTTATTGCATGGTTTGGGGCTATTTTCCATGGATGGAATAAAGGTTTGTTACGACGGAATAACTGAATTGATGGAGTATGTGGGACCCTGTTACATATACAAAGATTGGATACAGCTAGTCCAATATACAAAATGTATGTGAAGATATGGCATGGCTACAAATTATATACATCTAAAAGACAATGATTAAAATAAAGGAACATCTATATATATTGAAGGAAGGCCAAAAGAAGCAGGAAATAGTGCATGGTTTATAAACAGTTGAGGGGTGTGAAGGAAACCGTGTGTTATTGTGTGCAATAAAATCAATAGTTGCAGGGGAAGAGTTGTTGATCGATTACAATTTGAATCGAGTATATACTGACGTTGCTATTATGCAGGTGGTATGTATGCTATTTTACCCAACATGTAAGCAATGAATTATATTTTATGATTATTATTTATTGTAATATATTATCACACATCTTGTAAGTTAAGGAAAATTTTTAATATAATGTCACACATCTCCATGTAGCTTTCTATACCCAAGAACCCATATCATCTCTATTGTGTATTGTGTATTGTGTATTGAATCTAATTATTGTAACATTTACAACATATACTAGATCCTAGTTTATATCCAACTCATTATTGTAGCATCTAAAACATATACCAGATCCTACTTTATATCCAATTAGTAATCATTGTCCTTTTACATAATAGGAAAAATTAACTCCATCAGGCAAGTTGTGTGTCTTAAAAATTATTTTATGCAAATTCATATCTCTTTGTTGCATCCTAACTTGCACACTAGGATCTCCTTATGCTTTTTTCTCCAACATTTTAAAACTTATACACTTGCTTGCTTCCAAAACATCATGCAATGAACTCCCATTTTCAAGGACTATAAAATTTCGAGCATACATTTCCATACTACCAGCATGCCCCTCAAACTTGTAGATATTGACAACTCTTCTTCCTTTTAATGCTTTTGATATAACTCTGGCTTATTGATGAGAATCCCAAAGAAAAAATTCATGTTGTAAAGGATGGATTTGTTAGAATTGTAATAGTTTGTGTTCCCATTGGATCTACAAATTGTAATGGTCTCCTCAACTTGTTCTTCTCACCTTTTGATGCAAGTCTACCTGCAATTAATTGACTTCCAATAAATCTTCTCTATTAAATTTGTGTGCATTCATTTGATTTGATTTAGCAACTCCTCAAGCATAAATTGATCTAATTGTATATGTGTCTATAAAAATAAGTACCACCTTGACCAATACTAAAACAACCCACATCAATACTCTTATGGCCTTACTCCATGTCTTTGAACATACTTTGCATATATTTCGATCATAATGTATAAATGAGGAATGGATATGCTTGGGCCTTAGCATGCACATGTCCACTTGTATTAATGGCTAGCATAAATTGTGTAGGGTTGATTTATATGAATTTTAAATATCTTCATGCCTCCGCACTCTTAAAACTACCCAAGACAGATCACAATCAAAGATTAATTGTAGAGTTCTTAACATGGATTTAGAAATCCACTACAAAGACTCTGTAATGCGGGAGGGGTTTTGAATTTTTTTTTGTTCGTGATTGGGTGACTTTATAATAAGCCTTAAAACAAACTCATGATGAAATATTGAATTGACATAATCTGTAGTGGCACATAATCTTTTACTAACATAGATTGAGCTTAAGCTTATAGGAAAGAAAGATATTAAATATCACTAATAATATGGGATGTGAGTTTAACGTGCATGTTGAGGTTTAGATCTGTTTTTTAATTTCAAGTTGCATCTATGTGTATGTTGAGGCTTGATATCCAAGTCAATGAAATAATAATGGATAGTAAGATGTATGGGTAATTATGAGATAGGAGGAAATTACCACATCACATGATTATGCCAATCTTTCTAGGAGCCATGTTATTATGCATTTTCTTTGAATCCATTTTGCCAACAAAACCAT
>JZKD02S1672742.1:1233238-1247374 GCA_000966675.3 Picea glauca
TTGTATTACATGTATTACATTTTGGTGGATCCATTTAACTCTGGATACATTTAGGTGGATATACATGTATGACGTTTTGGTTATATATATATTACGTTTTGGTGGATGTACATGTATTAAGTTTTGGTTACACGCAGACACATATACCTATTTATTAGGTTTTGGTTATATATATTTAAAACATATATATTTAAAATAAATATAAATACATATACATATAAATAAATATATATATATATATATATATATATATATATATATATATATATATTTGATTATATATATATATATATATATATATATATATATATATATATTCTTTGAAACTTGAAAAATATCGTTATCTTTTTATGTTGTGCTCTCTGATATGTTGAAAAAACTTATGAGAAGTTTTAAATTACAAATTACAAATAGATACATTTTTTAATTTTTTTCCAATGTTAACTGAGATCTTACTGTCCCATTTTTGTGTACAGTTTGTACACGTTGAATTACATTTGATGGATATACATGTATTACGTTTTGGTTATATATATTATATTTTCGTGGGTATACATGTATTATGTTTTGGTTACATATTTGGTTATATATATTACATTTTGGTGGATATGCATGTATTACTTTTTGGTTACATGTAGACACACCAACACATGTATTAAGTTTTGGTTATATATGTAATACAATGTATTACGATTTGGTGGATATACATGTTATAATGTATAGCCTTATCTATAGTTAAATGGCTCTATCAAGTGTTGGAGTTAAATGGAATTACTTGAGTGGAGTTAACATGGATTATATATATTTGATATATATATTTGATAGTGAATGGTTGATGTTTAAACATAACATAATAATGTATTGTAATATTTTTAGGATAAGATTATGTTGTAAGAAAATAAATATTCTAATCATTTTATGTGTGTCTCAAATTTAACATAGATTATATATATTTGATATTGTATGGTTGATGCTAATGTAATATTTTTATGAATATTTTTTTGATAAGATTATATTGTAAGAAAATAAATACTTTAACCATTTCATGTGTGTCCCGGATAACTTTGTTATAACCATGATGAGATTTCATTGCTAGTGCATATTTAATATCACTAAAACCTAATTCCATATTATATAAATTAACATGTTATAGCTAAGTTTTATATAGTTAATATTATTTAAACCTCAAAAAAAGTTGTTTATTTGTTATAATTGTCAAATTGTATATATTTAATATTACTTAAACTTGGTTCAAGATTTATTAATTTGTTATAATTAACAATTTGCATATTTAATTTATCTGAAATTATATATCTATAGTTCAGTGCCATGATGCCTATACCATATTTTATATTCCATTTCATTCAACATGGAAACAAAATTAATTAATATTTTTCACCCTAAAGAATTATCCAATCAATGCACACTTAACTTCTTATATATCATGCACACAAACACGCTAGAAATCATTATCACTGAAACAATAACATCATAAACAACATTGTGTTGAAGGTTAATAGCATAATCCTCATCAAATAATCTATCTATATGATAAAGAAACTACAATCTATCTATTATGATAAATAACAATATATATGATATATTATATTATGATGCTAAGATTATTCTATATGTGAGATCACATTTACATTAATTTACATTATATTAGCGTCCTCGATGTGTAGGACAATCAGTGATAGAGTGTGTTGTTAAGGCACTCCGAGATGCTAAAGTCACCGATTAAAAACCTATGAGGACAAAAACTTTAGCCATGTTAAGGGTTGGTGTGGCTCAGGCCAGGTGCAAAGAGATTACATGTGAGCTTAGATGCCCCTGAGTCACGATTTCTCAACCCAGACTAGTCACAAACAAACTAGCAAACAAAAAAAAAATTGCATTATATTAGGATATATTTATGTATCAATATCAACTTTAAGAGTATTATATATGTCATATCACATTTACATTAATTTACATTATATCAGGATATATTTATATATCAATATCAACTTTAAAATATGATCGAGATTAATATAGAGATTATATCTCGAATTTACATAGTATGAAGGGTGTTTTTAGGGTTTTATTATGTTCATATATTTTTTGAAAGAAATAACTAACCGTAAAAACAATAAAAATCAAAGTATAATATTTTGAATAACTATTCCAAATTTCAATAATATTCCTAAATAATTATTAAAATGAATATTAAATCTAGATCAATATCAAATGTTAGAGGACCAACATTCTCTCATATGCTAATTTCCAAAATGTTTTGATTGCTTAGAGACTTCAAATTTAGCATGAGATGTTGCGTATTTATTATGTATCATATCAATATATAGGATTACTTTTTAATGAGTCTAATATGACAAAAGTAGTTTTAGACAATCATCCATTTTCAAATTGTTTCAAATGTAAAATAACAAGTAATTTGGGATTCAATATATTATGGAGATAATAGTTCAATTTGAAGAGGAAGAATGGCTTTTCAAGATATATAATTATGCTTTAATCGGCTATCAAAATGAAGATTGTTTCAAAATTCAAAAGGTTTGAGTTTATACTATTGATATGTGACAATTATGGAAAATAAAAGAGAACTCAACATCAATCATTGAATACATGTATTAATTTCAATAATCATATAATGAAAAACAATAGGGCATATTGACTTTAGTGATTATATTAAAAAAATGGTTGAGAGAAATAAGGGAGTTGAAATGATTTCAACAATAATATAACCCAAACAAAACAATATGGTGCCTTTATTTTAGAGAAATGATCTCAATAATGACTTAATGTAAAACAATGTAATGCATTGAGTTTAGTGATGACACAATGATAAATGATTTATATGAATTAGTTTCATTGATTTTAATAATGACATAATGCAAAACAATATGCATTTATATAAGTGACCATAAAATTAAAAATTGTTTAGCATAGTCAAGTAGTTGTATTCATTTTAACAATGATATAACACAAAACAATAGACTGCATTGATTTCAGTGATAATGATACAACATAAAACAATAAGGTGAATTTATTTCAATGATAATGATATAACACACTAAAATAGGGCATATTGATTTTAGTGATCATATTAAAAAAATAAATCAAGTAAACAAGGGAGTTGAAATGATTTCAACAATGATATAACACAAAGAAATAGGGTGCATTTCTTTTAGATGGTACAATGAAAAATGATTTAGAGAAATTAATTTCAATGATATCAATAATGAAATAATGCAAAACAATTCAATTAATGATCACACAATGATAAATGATTTAGAGCAATTAGTTGCATTGATTTCAATAATGACATAATGCAAAACAATATGCATTGACTTAGGTGATGATACAATGAAAAATGATTTAGCGTAATCAAGTAATCAATATCCATTGATTTAAGTGATAATACAATGAAAAATTATTTAGCATAATCAAATAGTTGTATTTATTTTAACAATGCTATAACATCAAACAATATGGTGCATTGATTTCAATGATAATAATATAACATTAAACAATAGGGTGTATTGATTTCAATGATAATACTATGAAAAATGATTCAACTCATTAATTGATTGAAGAAATGAT
Source organism: Picea glauca (assembly GCA_000966675.3). NCBI lineage: Eukaryota > Viridiplantae > Streptophyta > Pinopsida > Pinales > Pinaceae > Picea > Picea glauca. The sequence goes on from JZKD02S1672742.1 coordinate 1,236,842, forward strand.
ACGAAACAAATTAATCCTATATATTTATTTTAATTGAAAGATAGTGTTAATTATCAAGTAAAATGAATTTAGAAATAAGGCAATGAAAACCAATTTCAAAACATATATTGTAAGTTGAATTCCTATACTTTGTTTGGTAAGGTGTGATTTATGTACGAGTATTTTCACATTAACACGATTATAATATTAAGATATATAACATGTGAAAACTTAGGATAAGATAAAAGTGGATCAAGAAGATACATTGAGATGAATTACTATGTAATATATGATTTATTCAATATATTCCTCATATCACTTTGTAATGATATGATGTATCTTAACCATTCCATTTTTTTTGTTATTCAACATCTTCATCAATAAAAATTGTTACTTTGTTATTATTTTGATTCATAATAATGTAAATTTCAAAGTATCAACTTCATCTTAAACATATACATATAGATAAATATTATCATCTAAAAATTTCACGTTCTTGCCCATGAATGGAACCAGATAAGATCCATATTAACTTTGGACCTATCATGTGCCGAGATAGATCAAATCCCTCAAGGAAAAAACATTTCCTCAAGTTTTTCACTCTAAAAAAATGTTTTCACCGTGAGGGATTTGATCATTCTTGGTGCATGATAGATCCAAATTTAAGATGGATCTATGCTGGTAATATCATCATCGCTATTATTTGATTCATACTCTTGTAAAAAAAATTCACCTTCCTAACATCATTAAGAATTTCTTGATTATGCTTACATAACATTTTGATTTCTTCATCTTTCTTTTTCAATTATTCCCTTCACTCATAATTTTCCAAGTTTCCTTTGCTATTATGTTCTTTCTTTAAGTTATTAACCTCCTTGATGAGGGATTCATTAAGGGAATGCATCTTATACAATTGAGACCCTTATTCTTTATCTTTTCGTTTAATTCATCGTTACAATTATTTCTATAATATGGAATTTTTTTCTTTAGCTTCATTGAATTCATCTTCAATTTTATGCATCGCTTCCATTTTTAAGTCCTTGATCCATTTTATTGAGAAGAATTCTTCAAATACTTCCCGTGTGATGTTTCATCTAGTATCTTTATCAATACTCCTCCACCACTAATCCATAATTAAATGACTAAGAGTCTGCACAATTCACCAACATCTAGATGCTTACCACATAATTTAATTGTTATATCTCTACAATTATTCTTATGTGAGTTCAAACTTCTTCAATCGTTGTTCATTTATCAACATAGTTTAATGGTTTATGTTTGGAGGGTTTTAATGCTCAGATTACTTTCTTATAATACCAAAGCCACCATCCAACAAAAAATTCAAATGCCCTTTGTTATTCAGTTCTATGCTCAAATGAAACTAACTCAAAACATAACAATAAAAACCTTATTTCATCCAATTAACATCAAAAGGCTTTAGTCCGAACTCCTTTGTCAAAAACATGCTCAATTCAACCACTATATATCCCAACAAAATGTAATATGTTGCGCTCTTCTTATTATCATTAGAATAATCAGAACTATGAGATAACACAGTCACAAGTTTAAAATCAAATTGGAGTGGGTAAATTTTATTTGCCAACACAATGGCTATAGATAATCCTCATGCCTTAAATAGATAGAATAAGGAAACACTAAACAAGGGGAATGGAGACAAAATGAAAGAAAAAAAATTATTTAATGGTTCATTTATAAAACACTCAAACTAAGAATTAAGAAAGCATACAAGTCACAATAAATCACAAAAGTTATGCATTATTAATTATGTTAATCCATCAAATAAAGGAGATCCATGTAGTTTCTTATCAACCCAATGGTCAAGAACTTTGAGTGAATGAACTACGGGGATTGATTCATAAGGTTCACACCACCCAAAATGACTTGTTCGTTATTACATTGGATAACAAAGTGCCAACCGTGCTTCTTTAACAATATTTGTACTGACCTAGTAACACAGCACACAAGCATTCTCTCCATGCTAGTGATCAAACAATTAGAGGATTAAGCTACAGGTTACATCTAGTTGTTCTATTGAATAAAAATTGGGGATGGAATTTTATTTTAGTTACTAGAAATAATACTTAGTCACAATAATTCATCAACCACAAATATTTTCAATGCACCACACATAGATCCTTTTCCATGGAAATTCCAAACAAGAAAACCAAATTTAATGGTGTAACACACTGAAGGTGGGGCGTCAAAATTTTGTTCTTATTAAGAAAATCAAAACGCCTATTCGGGGTTTCTATTCCTTTCTTCTCTTCCAAAGATTTCCAACCATAGTCTCCATTCTCTTAACCGAGATCAGAGTTGAAAAATATCCTTTCCCAAGTTCTTCGGGTTCTCCCATCCAGCTATACTTGCATAGGACCGTGGGCTATTCCCAGACGCCAAGTCAACAGGGGCCAAGACAACCACTGCACGAATCTTCCGGAGTGGCAAATCTTCGAAGTACACAATCTGACGTCGTGTGTCCTCAGATATTTTGATGGCCCTGATTCACTTCGGGACTTCGGCATTCGGGAGTTTCGAATGCTCCAAAGTATTTTCTCCATGAAGTACTTTGTACCTGGAGTTATAGATCGAGCGCCATGCGTACCTCATGATCGACGACTGTGATATACTTCAGGACTTTGACAGTTGGGAGTTTGGAACACTCAAACACAGTTTTCCTTTGAAGTACTTTGGACCCAGAGTTACAAACCAAGCTCCATACATCCCTCGTGGTCGACGGTTGTTATCTACTTCAACACTTCGACACTTTAAGGATTTTTTAAGCACCTTGAATCCTTCGAAATCCTAAAGTCCAAGACTCCTGAAATCCCAGTCATTTCACCAACCACGTGGGCGAGGTATGTATGTGTCAGAGGCTGACACATAGTTGGGTCAAGGGCGACATGTGCCCTCATTTGGGATGACACTATCATGTTCAAAAGGGGCTAAAGGGTATGTGATGCGCATGAATCCTAGTGGCATGTGGCTCGTCAATATTGTATCCACGTCACCATGGACGACGTCAATGCACCTCGTAGCTCCGATCTGATAGTCTTTCAACCTCCCTCAGGTTTTCGCAGTCATGACCTGACTAATACCGATTTGTTCACCGATCAATGGTTCACAGTTATTGTGGGGCCCAAACATGCTTGCTCTTTATCGAAGAGCTCAATCTCTGCAATCTAAAAATTTCTTGCCTGACTCGGTCTAATCATGGTCATTGATCCTCCATCCTGATGATATCAATGATGTTGGATGATTATGGGCCATGAACTAGCATGTCCACTAATTTCACCTTCACGTTCCACAATGATTCCCAACCATGGATCTCTGTTCACAGATCGATGGTTCACAGTGATTGAGGGGCCCAATCTCCGCAATCTAGGGAGTGCTCCCCCGACTTTGTCTAATTGTCGTTGTTGATATTCCACCCCAACGAGATCAATGGTGTTGGTTGATTATAGGACGTGAACTATCACATCTGCTAATTTCACCTTCATGATCTGCAATGATTCCCAGCCATCGATCTATGTTCACATATCGATGATTCACAATAATTGCGGGGTCCAATCTCCGCAATTTGGGAAGTGCTCTCTTGACTCTATCTAATCGTGGTTGTTAATCTTCCACCCCAACGAGATAAATGACGTTTGTTGATTGTGGGTCGTGAACTAGCATCGATCTTTGTTGATTGTTCAGAGATCGATGGTTCATAACGATTGTGGGGCCCAATCTCCACAATCTGGGAAGTGCTCACCTGACTCTGTCTAATAGTGGTCATTGATATTCCACACCAATGAGATAAACAACATTTCTTGATTGTGGGCCTTGAAATATCACATCTGCTAATTTCACCTTCGCACTCCACGATGATTCCCAACTATCAATCAAATCGAGCTGCTGGTGTTTGATTCATTAACTACAGTGGGTCTTTGAGTTGATTTGATAACTAAGATATATTTTCCTCCTGATGAGAAGCTTTCATTCATCTCCTCTGTCAGATTCTTGATTCATCTACAACTCTTATTACTCAGGGAGTTTAGGTAACTTTGACTATCGTGAAATTTGACATCCCAAGGCATCGAACTCCCGAAACTCTGAAACCACTATGAGCTAGGTCCTTTCATGCTTAGCACAGGGTTCCTAGACCCATGTCACATGGACCTTCAGATGAATCTTGAGTTACGATCTCTACTCTTAGCCGAGTTTTATTTAAGGCCGTGAGCATGAGTTCAAGGTCTCTTAGGCTATTGGTTTGAAGAAAATGCTTTCCTAATTCACATAAATTTTATGTTCTGAAACAGGGTAGGGTAAACTCGTGAGGTTACCGAGACAGTAGTAGTGCCAAGAGGCTTGCTCCATCTTCGAAGCTGTGAGGTAGATTCCTGGGGAAAACACCTTCGAGAGTTAAACTAGAGCATACGGGAAAATCAAAAGCATAATTTCTCAAGGAATCCAATGTACACACATAACTTAACCATTTCAATACAGAAACCATTTATAGATATGTAAATACATGCATGCAACCATTAATTCCAAATTCAACGCATAGAGTATGAAAACACTTATTAGAACCAAATAACATGAATCAATTGTTGGAAGGGGTTCTCGTCTCCACCCAACCATAGGCTCAGTCACTCATAACGGATTTACCACTAGCCACCCCCGAGGTAGACCACAATGCTTTGAGATTGAATCTCTTCTTCCAACATAGAAATAGATAGGTTATTTTCCTTCTCCTGAATCAATCTCCATTTCCCTTGATCATAACACACTCTTTTCAGAGTTCTTTCTCAAATTTGAGAGCTCAACCTCTCATCTCTTCACTCTTTGTAGATCTCCCCCTCCTTAACCCCCACACCTTCCTTTATTTCCTTTTCTAGCAAAGTTGTGTGTGGCCCGAATTCCCAGTCTGTGTTCAGTTCTAGAAGCCTTATAGATGGGCGGTCTACCCCATCCCCTCATTAACTCTTGAGGAGGTCTTCCCACCTACCATCCTAATTGTAATTCATTCCTGGGTTAGAGGATTGTTCTGATCCTGAGCAATTAAATTCAGCAAAGTACTAGTTAGGTGGAGGTTAACACAACCATTCCTGGTCCCCTCCACCATCTCTTTCATAGAATTTTTGGTCTCTTTTAGCACATCCCCTTTCCTGTAGTCATGCAACACTTATCCATTTTCTATTAAAATAACATAATTTACATTCATCGACCTTTTATACAAAGGTCCATCAAATCAAACATTCACACATTTTATTTTTCCATTGTTTCTTGGCCAATATATTTATATTTACAAATTGGGGCAAACAGTGAGTTACAATTCCCTCCCCCTTAAAGGAACAACGTCATCAATGTTCTACCTATCAACATGCTATGTATATACATAAGTAAACAAAATTGGATATGCATGTCTCATGGCATCCTCCATTTCCCACATAGCCTCATCTGGGCCAAATTGTTTTCACTACACCTTGACTTGTGAAATGGTTCATTTCTTGAGTGAGGTTTCCTTCATGTCTCATATGCATTGAGGTTCTGGCAGGATTTCTCCCTCCGGCTCCACCTGGATCATATACCAGTCAATTATATGATTAGAATCATGTACATATTTCTTTAATATTGAAACATGGAAAACATTATGTTCCTTTACTGTGGGAGGGAATGGTAGCCTATAGGCTACATGTCCCACTCTATCTAAGACTTCAAAGGGTCCACAATACTGAGGTGTTGGCACAAGATCCCATTCTTAGGGAACTCTTCCTAGGTCTAACTCTAAGATAGACATGGTATCCTGACTTGAACTCTCTATGAGTTCTCTTTTTGTCAGTGTAGCTCTTCTGTCTATCTTGAGAAATTTTCAGACTTTGTTTTATGTGAATCACTTGTTGTTCCATTTCTTTCAACATGTTCAGTCTGATTGTAATTCTATTGACTAGATTACTCCAGTTGATTGGAATCTTGCACTGGCTACCATAGAAGGCATCAAAAGGGCTCATCTTTAGTGACTCTTGATAATCGTTGTTATAGGAAAATTCTAGCAATGGCAGGTAGTCTTCCCACTTGTTAGTTCGATGCATTACATGCATCCTTAACATATCTTCTAATATTTGGTTTACTCTTTTTGTTTGTCCATTGGTTTGGGGGTGATAGGTTGTGCTAAACAACAATTTAGTCTCAATACCATCGATCAAGGATTTCCATAAGCTTCAAGTGAATTTTTTGTCTTTGTCAGAGACAATCTCTCTAGGCATGACATGCAGTCTGAATATTTATTTCATGAAGATGTTGGCAATATCTATTGCCTTGCAAGTCGACTTGACAAGAATGAAGTGATCAAACTTTCTAAATTTTTCCACCACTACCATGATGGCATCATTATTCTTAGTCGATACTGGTAACCTGGTGATGAAATCCATGGAAATGGTTTCCCATTTCCATTCTGGAATTGGTAGAGGCTGTAACAACCCTACTTGGTGTCGATGTTCTACCTTAACTTGCTATCATTCCAGGCACTTAGCTAGATAGTCAGTTATGTCCTTTTTCATTCTAGGCCAATGGAATTGTTTCCTAGTGGTAGTGATAATTTTTTGATATCCTGGATGATCAGTGTATAGTCTCTTGTGTAGTTCATCCATTATGAACCTCTTCAAGTAATCACATCTTAGAATATACAATATGTTTATGTAGGTTAGCAGGCTTTCATCGATCATCTGATAGCCTTCATACTTTATCCATGTAGGATATTTCCTTAGGTATGAGGTCACGGTATTGAAGAATGCACATGTTTCTTGTTCATTCTTGATTATTTCCCTGACATCCGTTTCATAGGTGCTTATTCCTGCCAGGTGAATCATTGTTTACACTTCTGCTAAGGGCATCGGCCACCCTATTTTCCTTCCCTTTGATGTGCTTGATTTAAAAATCGAACTCAATAAGGAGAGCCATCCACCTAGCTTGTCTAGCATTGAGTTTTGGTTGATCAAACAAGTTCCTCAACCTACAGTGGTCTGTCATAAGTAAAAATCTCCTACCTAGGAGGTAATGCCTCCACATTTTTAAAGCATGCACTATGGCATCCAACTCTAGATCATGGGTTACATAATTTATTTCATGCTCATTCAATTTCCTAGATGCATAGAAAATTACACATCCCTTGTAACATACCTCCCGTTCGTCACGACGACAACCTCTTGTAACAAGTGATTATTTATTCATTTATTTATTTATTTTATTTTATTTTTTTTAAAGTGTGTGCGTGTGTGTACAAGGGAAACAACACATTCGACTCTATGTCGCCACCTGATGACTAACAAGACGCAACCACGATAAACACAACAAGATGACATAAAGCACACAACAAGTAATGGCAAGCAGTAAACGACCATCAATAGACCATAAAAAAAACTGACTTCCCATCCGTCCTACCCTGCAATGGTTAGGACCTCCAAGACACATAATCAACTCTCAAGCCCAGGTTCCCATCGATTTTAACCATTTAAGGTCTCAGGGCTGGCGACTGTTCTAAGGAACATGGAGGTGTCTACATCCTGCCCGACATAAGCAGACCACGTAATGCAAGACAACCAAGTACTACAAAATCAAAGGGCAACCACGAACCCTATGGAAGATGCAAGTCAGAAGGACTCTGACAACAACCAACCACTAGAGAGACTCAATGACATTAAATACAAACCATTTACCCCATTGACTTCTATTAAATGACGAGTTACCACTTTGCCTTAAATAATGTACAATTAGCTAACTGCAATCCCCGTTTACTGAATCATAACAATTGATTGCACTTAGAGTCAATGATCCTACATTTTATGGGTCATGAATCATATGGAAATTACCATAACATCACCATAGCACCGCCATATCTTTGCTTCCTAGTTTACAATAACATTGCAATTTAAAATGATAATAACTTTACACTTTAATTGTTAACAGCAACAATGGAACTATATTATCATTACCACAAAACGAAAACCCATTTCATTTTAAATTACCATTACCTTGCAATAAAAAGAATCTCCTTACAAGACAATGATAACTAAACAACCAGTAAGGCAATTAACTCCATCTATCCTGACCTCCAAAGCAAGCCCAACCTTGCATGTCTAAGGTACATAATGACATTATAGTAAAATCTAAATTGGTCCTAGTTAGTCATTGGTCTTAATTGGTCATTGGTACATAATGACACTATTAAGGGATATTTAATAAGAAGACACATAAAGTTAGTCAAAAACCAACTACAAAAGGACTACAATAAAAACAACTTGCCTCATAAAATGAAAAAGATTAGAGAGACTATTTGAACACAAGAATTTCTTATCCAAGTTAAGATAAAATATGTTGAAAACATATACACCATACTACATAAAATGTAGGTTGTTTATAATTGGGGATCGTTTATAATTGGTTGTTTATAATGACCTTGGAGGTTCGTTAATAACAATCTTGAATATTAATGAGAATGAAAATGAGAATCTCTAAATAACAGTCTCTAAATATTTAATTATAAGACTCTTAAAAATGAGAATCTCTTAATAACAGTCATTGAATATTTAATTATGACAATCTTGAAAATGCGAATCTCTTATAGAGTACCACTGGGCTAATGCATATATATATATATATTTTGGAAATATTAATGAGAATATTGGAAAACTAAAGGCAATAAAATGGACAAACAAAATCCCGGTTATGAACATATTTAAAGAAAGGCAATAAAACAGAAAGTTTCTCCAAATAGACGAGAGAAGAGAGGTTCATGTGAAACTAATAAAGGCATTAGAAATTGGCTCTGCTACACTACATAAAAAGCATTAAAAAGAAGTCATTAAATTCCATATCTACAGACTTATACCACTGGACACATAACCTTATTTCAGTGGCTAACAACTGGCAATAATAGACAACAAAAATTCAGGAAACGAATTGAATTTGGGCAGCGATCAAAGGGCAGTTATCAGAACGATGGATAACTCGGTGGCCATCAATTGGCAACTACCAATATGGCCAAATCACCTGAAGAGGATACCTCAAACATGCAGAAATCAAGGAACGTGGAAGGAAAATAATTACCAAAAATGCGTGTAATAAAACTCAAAATAAAAAAAAACCACAATCACGCCAATAAACGACGACCCAGCAATCAATTCAAGAACCATTCGCCAGAGTGCCAGGAAAAAGAATTTGGGTAAGGGATGCGCAGAGACAGGATTAGCAGCTTGACAGAAAAGAAAAACGCAGGCAGGCTAGGCGCGCGCGTCCATCATCACACAAGCATAAGGCTTTTAATTCTAGATTCCTTACTATGTTGACCTCTCTTTTTACCATAAGTTCAACTCTTTCCTTAATTATGTTTCCCCCATTCCTAAGTTTCCTAATTTTTATTGATCCCCATCTTTCCCCTTTTTATTTGAGTCGAAATGGTAGTTGCGCTATTTACTCCTTCCTTTTATGATTAATTTAAAAATCTTTTTACACTTCCACAAGTTAACTAATTAAATCCTTCTTTTCAAATTTACAACCACAGATTTGAATTAATTTCTTATTTTCTTTATTTTACCCTACAAACTTTATGAAGACTAAAACTATAGCTTAAGTGGCTTTTGGTTTAATGTTAATTTTTTATTTATTTTATATATAACATATATATATTTTTTTTGATAGGGTAAATTTCTTAAGGTCAGACAAAAATTTACCCCTAGAGAAGTTTTAGATTTAGGACTTAGATTCTGAACTGGGCAACATTTAGTTAGGGAAAATGTTTAAGGATTTCTTAAGGTGTTAAAAGTCTTAGGGCCATCTATGTTTGTTCCTTCCTCAACATCAGTGCGATGTGCCCTTCAGCATGCACCACGTGCTCCAAGGGTGCCACTCACCTCATTCATTCCCTTTGCGCGATGTGCCCTTCAGGATGCACCACGTGCTCCAAGGGTTCCACTCACTTCTTGTGTTTCTTTTGCCCGATGTGCCCTTCAGTATGCACCATGTGCTCCAAGGGTGCCACTCGCTTCTTGTGTTTCTTTTGCGCGGTGTGCCCTTCAGGATGCACCACGTGCTCCAAGGGTGCCACTCGCCAACTTGTGTTTCTTTTGTGCGACGTGCCCTTAGGGATGCACCACGTGCTCCAAGGGTGCCACTCGCGAACTTGACTGATTGGTAGACATCAATAACCCCTGGATTCAACACTCCACCAGGTGAACTTGTGGGAGACTAAGGGTTTCTAATGAATAAGGCCCCCGCCTTATTGCGTGCCCCTTAGAATCATCGTGAGTGACTGTCAAAATATTCCCTCATGGCATCGTGGATCCTCTCGAACTAGGTAATCGTTAACCTACAGTTAAAGCCACGGCGGGAGTGCTAGTAGGCTGTGGCAGGGTTGTTGTCCACGCCTCTCCCTCAACCCATCTGGAAATCATGTGTGGCCCCTTTACTCCATATGTGAGTCTGGTCGGCAAGCTATCGTCAGCCTGCATCATCAACAATCATGTCAGAACATGTCCACATCATATCATCAAATCA
>JZKD02S1672742.1:1247424-1294915 GCA_000966675.3 Picea glauca
CGGCAAGCTATCGTCAGCCTGCATCATCAACAATCATGTCAGAACATGTCCACATCATATCATCAAATCAATGAAATATCACAGTAAATAAATCAACCCAAATAGCACACTCCCTAACTCAATCCAGATTCCAAGGGGTTCCATCGATGCCTCTGTATCCTCAAGCTCCAAAACCCTGCACACTCAGTAAAACCGAGTCAATAGCACCTGTCTACGTCAAAGCAGTAAAACATCAAGTCATCTATCATAACGCAACAAAATCAAGTCCAAGAGTTTTAATATCATAATAGTCCATATCACTTGCGAACAAGTGTCCTCAAAGAATAAGTTTCCCCAGTGCGCCAGAGTGGGATGTTACATACACCCCTCTTGGTCTAAACTTCGTCCCGAAGTTTCATAGTATAAATGTCAAAATAAATGTATCACAGTATCATAAGTCTATCTATCAAACAAAAATGGAAACTGCTGGCGCATATCATATGCGTCCTGCCTGGTTGCCGAGTGCGGACTATAATTGTCCCACTGGACCTTGACCTGATCGACCGTTCGACGTCATAACTGTCGAACGCGATGATCTAATATGTTGACCGACTCAGCCGTGATTTCTCCCTCGTCTGATACCTACAAGGAACTCATGTCAATCACATGTGTAGGATCACTAATATAATGTCTCAAAATAGATACATGAAAAACATCGTGCATACACCTCTAAGAATCAGGCAAGGCTAGTCGATAGGCGACGGCCCCCTTTTCTCCACAATCTTGAAAGGTCCCATGAACCTAGGAGAGATTTTATCTCCCTTTCCAAACTTGATCAAACTCTTATGTGGCTTAACCCATAAGAAGACTTGATCGTTGACCTCATAACTACGGTCAGCTCGGTGTGCATCGGCATAACTCTTCTGTCGATCCTGTGCTTCTTTAAGCCTTTGTCTTATGGTTTGCACTTGCTCTTCCATTTCTTGGATCGCTTCTGGTCCCACTAGGACCCTATCCTCAAGCCGATCCCAACTCAAGGGCGTCCGACATGGTCGCCTATAAAGAAACTCAAAAGGCGCCATCTTAATGGTGCTCTGGTAACTGTTGTTGTAAGCGAACTCTACTAGTGACAAGAATTCCTCCCAATACTTTTGTTCGTCCATCACGTACATGCACAACATGTCTTCCAAGGTATCGTTCATTCACTCTGTCTACCCATCAATCTCTAGGTGGTAGGCAGTACTAAAGTTAAGTTGGGTTCCCAAGGCCTCTTGGAAACTCGTCCAAAATCATCCAGTAAACATCGATCCTCGATCGGATATAATCCTCTTAGGCACGCCATGTAGCCTCACAATCTGACTGATGAAAACTCTCTCTATGTTAGGTGCCTAATACGTCGTACACACACGAATAAAGTGAGCACTCTTTGTCTGAGTGTCTACCACTACAAAAATTGAGTTGTGTCTCCTTGCTGTCAATGGCAATCCAACAATAAAATCCATTGAAATAACTTCCCATTTCGATTCTAGAATGGAATGTGGTTGAAGTAATCCTATCGGGTGTCCGTGTTCAGCCTTTACCTGCTGACACTCTAGACATATGGCCACATAGTTGACTATGTCAGCCTTCATTCCCCTCAAGAAGAATAAGGGTTTAAGATCTGCCCTCATCTTTGTGACTCCTGGTTGCGCCATGTAAACTGCTCTATGAGCCTCGCTCAGGATCAACATCCTCAACTCGTCATTGGGCGGTACGTAAATACGACCTTTAAACCTCAATAACCCATCGCTATCAAAGGAAAATCCCTCATACCGTGGTACCATTATTGTGTTTTGTCTGATAAAACCCTCGACCTCTTTGTACCATTCATCGTCATGCTGTAAGGTGAGAATATTCTCACGTAAGTTCGTCTTAAGAGGCAAAACCAAAAATATGCATGGTCTCCGACTCAAAGCATCCGCCACTCGGTTCACTGTTCCCTTTATGTAAGTAATCTCAAAGTCGTACTCGCTAAGCAATTCCGACCAACGTCGTTGTCACGCGTTCAGGTCGCTTTGCGTAAAAATGTGTTGTAGTCCACAATGATCAATCTTTAATTCAAATTTTCGGCCAACAAGGTAGTGTCTCCAATCCTTCAAGGAAAAAACAATGGCTAATAACTCCAAATCGTACGTCGCATAGTTCTCTTCATGCCTTCTCAGTTTCCTCGAAATGTAAGCAATCACTCGTCCGTCTTGCATCAAGACTCTGCCTAAACCTTCCTTGGATGTGTCAGTGCATACCAAGAAGTCCGCATCCATGTCAGGGACCTTTAGTATCGGAGCTGTTGTTAACAACTCCTGAAGCCTCCGAAATGCTTCCACGCAAATTTTCTTGGTCAAAACAAACTTCTTGTTTTTCTTCTGCAATTCTGTGATTGGATTTGCTATCTTTAAAAATCCCTCGACAAACCATCGATAGTATCCTGATAAACCCATAAAACTAGCACTTCTATGACATTCGTCGATGCAGGCAATTCCATAATAGCCTACACCTTTGCTAGATCCACAGTGATACCTTCGTCAGATATGACATGCCCTAAGTAGTGAATCCTCGATTGATAAAAAGATCATTTGGACAACTTCCCATACAATTTGTGCTCTCGTAGACACTGTAGTACCAAGTGCAAGTGCTCGTCATGCTCCTCTGTCATCCGAGAGTAGATCAAAATATTGTCAATGAATACTTGGATGAACTTGTCCAACTACTCACGGAACACCCCGTTCATCAAACTCATAAATACTCCTGGGGCGTTTGTCAGTCCAAATGGTAAAACAATAAACTCATAATGTCCAAATCTCATCTTAAAGGCAGTCTTAGGGATGTCATCCTCCTTGATCTGCAACTGGTGGTACCTTGATCACAAATCAATTTTGGAGAACACCGTCGCACCCTTCATTTGATCGAACAAATCATCAATTCTTGGTAAGGGATACTGATTCTTGATCGTAGCCTTGTTTAGTTGACGGTAGTCAATGAAAAGCCTCCACGATCCGTCCTTCTTTCATATGAAAATGAGAGTTTCTCCCGATGGTAACACACTAGGATGTATCAGTCCCAAGTCCAAAAACTCCTTCAATTGCATTCTCAACTCTTGCAACTCCGAGGTCGACATTCGATAAGGTGTTCTTGTTACCGGTTCGGTCCCCGGTTTCAAGTCTATGGTAAACTCCAATTCTCTCTCTGGCAGCATCCCTGGTAACTCCTCTGGAAACACGTCTGCAAACTCTCTCACCACCGGAAGGTGTTCTAGACCTTCCACTACTCCCTTCTCGTTTAGCGCAAGGATTTCATAAATCTTTCACCCCTTGCGCATACTCTTCCGTAGCTGTAAGGAAGAGATGAACCTTAGGGAAACTCCCTGGTTTCATCCTACAATCACACGTCTTTGTCTTTTGTCATCAACCAAGCTCAGTCATTTCATCTTAAAGTTGAGTATCGCCTCATGCGATTCCAACCAATCCATACCAATCACGACGTCGTAAGATCCTAAGATTGTGACGTACAAGTTAACCCTCGTGACAAACTCTCCCAGGTTAAGGGCACAACCCATAACTTTTCCTCCAACCTTCTGTTTGGCTCCCGAAGCCATCTCTACGAAGCTAAACTCATCTTGTTGGACTGCCTTTACCTTAATCCTTTTTAGCATAGCACCAGAAATGAAACTCTCAGTAGCACTGGGTCTATCAAAATACTAAGGGTCTGGTCAGCGACGATACATATCATCTCAAGCACAGCCGACTGGTGCTCTACTTGGCGGTTATTCACCATTGCATGAATCCGATGGGCCTTGCCCATATCTCCCACTGTAGTTGGTTCGGCTGATCTGGACACTTTGTTCCTCTCAATAGGACAGTCTCGCTGGTAGTGTGGCTCCCCGCACGTCAAACACCCCTTCTTCAGCCCAGTAGTCCTGGTACCCGAAGTAGAAGATGAAAACCCACTGGCCTGGAACCCTGGTCTGTTCTGCTGAACAGGACTAAACTGCTGGTGCTACAGGCGATGCTGTTGTTGGTGTTGTGGTCCCCGATAAGGTGTCCGCTGCTGAGGCGGAAGTCATCGAGGTGTAGTGAAAGTGGATCCCCTCTAGAAGCCACGATATCCCGGCGTATGTCTCGCTGGTGTCTAGTGTTGCAGTGTTCCAGATGAACCCTACCCTACTAGTATCACTGGAGTACTAGTCTGACCCCCACTCATGAGCTCCTCCTCTGCTATGAGGGCCTTCTGGACAGCATCGTGCAAGGTTTGAGGCATCAAAATCCTAACCCTTGCATGCAGGCTGCCATTAAGGCCAAACACGAACCTGTTGACCTTAATTTTTTCTATGTTAAGGTGCGAAGCATACCAGAGTAGCTCCATAAAACGTGCCTCGTACTCGGGCACCGTACGACCTCCCTATCATAAGGCATTGAACTCATTGAGTTGACGCTCAATGAATTCCTCAGAAAGGTACCTCTCTTGGAACTGTTCCTCGAACAGTTCCCATGACACATCTTCAACGACCATGTTCAGCTGCTGTAGGAGCGTCTTCCACCATAGAAGAGCACTCCCCTTTAGTTGAAAGACCGCCATGCGGACTTTCATGTTGGAGGTATAATCGCGAAGTGAAAAGCACATTGCCATATTCTCCAACCATGCCTCGGCGGCGGCGCCATCCGGGGCACCAAAGAACTCGGGAAATTTAACCTTCTCGAGTTCACGGTGAATGCTACCTATAACGGCTGGTGTGCGTGGTAGAACCTCAGCGGGTGTCATCGCCCTGGCCTCGTGTCTGTCCAATCGACTGATCAGTGCCTCAAACATGCGCAGAAAAGACCTCATCATCCCAACAACATCGCCAACTACTATCTGCTCCTATCTGAGAACCTACTCGCCTCCCTGGGGATTAGACCCCTCAGGTGTGGATGCTACTAGAGGCATCATACCTCCTCCCCTAGCACCCCGTCGTTTGCCTCCACGGCGTCCTCTAACCATGATTACCTGCACGCACACAATTAACTCAATGAACAACAGTATAATCAAATCAAATCATGTCAACGAAATCCGTAGTGAATCCCAAGTTGCGGTTCGAACCCGCTCTGATGCCATATGTAACATACCTCCCGTTCATCATGATGACAACCTCTTGTAACAAGTGAATTTATTTTTATTTTTATTTTTTATTCTTAAAGTGTGTGCGTGCATGTACAAGGGAAACAACACATTCGACTCTATGTCGCCACCTGACGACTAACAAGATGCAACCACGATGAACACAGCAAGATGACATAAAGTGCACAACAAGTAATGGCAAGCAGTAAACGACCATCAATCGACCATAAAAAAAACTGACTTCCCATCCATCCTACCCTGCAATGGTTAGGACCTCCAAGACACATAATCACGCTCAAGCCTAGGTTCCCATCGATTTTAACCATTTAAGGTCTCAGGGCTGGCGACTGTTCTGAGGAACATGGAGGTGTCTACATCCCGCCCAACACAAGCAAACCATGAAATGCAAGACAACCAAGTACTACAAAATCAAAGGGCAACCACGAACCCTATGGAAGACGCAAGTCAGAAGGTCTCTGACAACGACCAACCACTAGAGAGACTCAATGACATTAAATACAGACCATTTACTCCATTGACTTCTATTAAATGACGAGTTACCACTTTGCCTTAAATAATGTACAATTAGCTAACTCCAATCCCCATTTACTGAATCATAATAATTGATTGCACTTAGAGTCAAGGACCCTACATTTTATGGGTCATGAATCATATGGAAATTAACATAACATCACCATAGCACCACCATATCTTTGCTTCCTAGTTTACAATAACATTGCAATTTAAAATGATAATAACTTTACACTTTAATTGTTAACATCGACAATGGAGCTATATTATCATTACCATAAAACGACAACCCATTTCATTTTAAATTACCATTACCTTGCAATAAAAAGAATCTCCTTACAAGACAATGATAACTAAACAACCAGTAAGGCAATTAACTCCATCTATCCTGACCTCCAAAGCAAGCCCAACCTTGCATGTCTAAGGTACATAATGACATTATAGTAAAATCTAAATTGGTCCTAGTTAGTCATTGGTCTTAATTGGTCATTGGTACATAATGACACTATTAAGGGATATTTAATAAGAAGACACATAAAGTTAGTCAAAAACCAACTACAAAAGGACTACAATAAAAACAACTTGCCTCATAAAATGAAAAAGATTAGAGAGACTATTTGAACACAAGAATTTCTTATCCAAGTTAAGATAAAATATGTTGAAAACATATACACCATACTACATAAAATGTAGGTTGTTTATAATTGGGGATCGTTTATAATTGGTTGTTTATAATGACCTTGGAGGTTCATTAATAACAATCTTGAATATTAATGAGAATGAAAATGAGAATCTCTAAATAACAGTCTCTAAATATTTAATTATAACACTCTTAAAAATGAGAATCTCTTAATAACAATCATTGAATATTTAATTATGACAATCTTGAAAATGCGAAGCTCTTATAGAGTATCACTGGGCTAATGCATATATATATATATATATATATATTGGAAATATTAATGAGAATATCGGAAAACTAAAGGCAATAAAATGGACAAACAAAAGCCCGGTTATGAACATATTTAAACAAAGGCAATAAAACATAAAGTTTCTGCAAATAGATGAGAGAAGAGAGGTTCATGTGAAACTAATAAAGGCATTAGAAATTGGCTCTAATACACCACATAAAAAGCATTAAAAAGAAGTCATTAAATTCCATATCTACAAACTTACACCATTGGCCACATAACCTTATTTCGGTGGCTAACAATTGGCAATAGCAGACGACAAAAATTCAGGAAATGAATTGAATTTGGGTAGCGATCAAAGGGCAGTTATCAGAACGACAGATAAATCGGCGACCATCAATTGGTAACTACCAATATGGCCAAATCGCCTGAAGCGGATACCTCAAACACGCAGAAATCAAGCAATGCGGAAGGAAAAAAATTACCAAAAATGCGTGTAATAAAACTCAAAATAAAAAGGACCATAGTCATGCCAATCAACGGTGACCCAGCAATCGATTTAAGAACCATTCTACAGAGTGCCAGGTAAAATAATTTGGGTAACGGACATGCAGAGATGGGATTAGCATCTCGACAGAAGAGAAAAACGCAGGCAGGCTGGGCGCGTCCATCATCACACAGGCAGAAGGAGTCGATAAAAATTTTCCCTGAGGAGACAACCTCTAAGTCTTCCGACTGTACTAAAGATATTAATACCTCCCTTAACACATAAGACCAAGGTCTAAGCTCACAAGCCAAGTGCTCAACACCGAAACACAACACAAGTCAAGCCAGAGCTCAACACCGAAACACAACACAAGTCAAGCTAGAGCTCAACACCGAAACGAAACACAAGTCGAAGCCAGCACACAAGCGCCCAACAACCAAATCACATGGAGGAGGATCTACTGCCATCAAGTCATTCCAATACCAAGCTAGAACACAATGGAAAAAAGTACATAGCAGCAGTCAATGCTAAGCTCGCCCGAGGAAGAAATTTACACAGCAAATTCATGGTTTAACATAGGAAAGGGGCAGAATGAAATCACATTTTTCTTTTTCTTTTATCTATTAAAAACAGAGGGAAAAATTTAATTACAGTGGCATTTAAAATCTGTAAAACGTACACAGCACTTACATCAGCAACAAATTTCATTCTTGGAGGTTTTTCAGTAGCTATTTAGTTGTAATTTATCCCCCAAGAAACCCATAGAATATAAATATGTACATGATTGTGGCAGTAAAACTGTATCGCGTGATAATTTAAATTAAACACTACGGTTATAGCAGTCATAATGGTGATGGTCGAGTAAATAAATAAAAATAGCTCAACAATCTAATTACCCTGATAAACCGATCCCAGCAAACCATAACGCATTCCAATCTACTAAAATACAAATCATACCGTTGCCTTAGCTCCCGCCTCGAACGATGACCGCGTGCCCCATGCCACTCCTGCTCCGTGCCACTCCCGCTCGTCGACCATCGAGACTACACCGGTACCTCCCAGCCAATCGCTAGGGGTACTCTGCTTCCCCCTTAGCCCCCCGAGCTGCAAAGGGGCCACAAAAAATCCAGATTGTAAGTCTAGCTTCCCAGCTCGCCTCGCAAGTCTGAGCTACCACTCCAATCCAAGCTGAAAAATCCCAACTCCCCACAAGCAATTAGTCAAGTTACAAATCCAGCAGCGTAACGTTACGCTAACAGTTGATCCCATTTCTTCCCCATCTTCCCTTTCTTTTATAGAGTTTTTAGAACCTCCAACTTTTCCTAAATCATATTTAATTTAAGTTTTAATGAAAATCCTCTAAAAATTCTCTATCGTACAAGTGTCATTCATCCCCCACGTTTCTCCAAAAGTTATTTACTTTATATTTCTTAATTGTCTCATTTCCCTCACCCACCTAGAGTTGCTCCTAAATTTACTCCTAGGTGTTCCTAGATCCCCTTACATGTTTTAAATACTTTCCCTAAAATGAAGTTGCTAAATTTAGTTCATTTTTAGAAGGTTTTTAATTGCAGATTCCTTACTATGTTGACCTCGCTTTTTACCATAAGTTCAACTCTTTCCTTAATTATGTTTCCCCCATTCCTAAGTTTCCTAATTTCTATTTATCCCCATCTTTCCCCTTTTTATTTGAGTCACAATGGCAGTTGCGCTATTTACTCCTTCCTTTTATGATTAATTTAAAAATCTTTTTACACTTCCACAAGTTAACTAATTAAATCCTTCTTTTCAAATTTACAACCACGGATTTGAATTAATTTCTTATTCTCTTTATTTTACCCTACAAACTTTATGAAGACTAAAACAATAGCTTAAGTGGTTTTTGGTTTAATATTAAATTTGTTTTTATTTTATATATAACATATATATATTTTTTTTTGATAGGGTAAATTTCTTAAGGTCAGAAAAACATTTACCCCTAGAGAAGTTTTAGACTTAGGACTTAGATTCTGAACTGGGCGACATTTAGTTAGGGAAAATGTTTAAGGATTTCTTAAGGCGTTAAAAGTCTTAGGGCCATCTATGTTTTTTCCTTCATCAACATCAATGCGATGTGCCCTTCAAGACGCACCACGTGCTCCAAGGGTGCCACTCACCTCATTCATTCCCTTTGTGTGACGTGCCCTTCAAGATGCACCACGTGCTTCAAGGGTGCCACTCGCTTCTTGTGTTTCTTTTGCGCAACGTGCCCTTCAGGATGCACCATGTGCTCCAAGGGTGCCACTCGCTTCTTGTGTTTCTTTTGCACGACGTGCCCTTCAGGATGCACCACATGCTCCAAGGGTGCCACTCACCAACTTGTGCTTCTTTTGTGCGATGTGCCCTTCAGGATGCACCACGTTCTCCAAGGGTGCCACTCACCAACTTGACTGATTGGTAGACATCAATAACCCCTGGAGTCAACACTCCACCAGGTGAGCTTGTGGGAGACTAAGGGTTTCTAAGGAATAAGTCCCCCGCCTTATTGCATGCCACTTAGAATCATCATGAGAGACTATCGCAGTCTTCCCTCATGGCATCGTGAATCCTCTCAAACTAGGTAATCATTAACCTACAGTTCGAGCCACAATGGGAGTGCTAGTAGGCCGTGGCAGGGCTGTTTTCCACACCTCTCCCTCAACCCCTCTGGAAATCATCTGTGGCCCCTTTACTCCATATGTGAGTCTGGTCGGCAAGTTATCGTCAGCCTGCATCATCAACAATCATGTCAGAACATGTCCACATCATATCATCAAATAAATAAAATATCACAGTAAATAAATCAACCTAAATAGCACACTCCCTATCTCAATCTGGAGTCCAAGGGGTTCCATCGATGCCTCTGCATCCTCAAGGTCCAAAACCCTGGACACTCAGTAAAACAGAGTCAATAGCACCTGTCTACATCAAAGCAGTAAAACATCAAGTCATCTATCATAACGCAACAAAATCAAGTCCAAGAGTTTTAATATCATAATAGTCCAGATCACTTGCGAGCAAGTGTCCTCAAAAAATAAGTTTCCCCAGTGTGCCAGAGAGGGATGTTACATCCCTCTTGCATAAGGAATCCTCCAAGTCCTTCCTTGTAGGCATCTATACACACAAGGAGTTCATTATCACGGTATTCAATCTTCAGTACTAGTGCATGGGTCAGAAGTTATTTCAGTTCCTCAAATCCTTCTTCACATTCTGAAGTCCAAGTGAATTTAACCCCCTTTTTCTAGAGGGTAGTGATTGGACAACCAATATTGGAAAATCCTTTTATGAACCTTCTATAATACCCTACTAATCCCATAAAGGATCTGATATTAGATACATACTTTGGGGTAGTCCATTCTATAATAGATCTGATCTTGTCAGGGTCTACTACCACCCCTTCATTAGAAATAACATGGCCCAAGTAATATACTTGCTTGTGGAAAAATTCACACCTATTAAGCTTAGTGTAGATTTGATGCTCTCTTAGTACTTGAAGTACAAGTCTAAGATGTTATTCATGCTCTTCTATGTTCTTGGAGTATATTAAGATATCATCAATGAAAACCAATACAAATCTATCTAGGAATTTTTTGAGTACATTGTTCATCAAAAACATAAAAGTGGCGGGGGCATTGGTTAGTCCAAATGGCACCACCACATATTCATAGTGACCATACCTTGTCCTAAAGGTCATCTTGTGGATGTCTTCATCCTTGATTCAGACTTGATGGTATCCAGACCTCGACTCAATCTTTGAGAAAATGGAAGCACCCCCTAATTGGTCGAACAAGTCATCGATTCTTGGTAAGGGGTACTTGTTATTTATGGTTGTCTTATTGAGTTGTCTATAATCTATGCACAATCAGAGCATGCCATATTTCTTCTTCATGAAAAAGGCTGGTGCTCCCCATGAAGACACACTGGGTCGAATGTAGCCTTTGTCTATCATTTCCTTTAGTTGTAGCTTGAGCTCAACCAGCTCGAGTGTACTCATCCTATAGGATGTCCTAGACACTGGCACTGCTACTAGTGTAAGTTATATAGAGAAGTCAATGTCTCTTCTCGGAGGTAGACCCAGTACCTCTTCTAGAAACACATCTATATACTCTCTTAATATGTGGTGGTCCTCTCGGTTCGGTTTTTCATCTTGAACATATTCCAACACTGGTATTTCATATAGAGGACATCCCTTTCTGCAATAATTTTTCATTTGAAGGGATGATATTTGTCTCACTGAGACAGGTTTCTTAATCCCTTGGAGGGTCATCTTTCCCCCTTCTTCATTTACACATTCTAAATTTTTATGGTAACATTCCAACTTAGTTTTATAAAAAACCAACTAGTCCATACCAATCAACAAGTGATAAGACCCTAAGGGAAGTATGTTAAGGGTCTCTTGGGTGGGTAATCCATCCATGATGAATTCTCAAGATGGTATGACCTATGTTAGTTTTATTTTGGTTCCAGTGGCTAGTTGTACCAACCATGGATTAATATGTCTAATTGGTTGAGGTTTACACTTATCAATAGTCTGAGGGGCCACATAACTCAAATTATAACCAAGGTCAATTAAAATATAAACTAGACGGCTGGCGATCATACCTTCCATCTCCACCATTGAAGATTGGTGGTAGGCTTGTTTATTATCCAAAACTGCATAAATTTATGGCATGATCCTAACCACATTATTCTTTTTGGTATCTTCTTGGATGTTGTATATTCTCCTACTATTGTGTTGTCTGTGTGGGAAATCCATCAGCATATGTTCTTCTCCACAACCCCAACATTTCAAGGGTTCTCTCTTTGGGTTATTAGTCTTTCCTAGGGTTGATCCAAAGGTTTATTTCCATTTTGGGAGGGGAAATTCTATTGATACACACTTTGGGTAGGAAGGGTCATGCTTGAATCCTTCCTATAGTTCTTAAATATTGAGGATTTAAATACCTTCTCCTTGAACCCCAAACTACTCTTCTTCTTCCAGTCCTCGTGAGGTTTTGTCTCATGCTTGAACTTTTCATAACAATACCTTGCCTTCTGGATAATGTTTTCTAAGGTCTTTGGCTCATCAAACTCAATCTTGTTCCGGTAGGTCTGAGGTAACCCATTGATAAATCGTTGGACTTTTACCTTTTCATATTTTATGTAGGGTAGATACCTCAACAACTCAAGGAATTTATTGATATATTCATCTATGATGAGTTGTCCCAGCTTGAGTTCATAGAAATCCTTAATCTTCCTGTCGAAGTATTTCTCTGAGAGATACTTCTTCTTGAAGTGTTTCTCAAATTGTTTCCATGATAAGTACTTTCATGGATTTCTTTCACATTCTTAAGATCTTCCCACCAAATGCAAGCCTTTCCATTTAGGTTGAATATGGGTATTTGAGCCTTCAAGTTTTCAAAATAGTCATGAACTCTAAAGCAATTCTTTAAACCAAGCAACCAAGATTATGTTGCTTCCCCTTTCTCAATATCTCCATTGAAATAGGGTGGTTTGGATTTCTTGAACTCTTCAGGGTCATGACTTTTGGAAGGCTTTTGCTTCTTTCCTTTCTTCTAAGAATGTGAGCTACTTTTGCTACTAGAAGATCCCTCGGAGTTGCCAGTTTCCTTTCCAGAGGACTCTCTCAATGAACATCCCCTACCTTCAGGTTGGGCCTTCTTCGAGGTACTTCTCCCTATGTGGAAAATTATGGGACCACATTTTTGTATTTCAGGTGGACTTTGACTTATATTTGTATTTCATCGGTCCACATGAATTGTTGCAGGTCCATGCTACAGCTCCCTTTGTATATCGGATAAGCTATGCAGCAAGAATGCATTGATTTATGTTTGTTTCTCTTGCTCCTTTATCAATCTCTTGCTGTCATCCTTGCAACTCTATAATTCGTCCATAAGTCTCCTTAAAATTTTAGCTAGATCTGGAGGTGTCTCCACTGCCCTCCTCTCGTCAGACTCTTCGTCGCTATTGTGGGAGCCACCCCACACTTCATGGTTCATCACCATCCTTTATGCTTCTGGTTTCCCATGATTCACTGACTGCTAGAGTGCTGACAAAACACTTGTTGTTAGCTAACATTCTATTAGTTCATGAACAACACATAGTTCATTTTTTTTAAATACACACACACAGTAGAAATTTTTCATTCTCTTCTTTAGTAATAGTTTAACCATATTCTTTAGGAAGGAGGTATGGTAGGGTGCCACCCTTAAGATTTACTTTAAACACGTTTTTTTTTTTTTTTTTTTAAGCGAATTGTCCATGAGCTCAAGTAGGTTAAGTGTTGTAACCATGCTCTGATACCAATTCAGCCAAAGTGTGGAATCAAAATTTCGTTCTTCTTAAGAAAATTAAATCCCCCATTCGGGGTTTATATTCCTTTCTTCTCTTCCAGATATTTCCATCCATGGTCTCCATGCTCCGAACTGAGCTCAGAGTTGAAAGATATCCTTTCCCAAGTTCTTTTGGTTCTCCCATCCAGCTATAATCACATAGGACCGTGGGCTATGCATGTACATCAAGTCAACAGGTGCTAAGACAACCATCGTGTGAATCCTCTAGAGTGGAAAATCTTCGAAGTTCACAATCTGATGACGTGTGTCCTTAGATATTTTGATGGCCCCGATTCACTTCAGGAATTTGGCATTCAGGAGTTTTGAATTCTCCAAAGTATTTTCTCCCTGAAGTACTTTGTACCTGAAGTTATAGATTGAGTGCCATGTGTCCCTCATGTGTCCCTCATGATTGATAGTTGTGATCTACTTCAGGACTTTGGCGTTCAAGAGTTTCAAACACTCCAAAATATTTTTCCTAAGACGTACTCTATACCCGGAGTTACATACCAAGCACCACGCATCTGTCATGATTGACAACTGTGATCTACTTTAGCACTTTGGCACTTTGGGCATTTTTGAAGCACCTCAAGTCCTCCAGACTCTCAGAATCACAGTCATTTCACCAAACATGTGGGCGAGGTATGTATGTGCTAGGGGTTGACACGTAGTTGGCTCAGGGGCGACACGTGCCCTCATCTAGGATGACACGTATCATGTTCAAAAGGGGATAAAGGGTATGTGATGTGCATGAATCCAAGTGGAACGTGGCTCATCAGGATTGAATCCACATCACCATGGACGACGTCACTGGACCTCGTCACTCTGGTCTAATCATCTTTCAACCTCCCTCAGGTTTTCATGGTCATGATCTGGACAATACTGATTTGTTCATCGATCGACAGTTCACAGTGATTGCGGGGCCCCAATGATCTCGCTCTTTATCAGAGAGCTCAATATTTGAAATCTGAAAAATGCTTGCCCAACTTAGTTTAATCATGGTCATTGATCCTCCACCCCGATGAGATCAATGCCGTTGGTTGATTATAGGCCGTGAACTATCACTTCTGCTAATTTCACCTTCACACTCCGCAATGATTCCCAACCATTGATCTCTATTCACAAATCGACGGTTCATAGTGATTGCGGGGCCCAATCTCCGCAATCTAGGGAGCGCTCACCCAACTCTGTCTAATCATGGTCATCAATCTTCCACCCCAACGAGATCAACAACATTGATTTATTGCAGGTCTTGAACTAGAAAATCCGCAAATTTCACCTTCGCGCTCCACAATGATTCCCAACCATCAATCTTTGTTCACAGATCGACGGTTCAGAGGGATTGTGGGGTCAAATCTTCGCAATTTTGGAAGTGCTCACCCGACTATGTCTAATTCTGGTTGTTTATCTTCCACCCCAATGAGATCAATGACATTGGTTTATTGCAGGCTGTGAACTAGCACATCCACTAATTTCACCTTCGCGCTCTGCAATGATTCCCAACCATCGATCTTTGTTCACATATCAATGGTTCATATCGATTGCGGTGTCAAATCTACACAATCTGGGAAGTGCTCGCCTGACTCTATCTAATCGTG
This sequence comes from Picea glauca, assembly GCA_000966675.3. Taxonomy (NCBI): domain Eukaryota; kingdom Viridiplantae; phylum Streptophyta; class Pinopsida; order Pinales; family Pinaceae; genus Picea; species Picea glauca. The sequence goes on from JZKD02S1672742.1 coordinate 1,262,411, forward strand.
TTCGATGATCTTCCAGCCCAATGAGATCCACAACATTGGTTTATTACAGTCCGTGAACTAGCATGTTTGCTAATTGCACCTTCGTGCCCCACAATGATTCCCAACTATCGATCAAATCGAATGGCTGGTGTTTGATTCATTAAATCCAGTGGGTCTTTGAGTCAATTTTATGATTGAGATAAGTTTTCCTCCCACTAAACGACTCATATTCATCTCCTCTATCAGGTTCTTGATTCAGCTACGACTCTTGTTACTCATGGAGTTTGGGTAATTTGACTATCGTGAAATTTGACATCCCAGGGTGTCGAACTCCCAAAACTCTGAAACCATTATGAGATAGCTCCTTTCGGGCTTAGTGCAGGGTTCCTAGACCTAGGTCACATAGACCTTCATATGACTCTTATGCTATGATCTCTACTCTTAGCCGGGTTTTAGCTGAGGTCGTGGGCATGAGTTCAAGGTCTCTTAGGATGCTAGCTTGAAGGAAATGCATTCCTAATTCGTAGAACTTTTAAGTTTGGAAACAGGGAAAGGTAAAATCATGAGGTTATTGAGATTGTAGCAGTCCAAGAGGCTTGCTTTGACTCTAGATCTATGAGGTATCTCGCTGGGTAAATCACCTTCAAGAGTTAAACTGGAGCATGCAATAAAAGCAGAAGCATAAGTTCTCAAGGAAGCCAACGTATACACATAACTTAACCATTTCAATACACAAACCATTTATAGATATGTAAATACATGCATGCAACCATTAATTTTCAATTAAACCCATAAACTATGAAAACACTTATCAAAACCAGATAATGTGAAGTGATTGTTGGAAGGGGTTCTTGTTTCCACCCAAACATAGGTGTAGTCACTCCTAACGGATTTACCACTAGCCACCCTCGAGCTAGACCATGATGCTTTGAGATTGAATCTCTTATTTTGGCACAAAAAAAGATAGGGATGAAGGTTACTCTCCTTCTCCCAACTTAGTCTCTATTTCCCTCAATCACAAGACACTCTTTTCACATTTCCTCCTTGAATTTGAGAGCTCAACCTTTTCTCTCTGCACTCTTCACAGATCTCCCCCTCCCTGACCTGCATGCCTTCCTTTCTTTCCTTTTCTATCAAGGTTGCATGTGGACCGAATTTCCTTTTCTAGAATCCTTATAGATGGGCGGTTTGCCCCATCCCCTCATTAACTCTTGAAAAGGTCTTCCTACCTACTAGTCTGACTTTAATTCATTCCTGGGTCAAAGGGTTTTTCTGATCCTAAGCAATTAAATGAAGCAAAGTACTATTTCGGTGGAGTTTAACGCAACCATTCTTGGTCCCCTCCACTTTCTCTCGCATAGCATTCATGGTCTCTCTTAGCACATCCCCTTTCCAGTAGTCATGCAACACTTATCCATTTTCTATTAAAATAACATAATTTACATTCATCGACCTTTTATACAAAGTTTCATCAAATCAAACACTCACACATTTGAGTTTTCCATAGTTTCTTGGCCAATATAGTTATATTTACAAAATGGGGGAAAGAGGGTGTTACAAATGGAGATTTTATTAAGTAGAAAATTTATTACAAAAGGGTGAGCTATACACATTATTTTTGTTATTATTACTCTCTAGAAATAAATTTGTCGATGTTGATGGCTAAAGAATAATTTTCACTCATTGTGGGATAGGCTCAATGTCTTCTTCTCCTTCATCTATCAAGTAGACTACTTCCTTGATATTTCATAATTTCTACTTCCCTTATTCATTTCCTCATCTCTCTTAAATTCCATGCCCTTCTTCATCAAAACCTTCATTTTTAATGGGATTCCTTGGAAGGAAACCCATCAAAATGGTTTGTTTCAACTTCCATGGTAATTTTTGAACATTTTCTCAACTTTGCCAAAAAACATTAAATTCTTATTACAAAGTTTACTTGGATATTTTTTGTGACAATCCAATTTGGATCTACACCACCCCATTTGTAGGATTTTGGTCACTAAAATCTTCAACTCACTTCATTATTCTTCTTCCTTGCATTTGCATTCCTACCTCCTCCGTTTCCATTAAGAAATCTCTAAACAAATGTCCAAGAAATAGTGCATACATTGCAAGATGGAAGATAAGAGATGAATAGGAGTTTTCTTTGAAATAAGCATGTTTTCCATCTCATGGTTAGATATAAAATTCAATATCGCAAAAGGTTGTTGGAAAACCATTTATCCTTGGGCTTCAAGTGCAATAAGCTCCTCTTACCTCCAATATTTCTTCTTGGCTATTCGGTTCTTGGGATGGAATTTTGGATGAAGCCTCCAAATTGTTGACTCCCAATTTCCAGTCAACCTATCCTATTGAAAATAGTTCCTACATGGTCTACTTGGCCTTCTAAAGTGATGACAATTTCTATCCTTGTGGCATGTTTTCTTGCAATACAAACAAATAAAATATACTATTCCATACATTTTTGGTTTATGAGACGCTTGCTAGCTCAGTTGCTTGGTCCCCCAAGAGTTGGAGTAGATCTGGATGGAAACATCATCTCTTTGATTCCCTCTTCTAGAATTCTACAAACATATTTGAGTGGATTTCTACACACTCATTTTGAGGATGCCTTTTCCTCCATGGGAATGGATTCTTTTACATTTCCTCTTACCTTGATGAAGGTGGTCTGATCTAAGTTTTTGTTCATTTCTTGTCCATCAAATCATAGGCATTCATGCGCTTAGGCCTTTCTTAAGCTATAATGGAAATCAAAATCCCTTTTCCTTCCTTTCGTATGCCTTGCCCATCATAGCCCATCTTCCTCATGATATTGAAATCAATACCTATAGTATTCTTTTCAAAGTCACCAATCGTCTCTTGAGGAAACATCTTGGAAGGTGAGTTTACCATGATTAACTCTTTCATGGTGTTATCTTTCGAAAGGGAAACATAAGGGGATTGGTTTGTCTCTTGGATAGTTGTTTTTATTTTCTTCAAGGCCTCTTCCTTCATTGAAAAATCTTGGTATAGCTTAGCAACCACTTCAGCGAACCTATCTTCTTTCCAATTATCCTTGAGTGAATTTATCCTTCAATTTCAAGTGTTGCAACCTATTTTTGTGGTGGCGAAGGATTCCTGGTGTTTGGAAAGTTCATTTTCCATATCATCTACTTTCTTCCTCCAACACTAACTTTCCTCTTAGATCTTCCTATTGAAGTATCTCAAATATTTCAACTTCTTTCTCTTCAATACTTTTCCCATGGAAGCTTCTTTAAGGTAGTTGATAACTTTCTTTTATACCTTATGATATGTAATCAAGGGAATTAGTTTCCACACAATTCACCAACACATATGTTTACCACATAATTTAAACATTGTTATATCTCTACAATTATTCTCAGCTGAGATCAAACTTCTTCAATCATTTTTCGCTTATTAACATACTTGAATGGTTTTCTTTTTGACTAGTTTTAATGCTTGGCTTATTTTCATAAAATGTAAAATCCTCCATCCAACAATAAATTCAAATGCCCATTTTTACGTTTTTCTATTCTCAAATGAAAATAAATCAAAAATAACAATAACCCTCTATTTCATCCAATTAACATCAAAAGCTTTTAGTCTCATATCCTCTATCAATGACACCTTTAGTTTGACCACTATACATCTCAACAAAATGTAATATGCTACACTCTTATTATTATCATTGAACTCATCACAATCATGACATAAGATATAGTCACAAGTTTAAAATCAAATTGTTGTGGATAAATTTGATTTCCCAACACAATGGTTGTAGGTAATTCCCATGCCTTGAATGGATAAAATAAGGAAGTGCTCAACAAGGAGAATCGATATAGAATGAAAGAAAAAAAATATTTAGTTGTGCATTTATACACCACTCAGACCAAGAATTGGTACAATGTAAAAGTCACAAGAAATGACAAGAGTTGGTGCATTATTAATTTCACTAATCCATTGAATGAAGGAAAGTATTGTAGGTGCTTAGTAATTGAACAATCAAACACTTTGAGCGAACAAACTATGGGGATCAATTCATAAGTTTCACAGAACCCAAAATTACTTGTTTGTTATTAACATGGAATAATAGAGTATCAACACTTGTAGTGACATAGTAACAAAACACATAAGCATTATCTCCATGCCAATGATCAAACAATTGAAGGATTGAGCTATGGGTTCCATCCAACTATTTCATCGAATAAAAAATGGTGATGGAATTTGCTTTCAATTACCAGAACATAACACTCAGTCACAACAATTCATCGACCATGGAGATTTTAAATGCACCATAGGAATATATATTTTTCCAAGGAAACCCTAAATGGGAAAACCAAATTTGATGGGGATTTTATTAAGCGAGAAATTGATTACAAAATGGTGAGCTATACACAGATTTAATGTATTGTTACTCACTAGAAGGAAATTTGTACATGGTCATGGCTCAACAACAATATCCACTCATTGTGGGACAAACTCAATGTCTTCTTCTCCTCCAATCATCAATTAGATTTCTTCCTTGAGCTCTCATCTCTACTACTTCCCTTATTCATTCCCTCCTCTATGTTGAATTCCATACACTTCTTCAACACAAGATTCATTTTTTATGGGCTAACTTGGAAGGACAACTATCACAATGGTTTGTTTCAACTTCCAAGGAAATTTTTGAACATGTTCTCAATGTTGCTAAAAACAATTAAATGCTTATTACAAAGTTTACACTAATAGTTTTGGTGAGGGTCCAATTCGGATCAACCACTCTCAAGCTTCACCATAAAAATAAAGACTTGACCCAAAAGGAGTCTTACCATGTTATTTCACCATCCTCAACCATTGTATGGAATTGATTTCATCTTTCTCTGTATCTCCACTAAAGTAAATCATTTTCATTAGTTCTACCTTGGATCCAATCATAAACCTCAAACTTCAGAACTTAATATTGACAATAATTATCCAAAATGGTGATTATTATTTTTCTAACCTATTATTATGTGTTTCCTACTTCAAATGGATTTCGAATCACCTTAATTGGATATCCCAATCAAGATTTATGATAATTTTAAATTATCATGCCTTTAAAACTCTCTTTTGGAGAATGCCTTGTTGGGTGACATTTCTCCTAATGTATCTATGAAATTTTGGCCCTTATAAGTTTGAAATTATGGCATGTAGTATTCTAATATGTCTTTTTTTCAATATCACAGATTTGGCCAAAATGCTACAAGTCACCAAAATTTGATGTGCCAAGTGAAAGTTATGGTAACTTTCCCAAAACTTGTTGTTATTTAGCCTTTTCTAGAGAACAAACTTGTACGGCATGTCACGTGTCCAATGCTTTTTATATGAGTATGGAATTTGGACCTAAAGTACTATGATCTATTATCTTTCCAATTAAATTGGTAGCACTCAAATTGGATCTTTATAAAATTAGATATGATTGTTTTACCCGGAACACCTATTTGAGACTAGTTGTAGAAATAGTTAAAACCTCTAACTTTTTCAACCTGCATCTTGAAAACTATAGAGAATCATAATATATTTTTTTTACTCCAAGGTTTGTGATATGAATCCTCAAGCTCCTAGAAATTTTGTTCTCTGATATGCCCCATAAGAAATGTTATGACTATTTCACTGAGAACACCTATTTGAGACTAGTTTTAGGACTATTAAAAAACTCTAAATTCCACAATCTATAACTCCAAAAGTATAGTGAACCAAAACCTAAAATTTTTACCACAAGCACTTTGATATGTCTCCTCAGGTTCCCAAACATTTTGTTGTCTGGAACTTCTTAGAAAAAAAATTATAGCAAAAATTTCAAGGTGACATGTTCGAAGGACCATGCCCAACCTTCATTACAAGGCCAAATGGATGATGTGAGACGTCATATCAGTACTAAAGTTTTCAGGTTATTTATAAAAAAAATCAAATTACATTTCCACTAAACACTTTCTTCTTAATTTCATCAAGAGAAGATCCACGATGTAAAAAAAAAACGAATTTACCCACTAGATTAGTTATTAGGCATGCCACACCTGATCAAATTGATTTTATTGCTCCAAGTAGATTTAATGTTATCATTATCATAACTACAACACCCTCATCCTAACTACTAATAGACATGAAATTAAATTTCATTGTTGATTTCATTCCAATAAGATGTTGATATAATGAAATGTAGAATATCAAGATGCTTCCCTATGCTTATCACACCATTAAGGTGCTTAGGTTAGAATTTGTTTTTGGCTAACTCTTATTAAATGTATTAAGGTTAAAATAATTAGTTAATTAAGTCATATTTTCAAGTTGAAATTGTTTTCATTATAAAATTTTAAACTAGAATTACTTTTCATTAGTTGATCAAGCTACCCTTTCTATAATACAAAAAATAATAATAATTTCAAAACCATATGACTAATTCTAACCAATTCAAAAAAACATATTTTTTAAAATCCTTTGATCAATATTCCTAATGAAATAAGATACATGGTAGAATTATGTAAAATATTATGAATTTTATTTAAATAATCCACATTATATTATTGAATACACCTAACAAATATTTAATGGACCTTCATTAATAAGACGGCATTACATTATTGAGTAGAAACTATCTAGGTCCTTGCATTATTACATTGTTGAGTACATACACACAGCATGGCATGCCATTATTGCGTACACAATCTATGTAATAAATTTTATATAATAAAAATACATTATATTAATTAATAACATAATTAATAGCAATTAAAATATTTAATGGACCTTCATTAATAAGACGGCATTACATTATTGAGTAGAAACTATCTAGGTCCTTGCATTATTACATTGTTGAGTACATACACACAGCATGGCATGGCATTATTGCGTACACAATCTATGTAATAAATTTTATATAATAAAAATACATTATATTAATTAATAACATAATTAATATCAATTAAAAAAATTAAGATGAAAATTATTATAATTTTAAATAAAAAAAATTAAAATATAATTATAATCATTTTGATAAGTATCTTAATTTTTTTATTGTTTAAATTGTATTTTTGAATATATAAATGAATTAAATATAGTGAAAACTTTTGAACACTAGGATTATACACATTTAACTATTAAAATCTATATATCCAACAATTTTTCTCAAAATTTAAGACAAAATTAAACCATAAAAAATTTAGAGTTCCATTTTTTATAAATAGTATACCCGAGATCCAATATGTTATTAACCACGAATGTGGATATTTTATATCGATCTTCGGCACCTTACTTGTAAAATGGATCTTTACATTTTTTTTAAAACAATGCAAAAAAATTTCAAAAGCAATGCAAATTTCCCATATTATTCACAATGATGTAATTTCCACGGGACTAAATTTAGTATCATTAGCATATGGAAATTACTTACGAAAGAAATTTAAAAACAAGATTTTATCATTTATATGAAAAGATGTTTTGTAAGAAAAAATCAAAACACATTTTAAAAGTCTAAAAAGAGAACAAGAGGCATTCTAGGTGTATAGTAGAATAGTTAGTGAGCAGTATATTGTTAAGGTATTTGGTTATGTGAGAACAAGAGGATCTCTCAAATAGGCCCAAGGCTAGAAAATAGTCAAAGTGGCACACATGTCTTTTCTTTTGTAGAAACAGTGCCTTAAAAATAGGAGATTGGTTATTACATCTGTCAAATCTTTGGGTGTCAGTGTGGGAAATTTTGGTGGAATAGTTAACCCTCAGACCTAGGCCAAACCTGAAGGAATAAACAGGAATTGGGATAATATATATGAACCATTCCCAACCCCTATATATTTTTTAGGAAGAACTTTCCATCTTTTCTAGAATTTAAGAACATCAACAAGAAAGAATCTAGGAAGAATAACAAGAAAAAGAAAAGAGGGAAATGATAGTTTTGTCCATTTCAGGGTTGGCAGGGTTGCAGAGTTTCCATAAAATTCTATCGTGTATGAGGCTATGGGATTGGAATATAATCATGCAAATTATATAAAGCTCCAAATCAGAGTTCAAAGCACTGAAAAGAGCACTTTGTACTCAATTTCTTCAATTCTGATGCTGCGCTTTTCACTAGAGAATTAAAATATCCCTCAATATAAGTTTATCTCATATTCCAATTTCCAAAAACAAAGCCAAGACGAACCTCATAATTTCTAGTCAATAATAGATGAATGAACTATGTAAAGAATGGATCAAGACAATGTATTAAGTCCTTTAACTATACCATTAGCATGAAGATTAACCTCTGCAACCTTTGGACAATAATTGACCTTGAAATACAATGATAAACCCACTTCTCTTTAGTCTTTATGGATTTTTCTCAACCCACTTCTCTGGCTCCTCTTCAGCAGGTGCATGAACCCACTTCTCTAGATAACTTGTGCCAAGGTTTACATGAATTGTTATCTGCTCATGAGGACATTGTTAAAGAACAGAGTCTTGACTACGTGTTCACTATTTTTTCTAAAATTTACTTCTGCCTGTTATAGCCATTCTTTATTCTCCTGATACATCTATGATTTTTTTCCTCTTGCTTTATAATTTCTCATTTATAGACCATGCATCCATTTTTAGTATAAAAGTTACTTCTTGCCACATAGTTCTTGATTTTACTTTTCTTGTGATTAAAGCATTGCAGTTGAAATTGAAGTGGTTATTAGCCTGTCAAAGATGATCTTATGCGTAATTTTGTGGATTTTTTTTGCAGTCTTTAGGGATTCTTCTCAACCCACTTCTCTGGATCCTATTTAGCATGTGCATGCTTCAAGTTTGAAAGGTTTGTAAGATGGAAATAACTCACTATGTTAGAGAGCAAGGATTCTGCATCAGTTTAGTTTTACTGAAGTCTGCGTTTTGCAGGTATAGAGAATGGTCCAAGTTCATGTACGAGGGAATCATCAGAACCTCATCATAGTGATCAAAATGACGAATTGAATGATTTGTATGTACCAAAAAAATGATGTATATTGAACTTTACTTTTGTTGTGGTAGTATGTGCGAGAGAGATTTAAAATTTTTCCGGGAGAGATACATGTCCTCTGGAACTATTCAAATTAGTACCTTCTGTATATTTTCATTTTACAGTCATGTTGTCCATGCCATTTATGAATAAGTGTCCTGGCATTAGTAATCCAGATGTCACTCTAGCTTTCAAGGCTTCCCAGATGAATCGCAGTGTTCAATGTCTTATTATATACACTGGAAATAATTCTTGGCAATGGATCCTTTGATATTTTTATGTACTAGTAGTTTGTAGCTGAGTCATTTTTGGGGGATTTTAAGCTGGGAATGTATAGATAATGGTCTTATGTTTCACTATTACTCAATTGTTGCAATTTCATATTGGGAGAGGCTACAAACTTGCTAAATGATTAATGACCTAAGTCAATGGGCAACTAACTTGAAACCTAAATCAATTTTATGGAGGGATATGCATATTCCTTGTTATGATTAATTATTTGTAGAGACAAAGAGTTCATGATTCATATGACCATTTAGATGCAAAATTTTATTTGAAATACCGGAAGAGATATGCTTCATGATTAATAATAATGAACTATTCATATGTTCCTGGAATCTTCTTCTCTCATTAATGTTGTGGTTTTCTTGATGATGGTAATGCAGAATGTGTCAATTCAGATCAAATTGTCCAAATCTTCTGAGAGTATTTATTGATTTGAATTTAATGCGTTCAATTATATGCAAAACTTAATATGATTTTTCATTGTTTGGCTGAATTTAACACATCTTTTGGTGTTTAACAATAGGTAATGAGGATCCTGTTATCCATCTGAGAAGGCTTTGAAAACTAGTTTCTCTTAAATTCTAATTCCATGTTCAGTTGACCCTTGATCCATACAAATGAGCAGCCTCTCAATAAACTTGTGTTTATCTTGTTTTGTTGTTTCCCCTGATAAGTTCCCCTGTTGTGGGGGAATATGTTCCCAATGGCATCTATTCACCAAGATGTTAACATTCTTGTATATTCTTTGATGATAAGAATCTAGCTTTTAGATGGCACATATTATGATATTTATTCAATTATGTTATTGTTGACATCAAATTGTTACCTATTTGGCATTTTCCAGATATGCGACTAGATCCTGTATTAGTTAATCCAATCATAACATCAAAGGCTCAAGGCGGCTATCAAGAAACCCATTTCAGTTCACAATGTTCACAAGGATATTTGTTACAAGTTATTTGTAAAAATGCAATGTTTAAAATAGGAATTCTTCTATTTACAAAGCATTAGATGTAATTTTTAGTATGTATATGATACACGTAATTGAAGCTTTTCTCCGACTTAGAATGGATGCAACAGTAAAGTAATTAAAAATAAATTACTACACTGTTATTTATTATTTTTGGCCATTGATGGTTTGATCATAAATTACCATTTTGTAGCACCTCACTTCAAACAGAAAAGTATTTACATACGAGTTATCAAAATGGATATCTATATAGAGAAATCACATTAATAGCCTTTCTTTGGTTTTATTTCTTGTAATTAAATTCATATATATACTAATATGGATTTCATATGTGCAAACAATTTACAAACACTTATCTAGGCCAATAGCTAATTTCTTGCTTGGCCTATTTCAAGATAGTGCATGCCACAAGTAAGATGATTTTCATTCAATGGGATTGAAAGCACTAAAACAAGCTATCTGTATAGAAAAATCACATTAGTAGCCTTTCATTGGTTTAATTTCTTATAATATGGGTTTCATATCTGCCAACACTTATCTAGGCCAATAGCTAATTTCTTACTTGGCCTATTTCAAGAGAGTGCATGACACATGTAAGCAGATTATCATTGAAAGCACTAAAACAAGCTATCCATGTGCACTAGAAATATTTGGAATCTAATTTATTGTGTCACATGCCATCCCTGTTATGACTACCAATAAGTGGCTTGGCCCTGAGGTGATATATTGTTGTCCTATGGAGTCATTAAGTAGTGAAAGCTTCAAACCCAAGTCAGTCTTCATTGCACAAACTTTGTAAGAGAGGAGTAGATGCCTATAGAATATGTCAAAAGGCTTCTAGCTACTAGAGTAAATGGAAAACGAGTTGTCTGTGTGAAAGTAGAAGCTATAGAGTTTAAGACTAGTCATATTTGCTTTACCTTATCTTTAGAAACTTGTATTAAGGTAGGCACAAAAACTCTTGCTTGCAATTCTGATTTTGTAAAGGAACATTAAATCATATCATGCAATGTCTCATCTAACTTGTATTATCGTGGTTAGGGTCATGTGAGTATGATGAGTATGAGTGTGCCATGTGTACCAATAAGCTAGCAGCTATAAAATTAAAAATGATTAGCTTTTCTTTAACTCGTGTTTAGAAACTTGTTTAAATGTAGGAAAAAAAACTCTTCCTTGCAATTTTGATTATGTAAAGGAACATTAAATCATATTATGAAATGTCTCATCCAACTTGTATTCTATGTAAACATGGAAATGATTTTACTTGCCAATTTCTTATGGTTAGGGCCACATGATTATGGTGAGAATGAATATGCCATGTGCATTGGGGGTGCCAAGTTTTCATCTTCAACAGATTCCAACACTTGTATTGCATATAGAGGACATCCCTTTCTGCAATAATTTTTCATTTGAAGGGATGATATTTGTCTCACTGAGACAGGTTTCTTAATCCCTTGGAGGGTCATCTTTCCCCCTTCTTCATTTACACATTCTAAAGTTTTATGGTAACATTCCAACTTAGTTTTATAAAAAACCAACTAGTCCATACCAATAAACAAGTGATAAGACCCTAAGGGAAGTATGTTAAGGGTCTCTTGGGTGGGTAATCCATCCATGATGAATTGGCAAGATGGTATGACCTATGTTAGTTTTATTTTGGCTCCAGTGGCTAGTTGTACCAACCATGACTTAATATGTCTAATTGGTTGAGATTTACACTTATCAATAGTTTGAGGGGCCACATAACTCAAATTATAACCAAGGTCAATTAAAATAGAAACTAGACAGTTAGCGATCATACCTTCCATCTCCACCATTAAAGCTTGGTGGTGGGCTTGTTTATTATCCAAAACTGCATAAATTTGTGGCATGATCCTAGCCACATAATTCTTTGTGGTAGCTTCTTGGATGTTGTATATTCTCCTACTATTATGTTTTATGTGTGGGAAATCCCTCAACAGATGTTCTTCTCCACAATCCCAACATTTCAAGGGTTCTCTCTTTGGGTTATCAGTCTTTCCTAGGGTTGATCCAAAGGTTTATTTCCATTTTGGGAGGGGAAATTCTACTGATACACACTTTGGGAGGAAGGGTCATGCTTGAATCCTTCCTATAGTTCTTAAATATTGAGGATTTAAATCCCTTCTCCTTGAACCCGAGGTTTTGTCTCACGCTTGAACTTTTCATAACAATACCTTGCCTTCTGGATAATGTTTTCTAAGGTCTTTGGCTCATCAAACTCAATCCTGTTCTGGTAGCTCTGAGGTAACCCATTGATAAATCGTTGGAATTTTACCTTTTTATCTTTTATGTAGGGTACATACCTCAACAACTCAAGGAATTTATTGATATATTCTTCTATGATGAGTTGTCCCAGCTTGAGTTCATAGAAATCCTTAGTCTTCCCGTCGAAGTATTTCTCTGAGAGATACTTTTTCTTGAAGTGTTTCTCAAATTGTTTCTATGATAAGTACTTTTCATGGATTTCTTTCACATTCTTAATATCTTCCCACCAAATGCAAGCCTTTCCATTTAGGTTGAAGATGGGTATTCGAGCCTTCAAGTTTTCAAAATAGTCATGAACTCTAAAGTAATTATTTAAACCAAGAAACAAAGCTTATGTTGCTTCCCCTTTCTTAATATCTCCATTGAAATAGGGTGGTTTGGATTTCTTGAACTCTTTAGGGTCATGACTTTTGGAATGCTTTCGCTTCTTTCCTTTCTTCTGAGAATGTGAGCTACTTTTGCTACTAGAAGAACCCTCAGACTTGCCAGTTTCCTTTCCAGAGGACTCTCTCAATGAGCATCCCCTACCTTTAGGTTGGGCCTTCTTCAAGGTACTTCTCCCTATGTGGACAATTATGGGACCACGTTTTTGTATTTCAGGTGGAATTTGACTTATATTTGTATGTCGTCGGTCCACATGAATGGTTGCAGGTCCATGCTACGGCTCCCTTTGTATATCGGAAAAGATATGCAGCAAAACTGCATTGATTTCTGTTTGTTTCTCTTGCTCCTTTATCAATCTCTTGTTGTCATCCTTGCAACTCTATAATTCATCGATAAGGCTCCTTACAATTTCAGCTAGATCTGGAGGTGTCTCCACTGCCGTCCTCTCATCAGACTCTTCGTCGCTATTGTGGGAGCCACCCCCCACTTCATGGTTCATCGCCATCCTTTATGCTTGTGGTTTCTCGTGATTCACTGACTGCTGGAGTGCTGACAAAACACTTGTTAGCTAACATTCTGTTAGTTCATGAACAACACATAGTTCATTTTTCTGAAATACACACCCAGAGTAGAAATTTTTCATTCTCTTCTGTAGTAATAGTTTAACCATATTATTTAGGAAGGAGGTAAGGTAGGGTGCCCCCCTTAAGATTTACTTTAAACACATTTTTTTTTTTTTTTTTTTAAGCGAATCGTCCATGAGCCCAAGTAGGCTAAGTGTTGTAACCATGCTCATATACCAATTTACCCAAGGTGGGGCATCAAAATTTCGTTCTTCTTAAGAAAATTAAATCCCCCATTCGAGGTTTATATTCCTTTCTTATCTTCCAGTTCTTTCCAGCCATGGTCTCCATGCTCCGAACCGAGCTCAGAGTTGATAGATATCCTTTCCCAAGTTCTTTTGGCTCTCCCATCCAGCTATAATCACATAGGACCATGGGCTACCTGTACGTCAAGTCAACAGGCGCCAAGACAACCATCGTGTGAATCCTCCGGAGTGGCAAATCTTCGAAGTTCACAATCCGATGACGTGTGTCCTTAGAGATTTTGACGGCCCTGATTCACTTCAGGACTTTGGCATTCAGTAGTTTCAAATTCTCCAAAGTATTTTCTCCCCAAAGTACTCTGTACTTGAAGTTATAGATCGAGCACCATGTGTCCCTCATGTGTCCCTCATGATGGACGGTTGTGATCTACTTCAGGACTTTGGTGTTCAGGAGTTTCAAACACTCCAACATATTTTTCCTCCAGCGTACTCTGTACTTGGAGTTACAGACTGAGCACCACGCATCTGTCGTGATCGACGACTGTGATCTACTTCAGTACTTTGACACTTTGGGGATTTTTGAAGCACCTTAAGTCCTCCAGGCTCTCATAATCCCAGTCATTTCACCAACCACATGGGCGAGGTATGTATGTGCCAGAGATTGACATGTAGCTAGCTCAGGGGCGACATGTGCCCTCATCTGGGATGATACATATCATGTTCAAAATGGGATAAAGGGTATGTGATGTGCATGAATCCAAGTGGAATGTGGCTCATCAGGCTTGAATAAAAATCACCATGGACGATGTCACTGCACCTCGTCGCTCCGGTATAATCATCTTTCAACCTCCCTCAGGTTTTCATGGTCATGATCTAGACAATACTGATTTGTTCATCGATCGACGGTTCACAATGATTTCGGGGCCCCAACGATCTCGCTCTTTATCAGAGAGCTCAATATTTGCAACCTAAAAAGTGTTTGCCCAACTCAGTCTAATCTTGGTCATTGATCCTCCACCCTGATGATATCAATGACGTTGGTTGATTATAGGTCGTGAACTATCACTTCTGCTAATTTCACCTTCGCGCTCTGCAATGATTCCCAACCATTGATCTCTATTCACAAATCAACGGTTCACATTGATTGCGGGGCCCAATCTTCGCAATCTAGGGAGCACTCTCCCAACTCTGTCTAATCATGGTCATTGATCTTCCACCCCAACGAGATCAACAACATTGATTGATTGCAGGTCTTGAACTATAAAATCCACTAATTTCACCTTCGCGCTCCACAATGATTCCCAACCATCAATCTTTGTTCACATATCGATGGTTCAAAGCGATTGCGGGGTCCAATATCCGCAATTTGGGAAGTGCTCGCTCGACTATGTCTAATTGTGGTCTTTTATCTTCCACACCAACGAGATCAATGGCGTTGGTTTATTGCGGGCTGTGAACTAGCATGTCCACTAATTTCACCTTCATGCTCTGCAATGATTTCCAACCAATGATCTTTGTTCACATATCAATGGTTCATATTGATTCTGGTGTCGAATCTGCACAATCTGGGAAGTGTTCACCTGACTCTGTCTAATCGTGTTCAACGATCTTCCACCCCAATGAGATCAACAACTTTGGTTTATCACAGGCCATGAACTATCATGTCCGCTAATTTCACCTTTGTGCCCCGCAATGATTCCCAACTATCGATCAAATCGAATGGATGGTGTTTGATTCGTTAACTCCAGTGGGTCTTTGAGTCAATTTTATGATTGAGATAAGCTTTCCTCCCACTAAACGACTCATATTCATCTCCTCTATCAGGTTCTTGATTCATCTATGACTCTTGTTACTCATGGAGTTCGGGTAACATTGACTATCGTGAAATTTGACATCCCAGGGCGTCAAACTCCCGAAACTCTGGAACCATTATGAGATATCTCCTTTCGGGCTTAGCGTAGGGTTCCTAGACCTAGGTCACATACACCTTCATATGACTCTCACGCTATGATCTCTACTTGTAGCTGGGTTTTAGTTGAGGTCGTGGGCGTGATTTCAAGGTCTCTCAAGATGTTGGTTTGAAGGAAATGCATTCCTAATTCCCAGAACTTTTAGGTTCAAAAACAGGGCGATGTAAAATCGTGAGGTTATTGAGATGGTAGCAGTTCCAAGAGGCTTGCTTTGACTCTGGATCTATGAGGTATCTCGCTGTGTAAATCACCTTCAAGAGTTAAACTGGAGCATGCAAGAAAAGCAGAAGCATAAGTTCTCAAGGAAGCCAACGTATACAGATAACTTAACCATTTCAATACATAAACCATTTATAGATATGTAAATACATGCATGCAACCATTAATTTCCAATTAAACCCATAAAATATGAAAACACTTATCAGAACCAGATAACGTGAAGCGATTGTTGGAAGGGGTGCTTGTTTCCACCCAAACGTAGGTGTAGTCACTCCTAACAAATTTATCACTAGCCACCCCTGAGCTAGACCGTGATGCTTTGAGATTGAATCTCTTCTTTTGGCACAAAAAAATATAGGGACGAAGGTTACTCTCCTTCTCCCAACTTAGTCTCCATTTCCCTCAACCACAAGACACTCTTTTCACATTTCCTCCTTGAATTCAAGAGTTCAACCTTTCGTGTCTGCACTCTTCACAGATCTCCCCCTCCCTGACCTGTACGCCTTCCTTTCTTTCCTTTTCTATCAAGGTTGCATGTGGACCGAATTTCCACTCCATGGTCAGTTCTAGAATCCTTATAGATGGGCGGTCTGCCCCATCCCCTCATTAACTCTTGAAAAGGTCTTCCCACCTACCAGTCTGACTGTAATTCATTCCTAGGTCAAAGGGTTTTTCTAATCCTGAGCAATTAAATCCAGCAAAGTACTGGTTCGGTGGAGGTTAACACAACCATTATTGGTCCCCTCCACTATCTATTTCATAGCATTCGTGGTCTCTCTTAGCACATCCCCTTTCCAGTATTCATGCAACACTTATCCATTTTCTATTAAAATAACATAATTTACATTCATCGACCTTTTATACAATGTTCCATTAAATCAAACATTCACACATTTGAGTTTTCCATAGTTTCTTGGCCAATATAGTTATATTTACAAAATGGGGGAAAGAGGGTGTTACAAATGGAGATTTTATTAAGTAGGAAATTTATTACAAAAGGGTGAGTTATACACATTTTTTTTGTATTATTACTCTCTAGAAATAAATTTGTCGATGTTGATGGCTAAAGAATAATTTTCACTCATTGTGGGATAGGCTCAATGTCTTCTTCTCCTTCATCTATCAAGTAGACTACTTCCTTGATATTTCATATTTTCTACTTCCCTTATTCATTTCCTCCTCTCTCTTAAATTTCATGCCCTTCTTCATCAAAACCTTCATTTTTAATGGGATTCCTTGGAAGGAAACCCATCAAAATGGTTTGTTTCAACTTCCAAGGGAATTTTTGAACATTTTCTCAACTTTGCCAAAAAACATTAAATTCTTATTACAAAGTTTACATGGATATTTTTTGTGACAATCCAATTTGGATCTACACCGCCCCATTTGTAGGATTTTGGTCACTAAAATCTTCAACTCACTTCATTATTCTTCTTCCTTGCATTTTCATTCCTACCTCCTTCGTTTCCATTAAGAAATCTCTAAACAAATGTCCAAGAAATAGTGCATCCATTGCAAAATGGAAGATAAGAGATGAATAGGAGTTTTCTTTGAAATAAGCATGTTTTCCATCTCATGGTTAGAGGTAAAATTCAATGTTGCAAAAGGTTGTTGGAAAACCATTTATCCTTGGGCTTCAAGTGCAATAATCTCCTCTTACCTCCAATATTTCTTCTTGGCTATTCGGTTCTTAGGATGGAATTTTGGATGAAGCCTCCAAATTGTTGACTCCCAATTTCCAATCAACCTATCCTATTGAAAATAGTTCCTACATGGTCTACTTGGCCTTCTAAAGTGATGACAATTTCTATCCTTATGACATGTTTTCTTGCAACACAAACAAATAAAATATATTATGCCATATGTTTTTGGTTTGTGAGACGCTTGCTAACTCAGTTGCTTGGTCCCCCAAGAATTGGAGTAGATCTGGATGGAAACATCATCTATTTGATTCCCTCTTCCATGATTCTACAAACATGTTTGAGTGGATTTCTACACACTCATTTTCAGGATGCCTTTTCCTCCATGGGAATGGATTCTTTTACATTTCCTCTTACCTTGATGAAGGTGGTCTGATCTAAGTTTTTGTTCATTTCTTGTCCATCAAATCATAGGCCTTCATGCTTAGGCCTTTGTTAAGCTACAATGGGAATCAAAATCCATTTTCCTTTCTTTTGTATCCCTTGCCCATCATAGCCCATTTTCCTCATGATATTGAAATCAATACCTATAGTATTCTTTTCAAAGTCACCAATCGTCTCTTGAGGAAACATCTTGGAAGGTGAGTTTACCATGATTAACTATTTCATGGTGCTATCTTTCGAAAGGGAAACAGAAGGGGATTGGTTTGTCTCTTGGATAGTTGTTTGTATTTTCTTCAAGGCCTCTTCCTTAATTGAAAAATCTTGGTATAGCTTAGCAACCACTTCAACGAACCTATCCTCTTTCCAATTATCCTTGAGTGAATTTCTCCTTCAATTGCAAGTATTGCAACCTATTTTTGTGGTGGTGAAGGATTCCTAGTGTTTGGAAAGTTCATTTTCCATATCATCTACTTTCTTCCTCCAACACTAACTTTCCTCTTAGATCTTCCTATTGAAGTCTCTCAAATATTTCAACTTCTTTCTCTTCAATACTTTTCCCATGGAAGATTCTTTAAGGTCTTTGAGAACTTTCTTTTATACTTATGATATGTAATTAAGGGAATTAGTTTCCACACAATTCACCAACACATATGTTTACCACATAATTTAAATATTGTTATATCTCTACAATTATTCTCAGCTGAGATCAAACTTCTTCAATCATTTTTCGCTTATTGGCATACTTGAATGTTTTTTTTTTTACTAGTTTTAATGCTTGGCTTATTTTCTTAAAATGTAAAATCCTCCATCCAACAACAAATTCAAATGCCCATTTTTACGTTTTTCTATTCTCAAATGAAAATAACTCAAAAATAACAATAGCCCTCTATTTCATCCAATTAACGTCAAAAGGTTTTAGTCTAATATCCTCTATCAATGACACCTTTAGTTTGACCACTATACATCCCAACAAAATTTAATATGCTACACTCTTATTATTATCATTGAACTCATCACAATCATGAGATAACATATAGTCACAAGTTTAAAATCAAATTGTTGTGGATAAATTTCATTTCCCAACACAATGGTTGTAGGTAATTCCCATGCCTTGAATGGATAAAATAAGGATGTGCTCAACAAGGAGAATGGATATAGAATGAAAGAAAAAAAATATTTTGTTGTGCATTTATACACCACTCAGACCAAGAATTGATACAATGTAAAAGTCACAAGAAATGACAAGAGTTAGTGCATTATTAATTTCAATAATCCACCGAATGAAGGAAAGTATTGTAGGTGCTTAGTAACTGAACAATCAAACACTTTGAGTGAACAAACTATGGGGATCAATTCATAAGTTTCACAGAACCCAAAATTACTTGTTTTTTATTAACATGGAATAATAGAGTATCAACACTTGTAGTGACATAGTAACAAAACACATAAGCATTATCTCCATGCCAATGATCAAACAATTGAAGGATTGAGCTATGGGTTCCATCCAACTATTTCATCGAATAAAAAATGGTGATGGAATTTGCTTTCAATTACCAGAACATAACACTCAGTCACAACAATTCATCGACCATGGAGATTTTAAATGCACCATAGGAATATATATTTTTCCAAGGAAACCCTAAATGGGAAAACCAAATTTGATGGGGATTTTATTAAGCGAGAAATTGATTACAAAATGGTGAGCTATACACAGATTTAATGTATTGTTACTCACTAGAAGGAAATTTGTACATGGTCATGGCTCAACAACAATATCCACTCATTGTGGGACAAACTCAATGTCTTCTTCTCCTCCAATCATCAATTAGATTTCTTCCTTGAGCTCTCATCTCTACTACTTCCCTTATTCATTCCCTCCTCTATGTTGAATTCCATACACTTCTTCAACACAAGATTCATTTTTTATGGGCTAACTTGGAAGGACAACTATCACAATGGTTTGTTTCAACTTCCAAGGAAATTTTTGAACATNATGAAGGTGGTCTGATCTAAGTTTTTGTTCATTTCTTGTCCATCAAATCATATGCCTTCATGCTTAGGCCTTTGTTAAGCTACAATGGGAATCAAAATCCCTTTTCCTTCCTTTTGTATCCCTTGCCCATCATAGCACATTTTCCTCATGATATTGAAATCAATACCTATAGTATTCTTTTCAAAGTCACCAATCGTCTCTTGAGGAAACATGTTGGAAGGTGAGTTTACCATGATTAACTCTTTCATGGTGCTATCTTTTGAAAGGGAAACAGAAGGGGATTGGTTTGTCTCTTGGATAGTTGTTTGTATTTTCTTCAAGGCCTCTTCCTTCATTGAAAAATCTTGGTATAGCTTAGCAACCACTTCAGCGAATCTATCCTCTTTCCAATTATCCTTGAGTGAATTTCTCCTTCAATTGCAAGTGTTGCAACCTATTTTTGTGGTGGTGAAGGATTCCTGGTGTTTGCAAAGTTCATTTTCCATATCATCTACTTTCTTCCTCCAACACTGACTTTCCTCTTAGATCTTCCTATTGAAGTCTCTCAAATATTTCAACTTATTTCTCTTCAATACTTTTCCCATGGAAGCTTCTTTAAGGTCTTTGAGAACTTTCTTTTATACCTTATGATATGTAATCAAGGGAATTAGTTTCCACACATTTCACCAACACATATGTTCATAATTTAAATATTGTTATATCTCTACAATTATTCTCAGCTGAGATCAAACTTCTTCAATCATTTTTCGCTTATTGACATACTTGAATGGTTTTTTTTTTACTAGTTTTAATGCTTGGCTTATTTTCTTAAAATGTAAAATCCTCCATCCAACAACAAATTCAAATGCCCATTTTTACGTTTTTCTATTCTCAAATGAAAATAACTCAAAAATAACAATAGCCCTCTATTTCATCCAATTAACGTCAAAAGTTTTTAGTCTCATATCCTCTATCAATGACACCTTTAGTTTGACCACTATACATCCCAACAAAATGTAATATGCTACACTCTTATTATTATCATTGAACTCATCACAACCATGAGATAACATATAGTCACAAGTTTAAAATCAAATTGTTGTGGATAAATTTGATTTCCCAACACAATGGTTGTAGGTAATTCCCATGCCTTGAATGGATAAAATAAGGAAGTGCTCAACAGGGAGAATGGATATAGAATGAAAAAAAAAAAAATATTTAGTTGTGCATTTATACACCACTCAGACCAAGAATTGATACAATGTAAAAGTCACAAGAAATGACAAGAGTTAGTGCATTATTAATTTCACTAATCCATTGAATGAAGGAAAGTATTGTAGGTGCTTAGTAACAGAACAATCAAACACTTTGAGTGAACAAACTATGGGGATCAATTCATAAGTTTCATAGAACCCAAAATTACTTGTTTGTTATTAACATGGAATAATAGAGTATCAACACTTGTAGTGACATAGTAACAAAACACATAAGCATTATCTCCATGCCAATGATCAAACAATTTAAGGATTGAGCTATGGGTTCCATCCAACTATTTCATCGAGTAAAAATTGGTCATGGAATTTTCTTTCAATTACCAAAACATAACACTCAGTCACAACAATTTTTCGACCATGGAGATTTTAAATGCACCATAGGCATATATATTTTTCCAAGGAAACCCTAAATGGGAAAACCAAATTTGATGGGGATTTTATTAAGCGAGAAATTCATTACAAAATTGTGAGATATACACAGATTTAATGTATTGTTACTCACTAGAAGGAAGTTTGTATATGGTCATGGCTCAACAACAATATCCACTCATTGTGGGACAAACTCAATGTCTTCTTCTCCTCCAATCATCAATTAGATTTCTTCCTTGAGTTGTCATCTCTACTACTTCCCTTATTCATTCCCTCCTCTATGTTGAATTCCATACACTTCTTCAACACAAGATTCATTTTTTATGGGCTAACTTGGAAGGCCAACTATCACAATGGTTTGTTTCAAATTCCAAGGAAATTTTTGAACATATTCTCAACTTTGCTAAAAATAATTAAATGATTATTACAAAGTTTACACTAATAGTTTTGGTGAGGGTCCAATTCGGATCAACCACTCTCAAGCTTCACCATAAAAATAAAGACTTGACCCAAAAGGAGTCTTACCATATTACTTCACCATCCTCAACCATTGTATGGAATTGATTTCATCTTTCTCTGTATCTCCACTAAAGTAATTCATTTCCATTAGTTCTACCTTGGATCCAATCATAAACCTCAAACTTCAGAACTTAATATTGACAATAATTATCCAAAATGGTGATTATTATTTTTCTAAACTATTATTATGTGTTTCCTACTTCGAATGGATTTTGAATCACCTTAATTGGATATCCCAATCAATATTTATGATAATTTTAAATTATCATGCGTTTAAAACTCCCATTTGGAGAATGCCTTGTTGGGTGACATTTCTCCTAATGTATCTATGAAATGTTGGCCCTTATAAGTTTGAAATTATGGCATGTAGTAGTCTAATATGTCTTTTTTTCAATACCACAGATTTGGCCAAAATGCTACAAGTCACCAAAATTTGATGTGCCAAGTGAAAGTTATGGTAACTTTCCCAAAACTTGTTGTTATTTAGCCTTTTCTAGAGAAAAAACTTGTACGACATGTCACGTGTCCAATGTTTTTTATATGAGTATGGAATTTAGACCTAAAGCACTATGTTCTATTATCTTTCTAATTAAATTGGTAGCACTCAAATTGGATCTTTATAAAATTAGATATGATTGTTTTACCCGGAATACCTATTTGAGACTAGTTGTAGAAATAGTAAAAACCTCTAACTTTTTCAACCTGCATCTTGAAAACTATAGAGAATCATAATCTAATTTTTTTACTGCAAGGCTTCTAATATGAATCCTCAAGCTCCTAGAAATTTTGTTCTCTGATATGCCCCATAAGAAATGTTATGATTATTTCACTGAGAACACCTATTTGAGACTAGTTTTAGGACTATTCAAAAACTCTAAATTCCGCAATCTATAACTCCAAAAGTATAGTGAACCAAAACCTGAAATTTTTACCACAAGCACTTTGATATGTCTCCTTAGGCTCCCAAACATTTTGTTGTCTGGAACTTCTTAGAAAAAAAATTATGGCAAAAATTTCAAAGTGACATGTTCGAAGGACCATGCCCAACCTTCATTACAAGGCCAAATGGATAGTGTGAGATGTCATATCAGTACTAAAGTTTTCAGGTTATTTAGAAAAAAAATCAAATTACATTTCCACTAAACACTTTCTTCTTAATTTCATCAAGAGAAGATCCACAATGTAAAAAAAAAATGAATTTACCCACTAGATTAATTATTAGTCATGCCACACCTGATTAAATTGATTTTATTCCTCCTAGATTTAATGTTATCATTATCATAACTACAACACCCTCATCATAACTACTAATAGACATGAAATTAAATTTCATTGTTGATTTCATTCCAATAAGATGTTGATATAATGAAATTTAGAATATCAAGATGCTTCCATATGCTTATCACACCATTAAGGTGTTTAGGTTAGAATTTGTTTTTGGCTAACTCATATTAAAACTACTAAGGTTAAAAAAATTAGCTAGTTAAGTCATATTTTCAAATTGAAATTGTTTTCATTATAAAATTTTAAACTAAAATTATTTTTCTAGTTGATCCACCTACCCTTTCTATAATACAAAAAAATAATAATAATTTCAAAACCACATGACTAATTCTAGCCAATCCAAAAAAACATCTTTTGATAAAAAAAAAACACATTTTTTTTTAAGATCCATTGATCAATATTCTTAATAAAATAAGATACATGGTAGAATTATGTAAAATATTATAGATTTTATTTAAATAATCCACATTACATTATTGAATACACCTAACTATTTAGTGGACCTTCATTAATTCATTAATAAGACCACATTACCTTATTGAGTAAAAACTATCTAGGTCCTTGCATTATTACATTATTGAGTACATACACACAGCATGGCATGGCATTATTGAGTACACAATCTATGTAATAAACTTTATATAATAAAAATACATTATATTAATTAATAAGATGATTAATAGCAATTAAAAAAATTAAGATGAGAATTATTTTAATTTTAAATAATAATAATAAATATATATAATTATAACCATTTTGATAAATATCTTAATTTTTTATTGTTTAAATTGTATTTTTGAATGTATAAATGAATTAAATATAATGAAAACTTTTGAACACTAGGATTATACATACTCAATTATTAAAGTTTATATATCCAACAATTTCTCACAAAATTTAAGACAAAATTAAACCATAAAAAATTTAAAGCACCATTTTTTATAAATAGTATACCAGATATCCAATATGTTATTAACCACGAATGTGGATATTTTATGTCGATCTTCGGCACCTTATTTGTAAAATGGATCTTTACATTTTTTGAAAAACAATGCAATTTTTTTTTAAAAGCAATGCAAATTTCCCATATTATTCACAATGATGTAATTTCCACGGGACTAAATTTAGTATCATTAGCATATGGAAATTACTTACGAAAGAAATTTAAAAACAAGATTTTATCATTTATATGAAAAGATGTTTTGTAAGAAAAAATCAAAACACATTTTAAAAGTCTAAAAAGAGAACAAGAGGCATTCTAGGTGTATAGTAGAATAGTTAGTGAGCAATATATTGTTAAGGTATTTGGTTATGTAAAGTTATTGGTTGAAACTCTTGGTGTTGGGTGAGGGGTCTGGTTAGTAAGTATTGGGTTATAGTGGTAGCAATGAGATAACATGATCACTTGTCACACTAGTACCTGCCTAACTAGTTGCTGATTTTTCTAGTCAAACAAAACAAAAAAAAAAACAAGTCTAAAACACAACACTGTTTATATCGATGATCTTCGACACCTTACTTGTAAAATGGATCTTTACATTTTTTTTAAAACAATGCAATTTTTTTTAAAAAGCAATGCAAATTTCCCATATTATTCACAATGATGTAATTTTCACAGGACTAAATTTAGTATCATTAGCATATGGAAATTACTTACGAAAGAAATTTAAAAACAAGATTTTATCATTTATATGAAAAGATGTTTTGTAAGAAAAAATCAAAACACATTTTAAAAGTCAAAAAAGAGAACAAGAGGCATTCTAGCTGTATAGTAGAATAGTAAGTGAGCAGTATATTGCTAAGGCACTCAGTTATGTAATGTTATTGGTTGAAACCCTCGGTGTTGGGTGAGCGGTCTGGTTAGTAAGCCTTGGGTTATAGTGGTAGCAGTGAGATAACATGACCACTTGTCACACTAGTTCCTGCCTAACTAGTTGTTGATTTTTCCAGCCAAACAAAAAAAAAAGAGAACAAGTATAAAACACAACACTGTTTAAAAGTTAAAAAGATAATAAGTTGAAATATTATATTTTTTTTAATTTTTTTTGCAATAAGTATTGGATTTTGGGGTTCAATTGTTAAGAATAGTGAAGTTGTAATTTTTCATTGTTTAAATAGCATTTTTGAATGCATAGATGGATCCAATACGCTGGAAAATTCACTCAGATTAGGCAATATCAACAACTTATATTTGCAATTTTATCTTTTGTTTTAAATTTCTAACTAATAGAAAAAACAACTTTAAAAGATTAAAAAGTAATAATGTTTTCTACAATTTGGCTTTTTTTTGGGGTAATCCAATGACATAAATTTGAGAGAAATCACAAATTTCTGTTGTTTAAATTGCATTTTTGAATGCATAAATACATTGAATTTGTTGATATTGAACACTCAGATTATACCAAAACTTAAAACATTTAAAAAAAATGAAAAAAAAGTTTGTGGAAAAAACTGCACAGAACGTTGACTATGATGGCAAATCTTGTTTTCCCAACAGATTCCTTGGTAATCCCAAGTCGCTTGAAGGATAACCGTTGGATGGAAAGAATAGGATTTGATGTTTATATGATTTCCTTAACTTGAGGTAAAGGCAGCGTGATTTGAACAACATCAAAATAGAAATGTCATAATCATAATCCAAGCACAGCCAAGTCCGATGCAAATTGAGGTTAAGGCGTCGTGCTTTGAACGACAACAAAGAAGAAAAGTCATTCATAATCGAAGTACATTAGATCGACTTGAATTCTGTGGAATTTATGGTTACACAATCTCAATGTCATTTGCATTTTCTAAGATTCAAGTTACGTGAATCTTTCAATTACACCTGCGCCTGCATGGCGGGGTCGAACTCAAATCCAACGCCACGTGATATATGATATAACAATTTTAATTGGAGTTAGTAGCATGGCAATAGTTTTCAAACTAGAGGTTAAATTGTAAATAGGAGTAGTAGTATTTAGTTTATGTATAGGATAAAGGTTAAATGCTACTAAAAAGTACACGATCTCATTTGTGATAGTTTCAATAATGACCACAAGGTATATTGGTTTTATTCTGAATACTATCTAAAGTGAAAGTGCCTTTTAGTTTTGGAGTAAGACCTAAAACTAGTTTATGATTTTTACATGAAGTAATCCCCTTTGAAAAAAAAAAAATCTTTTTGGAATGTAATCAAGGGTGATTTTAAGAACCCCCTAAATTTTTATGTATAATAAATGGGCGAATCTCCATGATACATAGGTAAAATTGAAGGCTATTTTATCAATAATATAAAATGCATATATAATTTTTGGCTCAATCTTTTAGTCAATTATATAATCTTATAAAATATTGGCGAATCTTTCACTGAATTATAAAATCTTGTAAAATATTGGAAAATCTTTCAATAAACTTTAAAACCTTGTAAAGTTTAGGGGATCCTCCAACAACCTCACCTAAAGCCTCAATTTCCTAACCTGATTGACAGACCTTTCCTTGCATCGACATACCTTGCCTTGAAATGACATGCCTTGCATTGGCATGCCTTGCCTTGACATGCCATGCCTTGCCTTGCCTTGCCTTGACATGCCATGTGTTTCCTTGGCAAGCCATGCCTTGCCTTGACATGTCTTGCCTTGCCTTGAAAACTCATGCATTGCCTTGAGAGTAGCTTCAAAGAATCCATAAGTATATGGTTGGGGTATGCATGCACATTCAAAGGAGAGTGATAGCCCAAAAGTGATAAGTTATGTGATTGATGTCTATTGCTAATGTTGTGAGTGTTAGTGCTCAAAAGCGCACCATCAAAATTTTAGATGATATAAATCAGATTATTATGAACCTTAAGTCATCTTATCTTGCAGTTGTGGTCATCAGCTCCCCACCTTAAGTCATCTTGCATGCAGATGTTTGGGCACATATGGACATTCGATAAGGATGAAAAAGTGACAATGTTGGGTTTGGTACCAAGTCCGGCATAGTCTTGTAAGCATATTAATCGTGTTGTTGGTCATAACTAGTCAAGTATTCAATGCTTAGTTTTAAGGGTGAGGCATCAAATGTTGATAAATATCAATGACTAATGGGAAGAGCCTTTAACAAGCCAGGGAAGAAGTCTTATCCTGAAAGCTAGAAATTCTCTTGGCCAATTCAAATGCAGTTTTCATGCTCCAGACATGCCATTCATCTGAGAGATCAATGTGAATAGCTTATTAGGAGATTTATGAAGGAACTAAACTATGGAGGATAGGAAGAAAAAATTAAAAGGGAATCTAAGGCTCAAGCAATTAGTTTAGATGATGGTTTGGTAAGTACTAAAAGTAACCACAACTCATCTGACAATGATGTTTAGGGAAGGTTTCTCCAACTCTTCTTCAGCTGCTAAGACTTCTAAAAATCAATCGAGTATGCAAGAAAGGAAAAAACTGAGTATACAGCTAAGTTTTCAGCGCAAAACAAGAAAATTACACTATGTGCGCTGAAAATTGGTTGTAGAATTCCATTTCATGGGAATTGGCCAGATAAGGTTCAAAGTTCCATCAAATTAAGTGGATCTCTCGAATAGTCCCAAGACTAGAAAATAGTCAAAGTGGCACACATGTATTTTCTTTTGTAGGAAAAATGCCTTAAAAATAGGAGATTGGTTATTACATGTGTCAAATCTTTGGGTGCCAATGTAGGAAATTTTGGTGGAATAGTTAACCCTCAGACCTAGGCCAAAGCTGAAGGAATAAACAAGAATTGGGATAATATATATGAACCATTCCCAACCCCTATATATTTTTGAGGAAAAACTTTCCATCTTTTCTAGAATTTAAGAACATCAACAAGAAAGAATCTGGGAAGAATAACAAGAAAAAGAAAAGAGGGAAACGATAGTTTTCTCCATTTCGTGGTTGGTAGGGTTGCAGAGTTTCCATAAGATTCTATCATGTATGAGGCTATGGGATTGGAATCTAATCATGAAAATTATATAAATCTCCAAATCAGAGTTCAAAGCACTGAAAAGAGAACTTTGTACTCAATTTCTTCAATTATGATGCTGCTCTTTTCACCAGAGAATTAAAGTAGCCCTGAATATAAGTTTATCTCATATTTGAATTTCCAAAAACAGAGCCAAGACGAACCTCTTAATTTCTAGTCAATAATGGATGAATAAACTTTGTAAAGAATGCATCAAGACAACGTATTAAGTCCTTTAAATATACCATTAGCATGAAGATTAACCTCTACAACCTTTGAACAATAATTAACCTTGAAATACAATGATAAACCCACTTCTCTGTAGTGTTTATGGATTTTTCTCAACCCACTTTTCTAGCTCCTCTTCAGCAGGTGCATGAACCCACTTCTCTAGCTAACTTGTGGCAGGGTTTACATGACCTGCTTCTCTACTCATGAGGACATTGTTAAAGAACAGAGTCTTGACTACTTGTTCACTGTTTTTTCTAAAATTCACTTATGCCTGTTATAGCCATTGTTTATTCTCCCGATACATCTATGATTTTTTTTCCTCTTGCTTTATAATTTCTCAGTTATAGACCATGCATCCATTTTTAGTAGAAAATTTACTTCTTCCCAAATAGTTCTTCATTTTACTTTTCTTGTGATTAAAGCACTGCAGTTGAAATTGAAGTGGTTATTAGCTTGTCAGAGATGATCTTATGCATAATTTTGTGGATTTTTTCTGCAGTCTTTAGGGATTCTTCTCAACCCACTTCTTTGGCTCCTCTTTAGCATCTGCATGCTTCAAGTTTGAAAGTTTTGTAAGATGGAAATCACTCACTATGTTAGAGAGAAAGGCTTCTGTATCAGTTTAGTTTTACTGAAGTCTGCATTTTTCGGGTATAGAGAATGGTCCAAGTTCATGTACGGGGGAATCATCAGAAACTCATCACAGTGATCAAAATGATGAATTGAATGATTTGTAAGCACCAAAAAAATGATGTATATTGAACTTTACTTGTGTTGTGGTAGTATGTGTGAGAGAGATTTAAAATTTTCCCGAGAGAGATACATGTCCTCTACAACTATTCAAATTAGTTGCTTCTATATATTTTCATTTTACAGTCATGTTGTCCATGCCATCTGTGAATAAGTGTCCTGGCACTGGTAATCCAGATGTCACTCTAGCTTTCAAGGCTTCCCAGATGAATGGCAGTGTTCAATGTCTTATTATATACACTGGAAAGAATTGTTGGCAATGGACCCTTTGATATTTTTATGTACTAGTAGTTTGTAGCTGAGTCATTTTGGGGGGGTTTTAAGCTGGGAATGTATAGATAATGGTATTATGCTTCACTATTACTCAATTGTTGCAATTTCATATTGGGAGAGGCTGCAAACTTGCTAAATGATTAATGACCTAAGTCAATGGGCAACTTACTTGAAACCTAAATCAATTTTATGGAGGGATATGCATATTCCTTGTTATGATTAATTATTTGTAGACACAAAGAGTTCATGATTCATCTGACCATTTAGATGCAAAATTTTAATTGAAAGACCGGAAGAGATATGCTTCATGATTAATAATAATAAACTATTCATATGTTCCAGGAATCTTCTTCTCTCATTAATGTTGTGGCTTTGTTGATGATGGTAATGCAGAATGTCTCAATTCAGATCAAATTGTCCAAATCTTCTGAGAGTATTTATTGATTTGAATTTAATAGGTTCAATTATATGCAAAAGTTAATATGATTTTTCATTGTTTTGTTGAATTTAACACATCTTTTGGTATTTAACAGCAGGTGATGAGGATCCTATTATCCATCTGAGAAGGCTTTGACAACTAGTTTCTCTTAAATTATAATTCCATGTTCAGTTGACCCTTCATCCATACAAATAAGCAGCCTCTCAATAAAATTATGTTTATCTTGTTTTGTTGTTTCCCCTGATAAGTTCCCTTGTTGTGGGGGAATACGTTCCCAATGGTAGCTATTCATCAAGATGTTAAAATTCTTGTATATTCTTTGATGATAAGAATCTAGCTTTTAGATGGCACATATTATGATATTTATTCAATTATGTTATTGTTGACATCAGATTGTTACCTATTTGGCATTTTCCAGATATGGGACTAGATCTTGTATGAGTTACTCCAATCATAACATCAAAGGCTCAAGGAGGCTATCAAGAAACCCATTTCAGTTCACAATGTTCACGAGAATATTTGTTACAAGTTCTTTGTAAAAATGGAATGTTTAAAATAGGAATTCTTCTATTTACAAAGCATTAGATGTAATTTTTAGTATGTATATGATACAAATAATTGAATCTTTTCTTTGACTTAGAATGGATGCAACATTAAAGTAATTAAAAATAAATTACTACACTGCTATTTATTATTTTTGGTCACTGATGGTTTGATCATAAATTACCATTTTGTAGCACCTCACTTCAAACAGAAAAATATTTACATACGAGTTATCAAAATGGATATCTATATAGAGAAATCACATTAATAGCCTTTCTTTGGTTTTATTTCTTGTAATTAAATTCATATATATACTAATATGGATTTCATATCTGCAAACAATTTACAAACACTTATCTAGGCCAATAGCTAATTTCTTGCTTGGCCTATTTCAAGATAGTGCATGCCACAAGTAAGTTGTTTTTCATTCAATGGGATTGAAAGCACTAAAACAAGCTATCTGTATAGAAAAATCACATTAGTAGCCTTTCATTGGTTTGATTTCTTATAATATGGGTTTCATATCTGCCAACACTTATCTAGGCCAATAGCTAATTTCTTACTTGGCCTATTTCAAGAGAGTGCATGCCACAAGTAGGAAGATTATCATTGAAAGAATTGAAGCAAGCTATCCATGTGCACTGGAAATATTTGGAATCTCATTTATTGTGTCACATGCCATCCATGTTATGACTACCAATAAGTGGCTTGGCCCTGAGGTGATATATTGTTGTCCTATGGAGTCATTAAGTAGTGAAAGTTTCAGACCCAAGTCAGTTTTCATTGCACAAACTTCTTAAGAGAGGATTAGATGCCTATAGAATATGGAAAAAGGCTTCTGGCTACTAGAGTAAATGGAAAACAAGTTGTATGTGTGAAAGTAGAAGCTATAGATTTTAAGACTAGTCAGCTTTGCTTTACCTTATCTTTAGAAACTTGAATTAATGTAGGCACAAAAACTCTTGCTTGCAATTCAAATTTTGTAAAGGAACATTAAATCACATCATCCAATGTCTCATATAACTTGTATTATCGTGGTTAGGGTCATCTGAGTATGATGAGTATGAGTATTCCATGTGTACCAGTAAGCTAGCAGCTATAAAATTAAAAATGGTCATCTTTTCTTTAACTCGTGTTTAGAAACTTGTTTAAATGTAGGCAGGAAAACTCTTCCTTGCAATTCTGATTATGTAAAGGAACATTAAATCATATTATGGAATGTCTCATCCAACTTGTATTCTATGTAAACATGGAAATGATTTGACTTGCCAATTTATTATGGTTAGGGCCACATGATTATGGTGAGAATGAATATGCCATGTGCATTGGGGGTGTCAAGTTACATGCCTTAGAGTATGTTAGTTATGCTTGAGAGAACTTAGAGTATGAAAGCCATTTCATGCCATCCCATCTGTAAATTCTAACCTTGTACAATATCTACTGCAAACTGATATTCAGTAAAGAACAGAAAAGATACAATGGAAAATACAAACATTACACAGAGATTTTTCACCTGGAAACCCAAACCGGGAAAACCAGCATATATTATATTGATACACATTGTGTTACAGTGTTTACAATACAATATACATATAGGAGCCAGCGGCATTCAAAACCCTAACACAATGACTTGGATTAGTCCAAAACCCTAATTCCTTAACCGGAAATAGAAAACCATCGGCAAAACCCATGCGCCGAAAACCACCTAATATCATGTGGTCCCGGAAATATGTCGGCCCAGCGATAATATGTCGGCCTGAAACCGGCGAAAATATGTCGGCCCAAAAAAAAAATTTCGGGGGCGCTGCCCCTGCACCCCCCGCGCGCCCGGCGCAGGCGCTCAGACACTACTTCTCGTGCAAAGAATATAACACATACCCAACATTCTCCCACTTGTTGTTTTCTTTGCACACAAGGGGTTACAGGGTTA